>JAJOZX010003868.1:222500-451244 GCA_023014485.1 Bathynomus jamesi
ACACTACCTGTAATGAAGAAGAAAATTACCTTTATCAATTCGTGGAAGAGCGAAACATTGCCAAACACTTCAAGATAAAATAACCTGAGAAGTCTTTATACATTTATTTTATATATTTTACACATTACTGAGTCGTAAATTCCTCAAATATTTTAAGATTTTTTAGCTATATTAAAATGAAAAAACCTGTATTATAAGGTTAAGAGAAAAATTTAAACGATTTCTTTAAATAAACTATTATTTATTGAATTATTCACACAAGTTATATGTAGTAATTTTTTAAAAAAAGTGTATTTAAGGAGGAAATTTGAGGACTATACTTCCAAATAGTTTTCTGCATTAAGTGGTTTTGTGGTTTTGTTGCCAATTTCTTCAAACTGTTCAAAGGTAAATTTTTCTTTTTTCTTTTACGCAGTTTTAAATATCTTTATTTACACAACATTTTGTTATTATTATATATTTTTATTACATTAATGAGAACGTTGAAAAATACAGGGGCTCCTCCAGGATTTGGGTGACGCGGATGGCTGGTATCAAAATCTGCCTCAAATAGCTTCGAAAGAACGTTTTCTGGTGTCTATTTAGCGCATTGATGCGCTACACATTTTGCCATGCTTTCAAAGAACATAAGATAATGTCTTTTGTATATAAAAATGTTCTCTTGTACACAAAAATTTCAGTTACAATAAGTTAGTATTGTAAAAAATTAAATTTACTAAGGCAAGGCGGGTGGCTAGTGCCCTCAGTCACCCCCAGTGGAGGAGCCCCTGAAAATATCTGATTTTTAAGATTTTAGTTCAGATAAATTTGGGATTTCGACATATGAACGACTTAACATTCTATCGACAAGTGTATTATGGGTTAGATTAAGATAAGTTAGGTTAAGTCAGATCCTGGGTTTTTTGAAGTGCCCATTGTTTGGTCTTGTTGATTCGATAAACATACTTTTGTCAAATACAGACTTAATTTCCCAATTTTTCCTCAGCAATTATTACAAATTAGTTTCAGAAATTGAAAAAAGTTATTAAATAATAGAAATGTAATGTGGCATAGATACTTTTATACCACAATTAGACCATGGAATTTTGTAGAAATCCATTTCTTTCAGTTTACTCTAGTATTTACAGTGAATAATATGGACTTCATTAGTCTTAAATACGAAACAATTAAGGATCACTTGGAGATCAGGGCCCCCAGCCTTTTTTAGTTAATGCTAACTAACGAAAATATCACGACCTAACCTAACCAATCGTTAGGTCAACTGTACGGCCTTGACGATTGGTTAGGTTAGGTCGTGATATTTTCGTTAGTTGGCCTTATAAAGTTAACTAAAGAAGGCTGGGGGCCCTGATCTTCAGGTGATCCCAAATTAACAATATAATCATGTAAGCATAAACAGCAATATACAAGATAATCCCAAATAATGTCTAAGATTACAAGGTTATAAATTTCATACCGTTAAATTTAACGTAAATGACATATTTTTATTTCAGCGTTACAATGGTGAAGAGTAAAGCATGCAAAGCCTTTCTGATTTTCTTTCAAATAATTCTTTTGGCTTGTGGCGTCTATCCAAGACGTAGGAATATCATTTCAGGTGGAAAATGTCCTGATTTCCCTTCTCAAAAAGATTTTTCCACTTCAAGAGTAAGTTTGAAATATACTTTCCTCTTTTTGGTATATATTGTATATTTTTCCTTTTTGTTTCTTTATTGTCCTTCATAAGGTTTATATTATGATAAAAGAAAGAAGGTTCTATTACTTTAAACTGAATCCATATTCTTAGTTTTCATCATCCTAAGCCTATATTTGTAGCTAACGTGATTAAATCCTTCATAAGATTGAAGACTTAAGGTACTCCCTTATGGACAACAACATAAAGGCCTAAAAACTGAACAGTATGTCATTATTTTGGACAGTAATCGATAGCAAGTACGATTATAAAATATAATAGAAAATAATTATTATTTATAATATTTTACTGCGTCCAAATTTGTATAAGCTTTAAAATTGGACAAATGTACAGAGTATATAAATAAAAGTATCATGAAATCATAAAACTAAAATGAATGAGATTAGTTTGGAAGTGGAATGAGTGCATTCAACTAAAAGGCGAACGTATCAGTTATCCAAAATAATGTTTAAACTTTCTGAATCACACCTTCAACTTCCATCTCACGTACGAATTAAATAAACAGTTTCAGGGTGTGTGGTTTATTACGCATCAGTTTGAATCTTATCAACGCAGATTCAGCGAATGTCAAGTGTTCAACATTACTGCCACTTCTGATTCCTCAATGAAAATAGCTGGTTCTACAAGATTCATCTTATCCACACTCTCTCTGGATACTGACGGGCAAAGCTTTGCCCCAAACAAAACAAATCCTGCTGTCATGGTCTGGAAATGGGACTCTAGTTAGTTATATATTTTTATATGTGTACTTTAGCTGATAATATATATAATTATTATTATTATTATTATTATTGGTTGTTTTAAAAATAAACTAAAAAATAAAAGAACTTCAAAAAAATGATGTACTTCACTAATTCATCGAAATGTTGAAATTACTATAATGTACGAGTAATAATATAATCGTTTGTAAGTTGTTTAAAAGAGATTGATTGGTTGAAAGTAATAGGCGTTGGCGTCGTACCATAGAGTTCATTCACGATGTGTTAAAGATAGACCCTTTCTTAAACTACGAACTAAATAGTCATCCATTTTTCAATTTCAGGTCCATTAACGTTTGATTATGTGACAGTGGTTGACACAGACTACGATAATTATGCATTAATCGTTGACTGCGTGGACTTTGGAGTCTTCCACAAAAAGTATGCCATTCTGTTGTCCAGAGAGCAATATTCTGAGGAAACCGAGGCTTATACAACGTACATGAATAAGGTAAGTGTAATATATATTTTTCATTTTCTTGTGATGATCACCAAGAATATAAAAAGGTTTAAAAAAAAATTGAATGAAGAAGGGCTGGAATGAGAAAATTTAAGGAGAAACAGGAACCAAAGTGGGTGACGGTGGATAATTTAGTTCAACCATGAAGGTTTAGATGCGCATGTTCTTTTTGCCATTTTTGGAGAGTCAGATCCCAGCCCTTCTAATTTTTGACAAAGAAGTAAACGTATCCCAGAAAGACAACGGGAATTCTCATTGCCTTTACTTCCAAATTACAGCGCCACCTACCCGCAGCATTCTGCCATTACTAAACTTGAATTAAAAAACTTTACTGTAAAGTTTTAAAAAACAAAAAAGATCATGATTAACCATTTTAATTCAAACAATTTATTCCGCCATGCGATGATGGCTGCACAAATTATACTTAATTGTATGCATGGGAAATAAGTTGAAGGTTGTTTCTCATGTGAACTGAATGACAAATAACTTGGTTGTTGTTTTATTTAACAAATCACTTTTAAAGTATCTCTTAGCGCTTATCCAGTGAATGAACGTATATCTTTTAGAGCCAATGTAAATGCAATACTTGTTTCAAACACTGATGAAAAAAGGAAAAATAAATGTTAATAATTTTGTTTTGTTCCGCGTTGAACAGTGATTCAGTGTTTATACTTCATATAATATTTGGGGTCTTTGGAGAAGAGAGTTTCATTCACTCTTGCCATAAACCGTGGCTTAGTATTTCTTCAAATTGTGCGCTAATTTTGAAGTTAAAAACATACTGTATGTTAGATTTCATATACATTTACTATAAGTAAGGAGGAGTTGGCACACACAAATCGACGGGGAAAGTACTCCGCGAGGGGAGGGGTCTCAGAAGACAGAGTGCTGGAACTCCCGTTTCTTCTGTTACTGTCCTCCTTATTTGATCTTTTTCCGTGTCTCATCTACCCTGTGAACAGTCCAGCATGTTCTCAAACACACACTTCTCCCCCTATTCTTCATTACACATACATGCACCTTACACACTACATAATCTTTTCAAAATAAAAAAAACACGGCAATGATTTCAAGAGACTCCGAGTCTCCTGGGCAGGGGACCATAAACGTTCATATTTGTGGCTTCTCGATGCCGATACCAGGAATGCAGACCCGGCAGCGGGGCTGGATCTCCTACCGCTCATTCGAGATGTTCTGAACCTCTGCCTGATTTACTTTTCATATACTTCTGCAACATTAGTGGCCTTTCCTCAAATTTTCAATTTGTTGTACACCACCTCTCCTCTAAATCTTACTGAAACTCGCGTGTCTGGGACAACCGACAGCAACCCCTTTTCTCTTTTCTGTACCCTCCTCCTCTATATTCAATTTCACTCCAAAGGTGGAGTGAAATGATTAATGATCTAACTTGTTCTCGTATTCCCAAACTTGAATCCTCCGAATTCTATACCTTCTGGTTACGGCTTACATGCCAATCTCAAACTAAATATATCTGCGCTGTATACCTTTCTCCTAATTCTACTGACGATCAAAAATTTTTTTACTGCCTCACTTCCAAAATGGAATACATTATTCCACTCTCCTTTCGCTGAAATCCCCAATTTAGGTGATTTCAGTGTTCACCACCACCTTTGGCTTTCCTCTCATTTCACAAACATCATTGGTAAACCAACTTAACTTTTGTCTTGAATGACCTACAGCAGACTGTGCAGCTGTGGGAATTATTTCCCACAGTATTAATAATTAAATTTATTTGGTGTGTGTGTGTGTGTGTGTGTGTGTGTGTGTATTTTTCTAATCCAAGAGAACGCTCCTTTGAGGAATGACACGCAATAAACGTTGAACTTAGTTTAAATCCCTCCAATGAAAGGAGTTGTCAATAATTTTGTTCAGGCTACTATTGCCACTATTTATTAGTAATTTAATCTTCAGTCGTTTGTCCTATTTCGGACCTAGGAGCCCTTCTACTCCTTGTGTATATATTGTAAATATTTATTTTTGGCTATGAACATGATTATTTGTAGGTAATTATGTCGCAAATGACATGGCCTGAAATTGAAATAAAAAATAATTTTTTCTAGTGTATTTTGGTATGCTCTGTTCAAATATAACTCATTTCTTGTGCAAATGAACAGAAATACGTGTTTGGGCCATGCAATGACAACTGTATTTCTGTTCATTTGCACAAGAAATGAAGGTCATATTCGAACAAAGCACACCAAAATACACTTATATTTTTGACTACATTTTATACAATAAAGCATAACCTAAGATGTTCAATTGTTCATGTTACGAGATCTCGTAAACGACGCATTACCACAGGAAACGTGCAAAACACCTCAAAATGAACCAGAAAAGTTTGCTCTCGTCATTTTCGTTTAAACTAACGAAAATATCACGACTTAACCTAACCAATCATCAAGGGCGTACAGTTGACTTAACCGGGCATTCAATTAATCATTTAATTAATCATCTAGGGCGCATGACGAATCAAGTTCTCAAAGTCGAAGCCACACGAACGGCACGTCATAATTCTTCACAAACACCACCAAACTGAATCCAATTAGAAAAAAAAAATAGCCAGAACAGGAACCAACAAACTAATTAAGTCGCAGAGTAACATGGTCATACCACCCCCGACAAATACACTAAATATATATATATTTATATTATTATTATTATTATTTTCTACAATAGTTTGCACAAAAAATGAGTGACAAATTTGAATAAAGCGACTAAAACTACCTCAAAAAGTTATTTTGATTTACAGGTCCAGCCCATGTCATTTAAAACATATTAACTTATTTGTATATAACTAGTAATATTTCTATTAAATTTAAGCGAAGTTTAGATCGCGGACGGTAATTTACTTTAAGTATTACCGTGGGATTAAACTGACTGTTACGTATTAGGTTACGTAACCCCCCTCTTGTCTGTTTTGTGGATTTGAGGAGTCCCGGATTTAATAATTTAGATTCCTCTTATCCTCGGAGTGGATTTAAGAGTACAAGGTCAAGGAGTGGTTAATTCGCTGGTCATTCAGACTCAGTCGAGTTTAACTTGGGCACGGCTTGGGTCGAGGAGGTGATTGGCGTCAAGAACTTCGTTACTTGAAGAGCTATCACCCTTCGATTCTGTGGCTGTTCATCCGAGGTTTTGCGATGAATTCCACACAGACCATAAGTCGCTCATTCCGTGTGGGACCTCCAAACTGCTCCCAACCGAAGTTGAGGTCAGAGCGCGTCTCGCTTGAAGGCGGGTTAGGCCTGGCAATTGAGGCAGGGTGGATAGCCTCCACGAGTCCCCACAACAGCACCCTACTCGTATCCCAGATCGCTTTGGGGATAGGCCCAACAATCTGGATTTATTTCTCACCACTCATCCTTCTTACTCTGCCAAACTTTTTTCTCCGTTGGGCTCCTCCGACCACAACTTTAAATCTGTTTCCTGTCCCATCGCTCCAGTTTTTCAATCTATTCTTAATAGGAAGAGTCTTGAACACCAGTACACCACCACTCTTCTCACAATCTTCGTCGAAATCGTCTGTATGGATTCCACAACGGACGCTCTACTGGCGATCGTCTTGTACTGTATATCTCTCTGACTCTGTCATCTTCCTTTGGAGAATTTCGGTAAAACCTTTGCTATTGCGCTTGACATATCAAAAGCTTTTGATAGTCCAGCACAAATCTTTAATTTCCAAACTGCCATCCTTCGGTTTCTATCCTTCTATCTGTGCCTTCATCTCTAATTTCCTTTCTGACTGATCTATACCTGCGGTTGTAGATGGTCGCTGTTCTCCTCCTGAAGCTATTAATAGTGGTGTTCCTCAGGGCTCTGTCTGTATTGTCCCCCACTCGTTTCCTTTTATTTACAATGTTCTATTAAATCGCAGTTCCTGTCCTATCCACTCCTATGCTGATTATTCCACTTTCCACTTTTCCACCCACTTCACAAAGCATCCCTCTCAACAGGTGTAGAACGGCTATGGTGTACCTGACCTCTGATCTTTCTGCTATATCTGATTGGGGCAGAGAAACCCTTGTGGCTTTCAATGTCTCAGAAACTCAGTTCCTTCATCTGTCTATTCGTCACAATCTTCTACACGACTATCCCTTACCTTCAATAATACACAACTCAATCCTTCCTCTTCTCAACATTTTTGGCGTTTCCTTTTCTCGTGATCTTTCCTGGAAAGATCACATATACTCTTTAAAAAATGGCTTCTAAGAGGTTAGGTGTGCTGTACCGGCTCCGCAGTTTCTTCACCCCAACTCAGTTGCTCTCTCTGTAAAGGGGTCTTGTTCGCCCATGTATGGAGTACCCTTCTCATGTTGGGTAGCTCAACCCACACAGCTCTACTTGACCGGGTAGAATCAAAAACTTTTCGTCTCATCCATTCCTCGCCTCTTACTGTCTTAAATCTCTCTCCCTCTCTCTCTCTCTTCGCCGCAATGTTGCCTTACTCTCTTTACTGTCGCTATTATAACGGACACTGCTCTTCTGAACATGCTAATTGCATGCCTCCTTTAAGGAGAATACGCAGTACCAGACTTTCGACGCGTTCTCATTCCTTTTCCGTCCAACTCTCTACCTCAATGGTTAATTGGTATTTTTAATATTTTATCTACTAAACTGGTCAACTCTGGAACAAACTCCCACAATCCATCTTTCCCACCTTCCACCAGTGTTTCAAACGCAAAGTGTCCAGGCATCTCGAAATCCCTAAACCTTGATTTTGGCGCTCTTCTTCCTCTATGAGGGGATGGGAGGCATTTTTGCAGACGTTTGCCTGCCTTGGTTCCTCCTTCCTGCATAAACAAATTATGACTATAAACATGAATAGTACTACAGTATATTTCCTTAATGCTCGGTATTAAAATATTCATACACTTCTTATGGTTTAAGCGTATTTCATTCCAAACTAATATACATCATAAAATCCCCCAATGGCATCTACATGAGAACACGGAAAGAGGGATATTAGCATTAAGGTGATATAAAACATCATTCTTTATATATAACCAAAGGAAAACTTTCTTATAGGCAAAAGGCGTGATTCCATACCCATTGCAGAGACCGTATCAGTACCTACAATATTGTTATTTAGATAAATATTACCCGAAAAATGAAACAAAGGTGCAAAATCTGAACATCGACGAAACAGTTTCTAGTGTAAGTAGTTGATTCACATACAGTGTTGACACATTCAAATATATATATATATATATATATATATATATATATAGTATAAAAACTATGATTTGACCAAGAAATTACTGTATTATCTTAATTTTAGGAAACGTTACTCGAATAAATGGAAAGACAACACTTTGTGACTTATATTTTTTTTATTTCAGGTGATGGACTTCGTTTCACATTTCATTTGAAAACATTCCATTCAGAAGCTGGAACGAAAATCGCTATTAATACCTAAAAATGATCATCATATACTTCATATTATTTTATAGACGTTTTTGTTTCAAAATAAATTCTAATAAAGAAATATTTCGTTAGAAAGAGCAATGATCGTGTCTCATTCAGGGTAAACGCATAAATGTGTAGGGCCATTATTATAAAAATGAAGTACCATATTCTATGGTCATGTCTCTCTCTTGCAGTATGTAATATATATTATTTGTCTAAATGTGACTAAAGATAAATTATATAATGCAACATGACGTACAGTTTTGGAAATAAGTTTCCCTACATACGTGAAATTTCTACACACACACACACACACACACACTTCGTTCCGAAATTTAGTAGAAGGGAAAAAAGTTAAATATAATTATTAATTAGTAACTTTTGATGTTTTCTGGAACTTTGTTTCTGGGCGAACTTTTGTATCAATGGAAGAAAGCCACCCCAGCCTTCTTTAGTTAGCTTTATAAGGCTAACTAACGAAAATACAACGACCTAACCTAACCAATCGTCAAGGCGGCGTACAGTTGACCTAACGACTGGTTAGGTCGTGATATTTTCGTTAGCCTTATAAAGCTAACTAAAGAATGCTGGGGGTGGCTTTCTTTCATTGATCCGAACTTTTTTCCAAACTTGGACATCTCTGGAATGTAATAATGTGTAATTTATTGTTAAATACTGTTTTATCTTATTTTTTCCTCATCACTCATTAGCAACATGAAAAATATACTTTGTGAGAATTTACTTTTCATAAATCTGAAAACTAAATAACAAAATGAAAGAATGGGTCTTGGTTTCATTCACTGTTAATTTTTAGAAAAAAATATTTTTTCGATAATTTTATGTGCAAAATTCAATTTTGCCTTTAATGCGAAAATTAACCAAAACTAAGATCTATAGACCGTAACCTCGTAACCTAACGAAAATAAAAAGTAAATTATATCCATCTATAGCCTAAATGAAAGCAATAGCTTCCACAAACATCATACGATATCTTCTTTCGAAAGTACAGTATACGATACTGAAAGATGCATGTTATAAGTTAGGTTAGGTTAATTTTGGTTAAATTAATTTAGGTTAGGTTACGATAGTGAAACTCGCCTCTCTTGAGTAGTTGTTATAGTCTATTACTGCGTCTGTTTTAATTCTGAAAAGGGGTATTGTTTACTCTCGAAACAGGATATCGTATGATTTTTGTGGAAACTATTGCGTTCATTTAGATTTTAGGCTATAGGTGGGTATCTATAATTTAATTTCTATTTTCCATTAGGTTACGGTTTATATATCTTAATTTTGGTTAATTTTTGCATTTAAGAAAGGCCAAAGTTGAATTCTGCGCATGAAATTACCTAAAAAAATAAGTATTTGTATTAAAAATCAGCAATGAATGAAACCGAGAAGATCGGAAAGAATTCGTCTTGTCTTAACAATTCTTCCATACTTTCTCGATTGTCATATTAACCTTAAATGTAATATTTTTCGAAGAGAAAATGAAGTAAATTTATACATAATTAAATACTCTTATTATAAATGTTTTTATCTCATTCCTTTGTGACTGTGATGAAACTCATAAAAGAGGAAGGGTTGGCCGTCCCCAACCTCATGCACCAAAAATGCTTCTTTTGGTTATTTAACTTTCCTCGTAACGGCAAAGGTCATTTGACGGAGAGAACGTACATGGAGCTTTACTTGGGATCCGAACCACGGATCGCTCGCTACATCATCCGAACATAGGGGATGCCCTCTAATTAGTGCAGTAAGAAAGTAATGCCTTTCGCGTCGCCATATTGACGCCGAATTTATAAAATTTATTAAATGAGGCTAAAATTAACTAACAAAACCTCGTAAGAGACGAGAAATTCTAAAATGAAGAATAAATGTTTTGGATTAAAAAAACAATTAATTGAAAAAAATGTGGGTTGAAAACATTCCATAAGAGGAAGCGAACCTCTTAAACCAACCCTAAACCCCACTAACGGGGTAGCACACTGTTTCCACGAGCACCGACGAGAAGGAACTGAAAACACCCATCATCATTTTCATAAGTATCTCGCAGCGCTGATCTAGTGAATCAACGTATATCTTTTAGAGCCATATACAGTGCTGGGATTAGCGGCGCTAACTTTTTATTAGCGATACTGTTAGCGAAAAACGGTAGCGACGCTAAGTCTTTAGAAAAAGTAAATCGCTAATTTTTCAAAACCACTTGTACTAAAATCTGGTTCGCCTACCTCAACCTCCATTATAACATTTTTGAACAGCCCACCCTCTCGGGTTATTGATTCGAGTTGTTGTCCTTCTGTTAAATCTTGTTTAACTAATTTGTAAGTTTTATAACGAAATAGTGCGCAAATACGATATGCATAGAGCGGCTGACGTTATTTATTTAGAATTTAAAAAAGCGTTCGATACAGTTCCGCATAGAAGATTTATTGCGAAGGTTAAAGCGCACGGTATACGTGGTCAGGTAGCTAAGAGGAATGGCTTCGTGCCAGGAAACAGAGGGTCGTTGTTAATGGTAGTGAATCGGGGTGGTTGGATGTAGGTAGCGGTG
Organism: Bathynomus jamesi; assembly: GCA_023014485.1. Classification (NCBI taxonomy): domain Eukaryota; kingdom Metazoa; phylum Arthropoda; class Malacostraca; order Isopoda; family Cirolanidae; genus Bathynomus; species Bathynomus jamesi. Next base: position 233,390 of record JAJOZX010003868.1, read on the forward strand.
TCCCTCAGGGTTCAGTGTTAGGCCCATTGCTATTCGCAATCTACATTAACGACATAGATGTAGGCTTGACCAGTAACGTGTCAAAATTCGCGGACGATACTAAAATAGGCGGTAAAGTTCTTAACGTGAACGATAGAAATAAGCTCCAAGACGATGTAAATAGGATTATGAAGTGGACGGATAAGTGGCAGATACAATTTAACGTAGACAAATGTAAAGTTTTGCATATAGGTTCTCAAAACAATAATTACACGTACACGATGGACGATAGACAGTTAACGAGCGTTGACGAGGAAGTAGATTTAGGCGTACGCGTATCTAAGGATTTAAAAGTTAGGAACCAGTGCCTGGAGTCTTTCGCAAAAGCTAATAGGATGCTAGGCTTCATAGCGCGTAATTTCGAATTTAAATCGAAAAATATTATATTGGCCCCTTTACAAGTGTATATAGTCAGGCCTCACTCAGAATATGCCGTTCAGTTTTGGTGCCCGTATTTGCGTGAGGATATTGATAGGTTGGAAAGGGTTCAGCGAGGCGCCACTAAACTAATTCCGTCACTATGCAACAAGTCTTACGAAGATAGGATTAAAGAATTAGACTTGCATTTACTCGAGACTAGGAGATTAAGGGAAGAAGCTTATTGAAGTTTTCAAAATCGTTAATAAAATCGATAAAGTGAATTTTGACAAATTGTTCATTTTCGATAATAGCAATACTCGTAATAACGGATTTAAATTACGTGGTAGACGTTTCATTACTAAAAACCTTTTTACATTTAAAGTAATTGATAAATGGAACAATTTTCCCGCGCCCTTCGTGAACTCTACCAGCGTTAATATGTTTGAAAACCGTTTAGATAGGCATTTTAAACATATTAACGTTTAAAATAAAACAATTGGCAACAGGAGCTCTGGGGGTAAGAGTCAAGGTGAGAGTCCGTTGACGATTGATGCCAGCGTGTGACATGCCATCGTTAAATTTATATTATTAAAAAAAAGACTAACACGAACTTAGATGTAGCTCGTAGTGTAAACTAACCCACTTCCTGTTATACTCCTCTTACCTTTTTTTTGTTCTTTTCTCATCCTCTTTACTTGTATGTCTGTAGTTTGCATGGTATGACAGTATTTCTTTGAGTCAAGACTGTGTTTGCATGGTTTGTAAGCGTTCTTATTTTACTTCTTTTCATCTTTCACCCCTTTCCTATTCTCTTCGACTATTTTTCTGACTTGTCGGCAATGGCCGGCGGATGATGATGGCGAGTCTTTTTCTCTCTTTCTCTGAATGAATGTGAACCCAAGAATGATAGGTTTTACTACTTACTTAACCCCTTATTCTCTTCTTTTAACTCCCTCCTCTCTTCTTTCTCTCGGGCTAACCTTAGAGTGGATCTTAGGGTCTTTGTTAGCCTTAGCTTCTGTAGATTTGTAATCTTTTAAGGCAGTATTCCTTTCTCTGAACACACCACTGCCGTCCAGTGCAGCTGTAGACAGGGCCGCATTAACACTGTGGCCAGGGGCATGTTTTCGCGCTTCAGCGTATTTTAGGAATAATTTGCTTAACTTAATAACACCTAATTGTATTGCTATTAGTTAATTGTGATGCTTATGCTATTATATTTAATTAATTATATACCAAATTTAATTTATAAAATAAGTTGACAAAGCCAAATTATTTATTGCGCATATTCTCACCACATTAAATTTTTTAAAAATTGCGCGGAATAAATAAACACAAATATTTAGATATTTACCACCCCTTCCGAGAATGTGCCCCTTCTACACCCCCGCCTTAATCCGACCCTGGGTGAAGAATGTTTTTTCTCTTTTGCAAAAGACATAATGAAGCCTAAAAGATCAGGCTTGTCCGATTCCAATTTCAAGAAATTTTGACTGTTGAAAATGAACAAAAATCTGTGACGAAGCTATAAAATTCCTAATTGTTTAATCGTACTGACCACCTAATGTTTTTATTTTGAAAATGAATGCAATTCGCCACATCACTGTTTCAGTGATAGCCATTTTCATTCTGTAATATGTTGTGTCAATGGAACATTCAAGTCTTGGTATGATTTACTCTGTCAATATTTTATCATTTTTTTGAGTTTCAGTTGCTGTATTTGAATTAAATATAGACGTATAAATTGAAGAGAATTTATTCTTCCGTTGGTTTGTTTTCCCTATTAATATATACGGAAGAAACTCGACTCCTACATAAAAATGTTTTCATTTTCGTACCTCAGCACCCAATTATATCAAGGTGTGTGCTAATATACTGTATGTAAGTAAATTACAAAAGGCAGAACATATATAAATTAGGGTAGTTCCAGAAAAAAATTAGCGTTAGCGGCGCTAACTGTTGAATTGCTTGCGTTAGCGTTAGCGGCGCTAACTGTTGAATTGCTTGCGTTAGCGTTAGCGGCGCTAACTGTTGAATTGCTTGCGTTAGCGTTAGCGGCGCTAACTGTTGAATTGCTTGCGTTAGCGTTAGCGGCGCTAACTGTTGAATTGCTTGCGTTAGCGTTAGCGGCGCTAACTGTTGAATTGCTTGCGTTAGCGTTAGCGGCGCTAAATTTTATAGTAGTTAGCGGGCACAGCACTGCATAACCTTTGGTTTGTTTCTGCCCGAATTGTTCATTCTGACGAAGGTCAAGCTTTTTCACTCCACCTTAGACCTACAGTTTAACGTGGAATCCGAACCACGCCCCACTAGCAACCCAGCCTCTTAACCACTAGGCCACCCAGGGTGCCCATTTATCTACCAACCACTTTTTTTATTGTGTGGAAGAATGAACAGCTGGGTTTTGTTGCGCGCCGCCTGCCGTCACCGGGTCTCGATCCCGGGGCCGATGGATTCATAGTCAGCGACGTTAACCACTACACCACCGAGGCGCATATATATATATAAACCGGGTGAGTCAAAAGTCCGGAAACATAGGAAGGCTAAGAAACTTTTATTGCAAAAAGACGTGTTACAAGTAATGTTATAAGATGTGCTCTGTATGTTTGGAAATGAAATGAAAACAGAGCACATCTTATAACATTACTTGTAACATGTGTCTTTTTGCAATAAAAGTTTCCTATCATTCCGGACTTTTGACTGACCTGTATTTTATATAGACTATATATATATAATCAATAGGAATATAAAGACAAGAGATACGACTACCAACATTCATTGGCCAAACGTTTCGGTCCACTCAGGGGGCCATCTTCAGAGACTAAATGAAAGTTACATTATCAATCAATAATATAACTAAAGAAACAAAAGTAAAAAAAAAAAGTAAGAAATATACTGTACAGTGTACATAGTTATCATATAAAACCTAATACAATAAGTAAAATAGTTAAATAACTTACAAAAAATTATCTGGATTGTAAGACAATAAAACAATAAAAGTTAAACCCATTAAAAATAAAACAACAGAATAAACTAAAATTTAAAAGGACTAACCTGAATGGTACGAGTTGAAAATGACAACTGGAGGAAAAAGAAAGGAGTAAGAATCTAAATTAGTGCGTTAGTTGTGTTGAAAAGGTGTTGGTTGGTTGATTATGAAGTATGTAATTTTATCGAGGGAAAGTTGTCATTTAATTCTGGATTTAATTTCCTGATAAAGAGGATTCTAAAATTTTGAGATTGAGCGAATTAGAAGCAGACGACAAAATCGTAAAGGAGTCCTGAGGGCTCGGGTGGTCATGGGTCTCTGAATGATGCCGAATAGCGGAGGATTCAGGAGTGGAAAGAGGGCGAGAAATTCGATAAGAAAGACCCAAATGCTTCAAAATCCTAAGTTTTAACTGCGGGGCAGTCTGCCCTACATAGCGACTTTGGCAGGTCGCACATATATATAGATAAATTACAAAGGATCTCAAAAGCACGGGGAGGTGACCTTTATGGCGAAAAAAGGATTGCAGCGAATTGGGATTAGAATTAATAATTATGAAATCGCATTGAGGGAAGTGTCTGTCCAAAATAGAGTGGACATCTTTATTAAGTTGAAAAGTTAGTTGGTCTAAAAAAGGAAGCTTAAGATAAACCTTCTGTTTCGAAACCGTGGACTGAATTATTTTAAGCGAATATTAGGTTATTTAAAAATTTTGAAATTAATGTCTCAGTAGTTGAAGTGCAATAAAAATTGTAGTTAAAAAATCTCTCAAGATACTGAATTTCTAAGTTAAATGAAGACCAACTTGAACATAGGTGATAGCCTCTAAAAATACCGAGTTGGGTGGTAGTTGGTTTTCTGTATACCTGTGTTGAGAAGTCTGTACGATGTTTATTTACGGTAACATCAAGAAACGAAATTTTATTGTGTTCTACTTCCATAGAGAATTTAATATTAGAATGCTTATTATTAATGTAACGGTGGAAAGTAGAAAAGGTAGACTGTGTCGTGTTCCCAAATTAAAGGCGAGACAGGGAACATCCTTAACCCTGAAAGAAAATAACTTTGTTGCGAGAGGACCAAAACTGTTTAATCAGCTGCCCAAAGACCTAAGAAACACGAAGGGAGTTGCAGTGGACATCTTCAAAAGAAGATTAGACACCTGGCTCAGAACAATCCCCGCTGAGCCGGGCGTACCTGGCTATGTGAGGTGGAGAGCACAAGAAACCAATTCACTACTTCACCAGGTCAACTTGAGAGGAGGGGCGACAAGCTTGACCTTCGCGAAATGAGGAATCATCGCGCGGAACCTTTGTAAGGTTATAAGGTAAGGTGTGTATATATATTTGGGTGAGTCAAAAACAGGGGTGAAAATTTTGTTCTTTCTTTTGTGTTCAACCCTTAGTTTAGTTCATTTTGCATAAAAAACAATCTCTGAATTTTTAGATTATTATTTCAAGTTTTCGGGGTTGCTACCGACTGTCAAAATTTCTGAATTTGCATAGATTTCACTCTTATGCTCTACTGCCAATCTTATACTGTTTCCATACCACCCCTGAGGTACAGTATGCGGCGCGTTGTCTTTTTTATAGTGGAAGCTCCCCTGTAGGCCTATTATAACCACTGACAGAAGTAGAGTTTAGAATTTTGACATACTTATTACTTCATTAGTGTTTCTTTCTATCAGGATAAGCAGCCCCGTGGTTTTTGACCACTTGTAGTAGAAATTGTTTCTGCTCTTCATTGTTTGTTAGAGCTTATTGTATTCACCCATCAATCTAACTCCCCTTTCAGCTGTCATTAACAACTTTCATTTGGTGGATAGATTTCTTTACATTATTGTACAGTTCATCTTTGTGCCATTCAGCAGCATTTTTCCTGAAAAAATTTGATGCAAATCCTATAATTTCAAAGAACCTTCGAATATTTGATGTTACAAAGTCTTCTAGTTCTTTTACTTGAATGAGTTCAGGGTTTAAAGTAGCCCGTTTTGCTGGATGTATTTTCCCAGGATTTGCAAAACCATTACTATTTTATTCTTTGTTTCAGCAGGCACTCGTCATCAAAAAAGAAGAAAGCAAAAAGTTCCTCAGATAGATACCAAATATGATCCAATATCTTTTTCAGAGCAACAGATGAAATAGACTTGTCATTCTGTTTGTACAGATCAAGGTTCTTTAATAGCTCTAGATCTTGACGAGTAGCAAGAGATGGTGCAGGAGCTGTAAACCAAATTTTTACATACAGCCGAACAGCAAACAGGCAGATGTCTTTTATTCCTTTTTCTTCCTCAGGTGTAATCTTAAACTGGGATTTGAACATCCAAATTTTCAAAGAATATACTACTGTGGCCATCCACAGTGAAGCCCTGCTGGACTTTTAAACGAGAATCCACATTTTGGGTCTCCTCCCAGGAAAATAATTTTGAGTTGTAGTAGTTCACTATAGTCAACGCAGGGCTGGTATTTATCAAGTTGGTTTGATGTAAATACAATCATATCAGCTTTAATATCAGCTACATCTTCAAACTGTTTCCAGCTCTGATAAAGCTGTTAGATAATGTTGCTTGTTGAAACTAGGCCATTTTGTCCTGAATCGCTTGAAAATCGCAATTTCTGGACCTGATTATGGTGGTAATGACTTTGCAACCACAGCTTCCAGCATAATCTCGAGTATGTGATGGCGACAGGCTAACCACAACATATCCTTATCCATTTTTTGTTCAAGAAGAATACAGGTACCCTTTCTAGGACCAGTATTGGCTGCAGTTGTGTCGAAACACATGCATTTAATTTGTTCACAGATACCCAATTCAAGGGATGCCTCATGTACAGCAGTTGCTGTTAACTGGCCAGTGCCCAAATCAATTTTAGGTACACTAAGGAGTTTGATCAACTCCTTCCCCAGAAATCATCATAGGTAGCCGGTGATCAACTTCCCTGCTGTTATATCTTCTAACAGTTTACCATCCCAATGGATTGTTAAAGGCACCTCTGGCTTGAATTCTTTTTTTAAATTCTCTGCAATTTTCTTTCGAAATTTCTCTTTCTCTGCGAACAGATGAATAACTAATAGTGTATTCTTCTGTTTTTTTTCCAAGACTTTGGTTGGTGTCGGAACAAGCGAGGCCTTTCGGTCAGTTTAGCAACATCAAGACAAGCTAACAATTTGCTGTCAAGCACTTTTCTTCGTTCAGTTACTATTTGACTTGAAGTAGATGGTCCAGGTGTAGTATCCATGTTAGTGGTATCATCTGTAGTTGTCATATCTTCCAATTCTGGTTCTGATTCAGATGATGTACTGTTGAGAACTACAGTCTCTTCAAGTCTTTTCCTTTTGTCCTCTTCTCGTGACCTCCTTTTTTCATAGTGTTGTCTTTCCATCGTTATCTGTTCTTTTTTAGCTAAAGTCTTATCAATGTTGCCCATTCTGCCTCGCCGTCCTTTCTCACGCTGTGCTTTTAGAAAATTTCTGTCTTCTATATAAATAAGTTTCATAGCATTTGCATGAGCTATGTCAAATAAATTTTCTAGTTCTTCTTTCCATTTCTCCTCTTCATGAATTAAGGTTTGCGATCGCTTGGATTTGTTTTCTTTGTTTTTCTTCAACATTTGCCATTCCTTCAAGATTCCTTGAATTTTATAAACTACATGTATTTTTTGCTTAGTTGGTATCCGTGCTTTTTCCCAAACTGTCAACACATCACTCGCAGTAGAGAAGTATGATTCTCTGATACTTTGATGTTCATTATTTCTGTAGTGTATGAACAGTGTCATAGTTTCCTTCCTTGATGGCAATACTGATGCTTTCAGTGTGGCTGAAGGATCTCCAATAAGCCAAACACTGGGAAGAGGAAGTACTTGATGATGTACCTTCCGTGTTAGATAGACGTACGCGTTAACTCTAATAAAGCACAACTGCTACTGAATGCTGTGGTCAGTAGATGGCTGTCTTGGACACCTGCAAGAGAAGAGGGGAAGGGGGCAGAAGGGGGAAGTGAATAAAGTAAACTGATACATGAATAGGCCTAAACTTTTATTTAAGTTAAAGGACATACCATATAAATAGGAAAATAATGAAATTTTGCATGTTCGGTAGCAACCCCTAAATATCATTTAAAATTTCTGAAAAGAATATAAAAAAGTTTCTTCACCAAATGGAACCTAATGATGGGTTGAACACATTAAAAATAAAAAGTTCATTTTTTTTGCATCACCCTAAAATATATATATATATATATGTATAATATAACGGAGACTGAAATAAAGCATGCAACCAATATCAGGGTTCGTACTCGCCTCGCTAGTCTTCAACATCTTACCACTAAACCATCCGCCAAGCCAATAACCTTTCTTTCAAGTTCAGCTTTTGCGCAGAACTCATTTTATCCTAAGCGCTTTGACGAAATGCGCAAGTTACCTTTCACTGAATTTTTATGATAGAAAACCACACTAACCGTACATAATATTAAATGGCTATGAAATAACGCTTTATTTCAGTCTCCGTTTAATATTAACTACGGTTATCGTGATTCTCTATCATATATTAACCTTTGGTTAGCTTCCGCCCGAATTGTTCATTCTGACGAAGGTCAAGCTTTTCACTCCACCTTAGACCTACAGTTTAACGTGGAATCCGAACCACGCCCCATCAGCAGCCCAGCGTCTTAACCACTAGGCCACCTAGGGTACCCATTTATCTACCAACCACTTTCTTTATTGTGTGGAAGGATGAACAGCTGGGTTTTGCCGCGCGCCGGCTGCCATCGGGTCTCGAACCCGGGGCCGATGGACTCGTAGTCAGCGACGCTAATCACTACACCACCGAGGCGCATATATATATATATACACACACACACCCTGCACATACAGTATGTACACTGTACAGTCTCTACAACAGTTCCGCTCCACCCTCTCCAAGATGTGGTAGCAACGCAGTCACTCTTCCCCTCACGCCCTCCCTCTCCTCCTCCCCCTCTCCCTCTCGCTATCCCCACCTCCTCTCTCTCTCTCTCTCTCTGTTCCTTCCTCCTGCCTCATTGTTATTTTCTTTCGATTTATCTTCATTCTTATTTTCCTTTTTCCTTCTCCTTCACCTCATACATGACCCTCCTTTTTCACCCCCCTGCTCCCCGATTATTACCTCTTCCTATGTCTCTCATTCCTCCCACCCTATCAACTACTTCTGTCATTTGTGTTTTTGCTTTTCCTTTTTACTTTCCCCTCCTAATCCATTCTCTTTTACATAATAACTGACTCACTCATCCACTCACGCACTTAATTTTTAGTAAAACTTCCTCTATAAATACTCATAAATATATTAACAGCTTCCGAAAAAGTTCGTGTATATCAATAATCTTGTTCCTCTTTTAAATAATACACCAAAACAAGATATTACGAGATCAAACCGTCTACATGGAATTGCACAATAGCTGAAATTAATCATCATAATGTAGAGGAATACAACACTTATTTGTAAGTGTTAATATCGAATCACAATATGACAAAAAGTATTGCATCACGAATGATCCCAAAATTCCAAAGACACTGTAATTCGGTGTGTCAGATTACGATTCGAATAGCATCTAATTTTAAACTGTGATTTGAACCCAGCGACAAAATATATTAATATACATTTAAAAATTAATAATCCTAACATTCATTTTTTGCATATAATGTCCAAACTCGCGTGACACTTTAATTGTATATAAAATGCAAGTTTGGAAAAAAACTTAATTTTCTATTTTATTTTTGCCAAGTAATTAATGAATTATTTCTTTTTTTAAATTACCTAATCATTTTTTAGATTAAGCTTAATCATGTAATCGTGTTAAATTCTGCAATGTTAATTTTTTTATACATTCTCTCTAAGTTGTAAAAGATGAGGTCATAACTTGCCAAAACTCTAAATTAACACTTAATTTTAAATTTTAAGCATTTAAGTTTGGCTGATATGCATGATTAATTTTAATCCATAATAAAATGCATATTTCAATTTCCATTTTTAGTAAACTCGGTAAATCATGATAACATCAGATCTGTCAATATGCTGTTTAAAAGAAAAATGTGCCTTTATCTTCAAATATCTTGCTTATCTGCCAGCAAACTGTTACAGTCAAAATTTACCTTTATCTTCAAATATTTTTGAAAAAAAAAAAAAAATCAGCCTACTGAAAATAAAAAACAAAATAGGTCAACATTAAATAATAATGATGTAACCCAATTATTAGCATATAAACTCTTGCAGTTTTTAAATTATCATTCTGATTATTCTGATCTGACCTAGAGGCTGAAGCTTTAACCTGTAATATTTTAGAAGCAATAAAGTTCAGTCAGAGAACCTCTTTGTCTTCTTTGAGCCCTGCTTTCTCCAGAGAACTTAGTTTTAAGATAGAATAAATAATTTCCCGATACACTACAAGAAGAATCGGGGAACCGTCAGATAATTTACTAAGTTTTCACCGAATCCTCCGATCCACTACAAGAAGAAATCGAAGTATAGTATAAAGAAACTATTGCGATTCCCTAACACGGTACCAGCTACCCCAAAATGAGAAAATCCGTTGCTGCCACCTAATCAGAACCTCCATTAACCTCGAATTTCGAACCACCCAAGGCCACAGACGGAGGGTTAACATATACAGGGTGTTTCATAACATGTTGGACGCACTTTCAGGATGGATTTAGGACCTGAAAACAATGAAAAAAGATTATATATACATATGCCCGAAATCGCTTTGTTTCCGAGTTACAGCTCGTTTTGTGTTCCAGCAATTCTTTCCGCAAACTGTTCACAAACATTGCTGCCGACAATGTTTGTGAGTGTGTACGAGACTTATTTCATGTATGGCCTTGCCGATTGTAATGTTTCGTACACTCTATGACATGTTTCAATATCGTTGAGTGTAGAGCCATCAGTCAGTCAGAGGTGCATCACGGTGTTTCACTGTTCGTCTTCGAACCTTCTTACCGTGAATAAGTGCAGTCCAGTGGAAAAAAAACCTTAAAAGTTTTTGCTATTCATTGATAGTGTGCATTTGAAGTGAGAATGGAGGCTTATTCAAACAGAGAAATGGCAGACATGCATCTCTTGTATAGACTTTCCGAGTGTAATGCGACCGCAGCAAGACGTCTGTATGCGGAAAGGTTTCCGAATCGCTGTCTGCCAGATAAGAAGACCTTTCAGAGAATAGACGAGCGTCTTGGTGATACAGGATCATTCAACAAGCAATTTTCAGATAGTGGTAAAACAATCAGCGCCAGAACTGTTGAGTTGGAGGAGCGGGTCCTGAATCACGTGGACGAACATCCTGGTGACAGCTCCCGAAGGATAGCAGCAGCAGAGGGTGTAAGATACACAACTGTGTGGAGAATTTTACGGGAACAATAGCTTTACCCATATCACATTCAGAGAGTACAAAGCCTTACTGAAGCTGATTTCCCACCACGAGAGGGTTTTTGTACTTGGTTCCTTCAACAGTGTGCTCGCGATCCTCTTTTTCTATCCTCCGTGTTGTTTTCTGATAAGGCTGCCTTCACAAGAAATGGCGTGATCAATTTTTACAATAATCATCACTGGGCCGAAGAGAATCCGCATGCCATCATCCAGTCAAGGCTCCCCGGACCTGAATCCACTCGATTTTTACCTGTGGGGTCATCTGAAGTCACGAGATCACTAGAAAAGGAAACGCTAAGAATGTTAAGAGAAGAGGAAGGATTGAGTTGTGTGTTGTTGAAGGTAAAGGGATAGTCGTGTGGAAGATTGTAACGAGTAGACAGATGGAGGAATTGAGTTTTTGAGGCATTGAAATCCACAAGGTTTTCTCTGCCCCAATCAGATATAACAGAAAGATCAGAGGTCAGGTGTCCCATAGCCGTCGTACGCGAATCATGAAGCGACTGCTGTGAGGGACGCTTTGGGAAGAGGGGTGGCAAAGTGAAGAGTGGAATCATCGGCGTAGGAGTGACTAGGACAGGACGTGCGAATTTAAAGATCATTAATAAATAAAAGGAAAAGAGTGGGTTTCAGGACAGAACCCTGAGGAACACCGCAGTTAATAGCTTTAGGAGAAGAACAGTGGCCATCTGCAACTGCAGCTGTAGATATGCAGGAAAGGAAATTAGAGAGGAAGGCACAGATAGAAGGATAGAAACCGAAGGGCAGTTTCGAAATTAAAGATTTGTGCCTGACTCTATCAAAAGCTTTCGATATGTCAAGCGCAATAGCCAAAGTTTCACCGAAATCCCTAAAGGAGAATGACCAAGTCAGAGAGATATGCAAGAATATCGCTAGTAGAGCGTCCCTTGCGGAATCCATACTGACGATCTGAAAGAAGATTGCGAGAAGAAAGGTGTTGAAGAATCTTCCTATTAAGGATAGATTCAAAAACTTTGGAAAGGCAAGAAATCAAAGCAATTGGACGATAGTTGGAGGGTTGAGAGTGGTCACCCTTCTTTGGGACAGGCTGAATGAAAGCGAACTTCCAGCAGGAAAGAAAAGTACCAGATGAGAGACAAAGACGAAAGAGTTTGCCTAGGCAAGGTGTTAGCACAGAAGCACAGTTCTTAAGAACAACAGAAGGAACACCATCGGGACCATACGCCTTCCTAGAGTTGAGCCCAGATAGGGCAGAAAAAACATATTTAGAACAGATTCTGATTTCATACATAATAAAGTCAGAGGAGGGAGGAGACGGAGGAACAGCAGTGGAATCGTCCAGGGTTGAATTGTAAGCGAAAGTTTGAGCGAAGAGTTCAGCTTTGTCAGGAGAAGAGACGGCAACTTAGCCGTCGGAATGGAAAAGAGGAGAGAAAGAAGAGGAAGTAAAGCTGTTGGAAAATTTCTTAGCTAAATGGAGGAGAGTGCGAGAAGAATTAGAATTGGATAGGTTTTCACATTTTTGTCGGATGAAGGAATTTTTGGCGAGTCGAATCACATCACCTCTGTGATGCGCTCTGCACACTCAGAAGGGCCCCGGCCACGGAAGCAGTAATCTTTCCATGGGAAATCACAGAAGTACTGCCTGAGGGCTTCCCAATCAGCGGCGCCTCCTCTTGGGAGGATCCAAAGGCCGAATTAGAGTGATAGGACAGGAAACAGATATATGATTGTGATCGGAGGAGCCCAACGGAGAGAAAAGTTTCACAGAGTAAGGAGGAGGATGAGGTAAGAAATAAATCCAGAATGTTGGGCATATCTCCAAGGCGTTCGGGGATACGAGCAGGGTGCTGTACAATCTGCTCTAGGTCATTTAGGATAGAAAAGTTTAAGCTAGTTCACCAGATATGTCAGTGAAATGGGAGGAAAGCCAAAGGTGGTGGTGAACATTGAAATCTCCTAAAATGGAGATTTCAGCAAAGGGAGATTACAAAAATGGTCTTATTAATTATTTTTCTATCACGTATAGTTTTTGAGAAATTTTAGTCATCTGTACAAGTTTGTGACTAAACTATGTGTGATACGGTGTGTTGTTCTGTAATGTGCTGTGATGTTTGTCTTATTACGTCGTGTGTATTGCTACTCATAGTATGTGTGATGTTAATATTTTTTAATATTTTGTACAATATTTAATTAATTATATCCAATATACAATATTATACATATTATATACAATATACAATAATTGTATAATATTTTTAAGATTTCATGGAAACTATGCGTCACACGCCAAAATGAATAACATTTGCGTAATCAGCAGCGGCGACTTTATATAGACCAGCTTTGTTGCTGAGGAAGAATAAAAGTAAAAATTTGTTGTTCAGTGTAATACATACACATCCATTATAACATAACGAACAAATAAAAATAGGGGCTTTTATCGGAACACCCTATATATATATATATATATATATATATATATATATGGTGTCCGTAAAAGGTCTTTACTATTTTAATTATGTATTTGTCAGAGCGCTTTTAATTTTTAATTTTTTCTTTTTCGGTCTGGACTTGATCTTTCGGATAGGGTACGTTTCGCAACTGTATCTTCAACGCGCTCTGAAAAATAAAAAATTAAAATAGTAAAGACCTTTTATGAACACCCTGCATATATATATATATGAAAATTATTTCACGAAAGTAACACGTGAAACATATTTATGATGAATAAAACCACGAAGGAAAGGAAACACAGAATGGTGCTCAAGCCTTTCAGGAACACTGAAGTAAATAGAGTTCAAGACTATATACAGGTTATATATTATATATTATATATATATATATAATAATAATATAGAAATACAAATTGTGGGAGGAGCATACAAATTTGTAAGGAAAACTACCAATTTTAGCACTTTGCCCGAATTCAACACAAGATCAAATGGATTGTTTACAACCAATTTTATAGTTAATGCTTGAATGATATATAAATCACAAAAAATTTAAAATATATATATATATATATATATATATATATATATATATATATATATATATATGAAAAATAAAAATTGTAAGAGGAGCATACAAATTTATAAGGGAAAAAGCCCAAGTTTTAGCACTCTACCCTTCTTGTCTAAATCCGTTCTGAACGAATTCAACACAAGATCAAATGGATTGTTTACAACCAATTTTTAGATAAGGCCTGAATGATATATAGGTCACAAAAGTAAAAAAACAAAATGTAAAACTAAATTGAAAAATAAAAATTGTAAGAGAAGCATACAAATTTATAAGGAAACTACCAAAGTTTTAGCACTCTACCCTTCTTGTCTAAATCCGTTCTGAACGAATTCAAAACAAAGGGATCGAGTTGAAAAAGACCTTTGCTCATGTTAAAGTTATTTGTAAGTTGGATAATAGCAGACTCAAGAATATTTCTATTAACTGAAGCATTATTCCAATCAATACAATGGGATAACTCTGACAAATGGACAAAAAGGGCACTGGACGACTGTCCCGTTCTAAAGGAATACTGATGCTGTTTTACACGCGTGTGCAAATCCTTTCCCGTCTGACCAATGGAAAAGGAATCACATTGTTGACAACCAATTTTATAGATAATGCGAATTATTGGTAGTGCTATTTTTTGCTATGACATTTTTCACAATATTGTTATATGAAGATACTACATTAATATCCAAAAGTTTAAGTACATTAGCAATGCCTAAAAAGCCCGGGAAAAATGGAAGTACTAAAATGTTCTTTGACAAAGTGCGAGTGTTATTATTCACATGATAGAAGGTTCGTTTTGCCTTGTTAAGACAAGATTCCATAAACGCAGGTGGGTAGCACAGATCACTTCCAATACCGTTGATTTTTCCAATTCGGCATCGATGTATTCCGGACTTGAGCACCATTCTGTTTCCTTTTCTTCGTGGTTTTATTCATCATATATATATATATATATATATATATATATATACACATTCAACTGCAAAGAACACGCAGTATAAATAACGTAAAGAACGACGCTTGTATAGGAGATATTCCGCGCAATCGGAAGATCCCGGGTTCGATTCCCAGGTGGTTACCTCATTTTTTCATTTGTTCCGTTCTCTCTCTCTCGTCTTGCGCGGAATATCTCCTATACAAGCGTCGTTCTTTACGTTATATATATATATATATATATATATAGAGGATGGGAGAAAAGTCTTTCAGGATTTTATATATAAAACTATTTAGTTAACAACATTATAGAGATAAGTGTTCAAATGATAAAACAAATCAAACAAAAAGTCGAAAAGAATTTTATTCATACAAATATTTTGTTAAATTATAATTTAATCTTCAAAGAGTTCTCCATCCACTATGATACATTTGTGGATTCTCTCTCTGAAACTCTTCATTGTTCTTCTGAACATATCGAGTGGGATCCTTTTCAGTTATTCATCTGTTCTACGGCCAAGGGCATTCACATATGGATAGATGAAACCAGGAGTGTAGAGTTTGTCACGCAAATAAGCCCAAAGCCAGAAACCTCATGTGGTGATGGGGATAAATCAGGTAAGCTGCTTGGCTACTAGGTGGGACCTCGCCCCAACAACCCATCTTCCTTCAAGGTTCGTATCCAGAATCTCACGGGCAGCTGCAGAGTAATGTGGCGGCGCTGCATGTTGATGAAGCCAATTCCTGCCAACGCCATTAGTAAACTGTCGCAAAACTCTCTCTCTCAATATCTGACAATAGCCTTGCCTTTTCCAGCCATCGTATCTCTCGATATGTCCTGAATAATTTATGCACGCTCAAACTGTTGGTGTAGCCATTTTAACTGTTTTAACGGGTTTACCCAATCGTATTTTGGGATTTTTTTTTGCCCAATAGTGAACGTTGTTTGTTTCTTCTCGTTAAATCCAAGGCGCATTGATCTGAAAATATGATCTATCCACTGAAATCTGGATCACTGTTGAACTTTTGTCTCATTGTTTCAGTAAACTGCAGCCGTTTATCAGAATCATCGTCGTATACGAAATGAGAGTAAATGGGGTTGTAATCGTGGTACCCCTGTGATTTCAATATTTTTGCTACTTAAAATCTGGAAATATCCAATTCCTGTGCGACTTTTCTCGTTGAAGTTGTTGGATCGACTTCAAAACTAGCGAGGACATTTTCTTTGTTGTTGTCTCCTGTCGCTGTTACTGGCCTTCCGCTTCTTGGACGATCTTTTATCAGGCTCCCTGCTTCCAAAAGTTTGAGCTTCCAATATCGAAAAGTGGTTGCATTTACTGGTGGTTTATTATATTTTTCTTGAAATAAACAGTAACTTTCTTCACAGTTATTATAAGAATAACCCACGATACAAGATACACGTTTTCTTCATTGCTGTATTCCATCCTTACTGATATGGCGCTGACTGGAGCAAGGGCCTAGGGCCTTCCTGTTCCAGCCTACGGTCTTTCCTGGCCTTGTATAGTTACTGTAAATAGTATCATATACACTGCAGTAATATCATTGGAATTTATTTATTATTAACAAATTATTTGTCTGTATAAGATCCTTAAGGACTTTTCTCCCACCCTGTATATATATTATATACGAATACACGTGTGTGTATGTGTGTGTGTGTTCGTTCTTGGCTACCTTACCTCATTTCAACAATCTTTAGGATTCACATAGAGCTCATGGCAACACGAACGAGTTGTTAGCAGTATTGACGGTGCCCCCATACATTTAGACAATTTCAAATTCATTAAATATCATAAAAAAAAGGATATAAGGAATGTTAGGTTAGGTTCATTTAACCAGCTATTCAAATTAGGTTTAATGTTAACATCCACAATTGAAAAATATCACTCACAGGTTTATGGGGTAGCCAAACCTGTGTGTGTGTGTGTGTGTGTAAACCAAGAGCGCAATACAATTGCTTATTCTTTTTTTATTTCTAACACAATACCTATACGACGAAGAAAATTATCTTTATCCGTTCGTGGAAGAGAGAAACGTTGCCAAACACCTCAAGATAAAATAACCTGAGAAGTCTTTATACATTTATTTTACACATTACTGAATCGTAAATTCTTCAAATATTTTAAGATTTATAGCTATGTTAAAAAGAAGAAACCTCTATTATAAGGTTAAGGGAAAAATTTAAACGATTCCTTTAAATAAACTATTATTTACTGAATTATTCACGCAAGTTATATGTAGCAAGTTTTTAGGAAAAAATATTTAAGAAGAAAATTTGAGCGCTTCTAAATAGTTTTCTGCGTTAAATGGTTTTGTGATTTTGTCGTCAATTCTTCAAACTGTTCAAAGGTAAATTTTTCTTTTTCTTTTTACGCAGTTTTAAATGTCTTTATTTACACACATTTTATTATTATTTATATATTTTTATTACGTTAATAAGAACGTTAAAAAATATCTGATTTTTAAGATTTTAGTTCGGATAAATTTGGGATTTCGACATATGAACGACTTAACATTCTATCGACGAGTGTATTGTGGGTTAGAAGAAGTTAGGTTAGGTTACCATAGATTAGGTTAAGTCAGATTGTTCGTTTTGTGAGAGTGCAGATTATTTGGTCTTCTCGATCCGATAAATTTACTCTGGTTAATTACGGACAATTTTCATTTGCAAATTGAAATAATTTTCAAATTTTTCTTCTCAATAATTATCACAAATTAGTTTCACAAATTAAAAATCTTTATTGGATCACCTGAAGATCAGGGCCCCCAGCCTTCTCTAGTTAGTCTTATAAGGCTAACAAACGAAAAATATCACGACCTAACCTAACCAATCGATAGGTCAACTGTACGCCCTTGACGATTGGTTAGGTTGTTAGGTCGTGATATTTTCGTTAGACCATAGAACTTTATAGAAATCTGTTTCTTTTAGTTTACTCTAATATTTAAAGTGAATAATGTGGATTTAATTAGTCCTTAAATACAAAATAAATTAATACTTAATTTTCTGCTGTTAAACTCGACGTAAATGACGTTTTTATTTCAGAGTTACAATGGTGAAAAGTAAAGCGAGCAAAGCCTTTCTGGTTCTCTTTCAAGTGATTCTCTTGGTCTATAGCGTCTATCCAAGACGTAGGAATATCATTTTAATTGGAAAATGTCCTGATTTCCCTTCTCAAAAAGATTTTTCCACCTCAAGAGTAAGTTTGAAATATACTTTCCTCTTTTTGGTATATATTGTATATTTTTCCTTTTTGTTTCTTTATTGTCCTTCATAAGGTTTATATTATGATAAAAAAAGAAGGTCCTATTACTTTTAACTGAATCCATATTCTTAGTTTTCATCATCCTAAGCCTATATTTGTAGCGAACGTGATTAAATCCTATATAAGATTGAAGACTTAAGGTACTCCCTCGAGCACAACCACATAAAGGCCTAAAAGCTGAACAGTATGTCACTAATTATTTTGGACAGTAATCGATAGCAGACCTGTACGATTATAACAAAATGTAATAGAAAATAATTATTATTTATAACATTTTACTGCATCCACATTTATTTATAAGCTTTAAAATTGGACAAATGTACAAAGTATATAAATAAAAGTATAATGAAATCATAAAAATAAAATGAATGAGATTAGTTTGGAAATAAAATGAGCGCATTCAACTAAAAAGCCAACCAACCTATCATACATTTGTAAATAGTTACCTAAAATGTTTAAACTTTCTGAATCACACCTTCAACTTCCATCTAACTTAAGAATTAAATAGTTTCAGGGAGTGTGGTTCATTAAGCATCAGTTTGAATCTCGTGCACGCAGATTCAGCGAATGTCAAGTGTTCAACTTTACTGCAACTTCCGATTCCTCGATGAATATTGACAGTCGTGCAAGATTAAAAATAAAACTCTCTGCGAATCTTCACGGGCAAAGCTTTGCCCCAAACGAAACAAATCCTGCTGTCATGTTCTGGAAATGGGACTCGAGTGAGTTAGTTATATATTTTTAAATGTGTACTTCAGCTGATAATATAATCTATTATTATTATTGTTTGTTTCAGAAATGGTAATTGTATACAACATCCCCCTCACCTCAATTTTATGAAATTGACTTCACAATCGATGTAAAACCTTTATTTATAGCATGTAATTACTTTATTTATTTTCGGAAACTAACCTAACCTAACAACCTAACCTAATCTAACCTAACCTAATCTAACCTAACCTAACCTAACCCTAAGATATACCCTAATGGGATACGTTAAATAAAGTAATTACATGCTATAAATAAAGGTTTTACATCGATTGTTAAGTCAATTTCATAAAATTGAGGTGAGGGGGATGTTGTATACAATTACCATAACTTAACATGTTATTACATTATCATTTGTATAATTTAGGTCTCGGGGGTACAGGGGCTCCGCCCCCGTAAAGATCACGCATCACAAAGTGATCGGTATAGGGTTCACTTTGTGATGCGTGATCGCCCCCGTACCCCCGAGACCTAAATTATACAAATGATAATGTAATAACATGTTAAGTTATGCATTTTTTTAGTCTTCATCTAGGGCACATGACGAATCAAGTTCTCAAAGTCGAAACCACACGAACAGCACGTCATAATTCTATCACAAACACGACCAAACTGAATCCAATTAGAAAAAAAAAATAGCCAGAACAAAACCAACCAAGTAATTAAGTCTCAGAGTAGCGAAAAAATAGCCCAATCAGGAAAAATATTTTATGAAAAAAAGTCGCATTTGACGTGACGTCACGTCAAATGGATATCGTTAATTAAAATTTCAGAAGCAAATATCTCCATAAATATGATCGACCGAAAATTTTTTAACTTAAAGGAAAGGTTTTATTTATTATTTTCTACGCATTGCAATAATTTTTATTAGAAACTGAGGTGAGGGGGATATTGTATACAATTACCTCAGAAATAACTAAAAAATAAATAGAAAAATATGATACACTTCATTTACCCTCTGAAGTGATGAAATTAATAAAGGAAATAACTATCGACAACAGTTGGTATATAAACATCTAGAATGAGAGACAAATCGTACATCCTTTAAAAATGAACGTTTTTACGTTTACGTTTTATTTCCAGGAAAATCGTTCGTAAGTTATTGAAAAGAGATTCATTGATTGATTGAAAATAGTAGATCTGGCGTTGTAGCATCGAGTTCATTGACGACGCGTAAAAGTGTGATTTTTTCTTAAACCGTGGAAGTACATTCATCCATTTTTCAATTTCAGGTCCATTAACGTTTGATCAGGTGACAGTGGTTGACACAGACTACGATAATTATGCAGTAATCGTTAACTGCTTGGACTTTGGATTCTTGCACAAGAAGTATGCCATCCTGTTGTCCAGAGAGCAATATCTTGAGGAAACCGAAGCTTATGCAACATACATGAATAGGGTAAGCGTAATATAATTATATCTTTCAGTGTTTTGTGATGATCACCAAGAATATAGAAAGGTTAGAAGAGAAAATTGGGTGAAGAAGAAATGAAAAGAGAAAAATTAAGGAGAAACAGGAACCAACGTACGTGAGAGTAGATAACTTAGCTCAACCATGAAGATTTAGAGGCGCATGTCCTTTTTACCTTTTGGAGAGTCAGCTTCCAGCCCTTCTAATTTTTGACAAAGAAGTAAACAAATCCCAAAAAGACAACGGAAATTCTCATGGCTCTTTCTTCCAAATTACAGCGCCACCTACTTGCAGGATCCTTCCATTATTAAATATTTAAAAAAAGAACTTTGTTGAAACGACAAAAAACAAAAACCATGATTAACCATTTTAATCCAAACAGTTTATTCAGCTATGCGATGATGGCTGCACAAATCATGCTTAATTGTATGCATGGGAAACAACTTAAAGGTTATTTCCCATCTGAATTGAATGACAAAAACTTCTTTTTTTTTTAACAAATCATTTTTATAAGTATCTCGTAGCGCTTATCCAGTGAATAAACGTATATCTTTTAGAGCCAATGTAAATGCAATACTTCAAACACTGATGACAAAAGTAAAAGTCAATGTTAATAATTTTGTTTTGTTCCACGCGGAACAGTGATTCCGTGCTTAGTACTTCATGTAATATTTGGGGTCTTTAGAGAAGAAACAAAGTTTCATCCAATCTTGCCATAAACCGTGGGTGGGGCTTCCTACTTCTTCAAACTGTGCGCTAATTTTGAAGTTAAAAACATATGTTAAATTTGATATACATTTACTGTACTAATTATGACCATCTAAACATGAATAATACTATATTCTCTTACTGTCAAGTATTAAAATATTCATTCATTTCTTATGGTTTAAGCGTATTTCAAGCAAAACGAATGTATGATACATTATAAAATCCTGCAATGACCTCTCCCGAAGGGATATTAACATTAAGGTGATATAAAACATTACTTTTTTTATATAATCAAACTTATAACTTTTTTCTTTCTTATAGGCAGAAAACATAATTCCATTCACAGTGAACACAGAGTATGACAGCGTCGAAAAGTGTTATCTAGATAAATATCACCCAAAAAATGAAACACAGGTGAAAAATGTGGACTTCGACAAAATAGTTCCGAGTGTAAGTGAAGTTGATTTACATGCTATGTTTACACATTCAAATATACAGGGCCTATCAGAGAGAGGGGGCTAGGAGGGCCATTTGGCCTGGGACTCAAGCTTAAGGGGGGTCTCAAATTTAGAAACGTTCAAATTTGAATATAATGTTTTGCAGTGAAAGTAATAACTGGGTTTAGCTATGGGCCTCAAAAGCTGGAAGTGGCCCGGGCCTCTCTGAGAAACTTTTATGTTACACAACAACCGTGCATGGAACAAAGAACTCTTCTGGAAAAATAAATTCACAATAGTCTGAATGAGTAATGGTAAATGGCAACTACTAAAGTTTTTTTCTTTCATGATGGAAACCCAACGCGGGTAACGGGTCACTCACAAAGAGGCCCGAAAATATAGCTTCACTCACTAGCTATCTGCTGAGCAGGGAGGATCCAGTGGATTTAATTTTCCCAGGAGAGTTTCTTGTTCCATGCACGGTCTGTGTGTAACACACACACATACACACACACACACACACACACACGTATTTGTACAGTATATACAGGATGAGTCAAAAGTCCGGAAACATAGGACTAATGTTGCATTTTTTTATATCCAGCCCGATGTCCTGGAAAAAGTCCAGGTCGAGTGGGGAAACAGAGTCCAGAAATGTCTGGAAGTGAAAGGAGAACATATGAGCACATCTTATAACATTACTTGTAACAGATGTGTTTTTGCAATAAAAGTTTCCTATCCTTCCTATGTTTCCGGACTTTTGATTCACCCTGTATATAAAACTGATTTTGCCCCTGCTTTTCGTTCCCGCCAGAATTATTTATTCTAACGAAGGTCAGGCTTGTTACCCCTCCTTAGACCTGCAGCTTAATGTGAAATCTGAACCACGACTCCCAAAGGGAGTCTAAAATCACAAATCCGAGCCCGGGGAACCCATCTCACGACGTTGAGCTTAGGGCCCAGCATCTTCATTGCTAGTGTATATATATATATATATATATATATATATATGTATATTATGCTTTGACCAACCAATTACTGTATTAACTTAATTCTATGTAACTGTACTAAACTTTAGTGGATGGGACGACTTTGTTTAATGTAAATTATAATTTTTATTTCAGATTGTGGACTTAATTTCTCTTTTAACTTAAAACTTTCCATTCGTTGCCTTTGACTGATTAGGTGGAAATTGGAACCAAACTCATCATTGATTCTACAGTTATTATAAACAGCTAAAAATGGTCATCATATATTTCATAGTATTTTCATCAATACGAAATAATATGTAGCAATGACCGATTGTCATTCAAGATAAACACATATTTGTGTATGGCATTATTATAAAAATTAAACAATATAACTATGTAATAAATTTAATAAATACTATGCTTTTAGATGCGTTTCAAAGATACACAATGTAATGCAATATGACGTACAGTTTTGGAAAAAAGTTCGCCGAGATACAAACTTTTTAAAAAAGCATAAGAAAATTCCTTATCAGTAATGATGGCTTTCGGTTTTTAAGTTGAATTAAGCACCAAAAATAATAAAATATCAAAAATATAAATGTATACCACTTAGTAATTTTTAATCATTTTTAGAAACTGCTTCTGGGCTAACTTTTTTCCAAAACTGTCCATCTCTAGAATGAGCGTGAGAACGTGACATTTAGTGTTAAAATTCACTGTTTTTATCTTTTCCTTATCAACGAAGTGAAAAATACCTTTTGTGAGAATTTGCCCAATACGTGCCCAATACAGTGTAATGTGAAGAAATAAAAATTCAGACAATCCGAGCTATTCATCAGTCCTGTTTCGTTTTCTAAACTGTGAACCTCTTGGTAACTCCTGGTAACTTAACTCCTGCATTAGCCATTCGATTGCATGTACTGCTATTACTATTTTTTTTATTAGTTCTCTTCTCCTTTTACGTGTATCATTATTATTTGTTTATTATCGTAGTCCTTTTTGTTTTTAAAGTTAGTGTTTAATTAGGTGTATAGTTGATTACCTTGATGGATATTGTGCCTTTTATTTAGGTTGGGGGACCTGTCCCTGCCAGTAACGGCATTATTTTCATTATCATTAGCATCATTTTTGTAGTCTTAGCAGTGGGTAGGTTTTTTTTTATTATTATTACTACTTGTTTCAGTACGTGTCTTATTTTTTATCTCCTTTAGTCATAATTTTTAGTTGGTTGGTTTTTAAATGTATTATCGTTTGATTTATTTTACCGCTTATTACCTTCAAGAATACTGTACAATATTATGGGATTTATATCCTGCCAATAAAACTTATCTTATTACCATATAAATCTGAAAATTCCATCACATAGGAAATAATTCGTCTTGTCGTAACAGTTCTTACGTACTTTCTCGATCGTTATATTAACCTTAAATGTAATATTTTTCGCAGGAAACAAAATGAAGTACAATATACGTAATTAAATACTCCATTATAAATGTTTTTTATCTCATTCCTATGTGACTGTGGTGAAACTCGTAAAAGAGTCCAAAAAATACTTCTTGAGGTTGTTTAACCTCCTTCGTAACGACAGAGGTCATATGACGGAGAGGATCTACATGCATCTTTACTTGGGATCCGAACCACGGGTCGCTCGAAACATCACCCGAACACAGGGGATGGTCACCCTTTAACTCAGTGGTTCCCAAACTATGGGTAAATTACTCCATTGGGGTAATTTGGCTTTTTCAGTGGGGTAATTTGGTACTCTGCAAGTACTTATAAAGTACAGGAAGTGCATAAATAAACGACATGGCAACACTGGGACTGGCTTTACGTCGGGTACAGCTAGGGTGGGGGTCATTATGAAGGTATCCATTAGTGATGTAGGTCACATCCGCATCCGCATCCGCGGAACATCCGCACATTTTCTCGCATCCGCTTCCGCGTCCGCATCCGCACTTTGGACTGCGGATGTCGTGCGGATGTGGACCGTTGAGATAAAACGTCATTAATAAGCGGAAATTATCAAATTCTACTATATTAATAGAACTAGTTCATTGTGCGCAAAAGTGATGCAAGCGACAAGACGAGAGGCTGTTCTTGTATGAAGTTACTCTCTTGCAACCTACTTAGATCCACGTTACAAAGCTAAGTTATTTTCACCTAGTACATTAGAACGAGTTAAATCATCACTTGGCAAAGCAGTTGAAGAGCTTCAATCTCTTGAATCTCTCGCTTCGCCACCCACCAAAAGAATAAAAGTTTCAGTGACAGAACCAACACCTTCAACAAGCAAATCTATCACAGAATCTGTCTCTCAGTTTCTTGAGTCAAGCAGCAATGACGAGACCTACGCGATGTCAAAAGATGTAGTAAAAATGATCGAGAGCTATCACCAAGAAAAACGCCTGGCTGCATGTGACAATCCTATTAGTTGGTTGAAAAATACGCAGAATATCTATCCATACTTGAGTAAACTTGCAAGGAAACATTTAGCCTGTCCTCCAACAACGTACCAAGCGAGAGATTATTTAGCAGTGCTGGATTAACATATGATGAAAAGAGAAACAGACTGGCAGCAGAAAAGGCAGAAAAATTAATGTTCCTTAAGCATAACCTTCCTATAATTAAGTTTGAACATTAAACGATGAACATCTTAGTTACTTTATTTTAATTACTTATTTATAAATATGCCTAATAAAACTTTAAACTTAATATAAATAGTTATCAAGCTAATTAAAGATCTCTTTCTATAAGGGTGGAGGTTGGGGAAAGAGGTCGGTGGGGTGCATTTGAGTTGGGTTCACGTCCCGCATCCTGGTAACACAATTATGGTTTCTAATTGTGGCTGAAACTCAACATAATATAACGAATTTATTTGCAGACGAATTCACTAATTGATTTCTATATTAGTTAGATGCTTGATATTATTTTATATGTTCAGAGAAAAGTACAGCAATTATTGTACAATTAATCAATTATACTACATTATAGCTACAGCTCTCTCTATATAATAACTTATTATATACGTTAAACACAACAAATCTCGAATATATCCTAAAAAATAACGAAAATGTAGACATCCGCATCCGCATCCGCGGATGTTGAAATCAAACATCCTCATCCGCATCCGCATCCGCGGATGTGAAAAAAATGACATCCGCTACATCACTAGTATCCATGTGAAAATGGGGTAATGACTCAAAAAGTTTGGGAGCCACTGCTCTAACTAGTGCAGTGACTGAAAGTAATCCCTTTCGTGTTGCCACAATGATGCTGAATTTATAAAATTTATTAAAAAAAGATAACATCTCGGAGAAATAAGAAGGAATGGATTGCATACATACTTCTTACTGGGGTGGAAACAACGCTTGATACCAGGGCCTATCAGAGTGGGGGCTAGGAAGGCCATTTGGCCTGGGCCTCAAGATTAAGGGCGACCTCAGATTTAAAACTTTCAGGTTTTAATATGTTTTGCAGTAAAAGTAATAACTGGGTTTAGCTATGGGCCTCAAAAGCTGGAAGTGGCCCGGACCTCTCTGGACCTCTGAGAGGGCCTGCTTGATACAAATGATACAAAGGGATGCAAATGCTACAAAAGAATCACCACCGAGAATAAAATGCCACCCCAACCACAGGGGCCCAATGTTATCTTCCATCCGTCGAGTCGGGCAGGCAGCAGGTACGGCCCAATCAACTTGCCATGGACGATACCCGCCCAAACATTGACGGCGAACCATTCTTGATGAGCATGCACCCGTGTAGCATGTGGATTTGCGTGCGCCCACACGTGAGAATTGTGCATGTTAAACACACCCTCACGTGTGAAACAGGCCTCATCTGAGAACAGCACATAAGCCGAAAAATTAGGCTGCACCGCTGTCTGCTGCAGAAACCAGCGTGCGAATTCCACACGAAGAGGGTAATCCCGAGGTTGTAATGCCTGGACTCTCTGACGATGAAACGGATGTAACTGCTGCTCGTGCAACACTCTCCAGACCAGGTCGTGGTTCACACCGAGGATACGTGCAACACCTCGCGTGCTTGCGCTTGGATTGTCCTCAAATCGCCGTAGGATTTCTTCTTCCATGTCAGGAGTGCGCACGTTTCTCTCCCGACCAGTGTCATGCATGTTTGCATGGAATGTTCCAGTTTCTCGCAGTCGCCGATGCAAATGCGCAAACGTTTGGTGGTTTGGCACACGTCTGTTTGGGAAGCGCTGTCGGTACAACCTTACAGCAGCTCTTCCGTTTCCATTGGCAGCCCATACACCATATGCATGTCAGCCATCTCAGCAGTCGTGAAGCGCTCCATGTTACGCGTACTACGTCCGATTTAGGAATGCCCGCGGCAAGCGCGAGTCTAGCCCACTTCACCTTTTAGCCAATTGCAGCGGCGCCCTCTCGCGCCGAATGGTGACGTCAGCGGACATACACTTATAGACGAAAAGGGTTTGTCTTGGTGTTGCCTATCCCCATTACAATTTGTACAGAAAGTTTTCAAACACCCTGTATATATATATATATATATATATATATATATATATATATATATATACACAGTAAACTTTCCCAATAACGGCAACCTCGGGGATTTGAGATTCCGTTATTGGGAATTTTCCGTTATCTAGACAGTTTAGTTTAAAGGTATTTCATATGTAAATAAAGGGGGTTAATAAGAAATATAGATATAATGCTGACCATTTTATTAACTGCTAAATACACAGTACGTAATTTGAGCAAAAAAAAACATTTTTAAATTTATAAAAAAAGCGTTTTCAACATTCGAAAAAAAATATTCTTAATTTTAAACGAACATCTTATAATAAAAGAAAACATTTAAATTAAAAAAAAACTACTCTAAATTCTCTTCCACGAGTGTTTATTCTGTGGATGCATTTTCTTCGATTGATTTCTTTAAGAATTTTCTTATATCACTTTGTTTCGCGGACTTCTGTTTCGTTGTGATCATCGTATTTTTAAGCATATGCGCTTGCATAACTTGTTGCATAGAGAAACTTGGATTCTGTTCAAAATAAGAAAGGACCGTGTCCATGCACGACTGAGCTTTAGCCCAAGATATCTTTTCAATGGTTGCATTTCCTTCGTCGTCTTCTTCGTCTGAACAAATTGCTGCATCTCGAATTCCAGGATTAATCACTGTCAATAATTTCTTGATCCGAAAAAGTTTGGTTGACTTCAATGTCATTGTCAGCTGTTATCCAATCATCAATATCTTTATCCTCGAGGCTATGTAATGGATTTTCTACGGACGTTGCTTGAATTGTCTGCATTATTTCTTTTCTGCTTTGCCTAACATTGAAACCTTCAAATTCATTTTCATCGTCCGAAGGTAAATCGGCAAACATGGCACTAGGCCACAATTTTCTCCATGCTCTCAAAAGTGTGACAGGTTTAACAGAATTCCATGCTATAGCAGCAACCGTAGTATCTAATTCCATTTTTTCTTTAAAATCTTTAGCTTTAGCTAAAATCATAGGCCCGGATATTGCTATACCCTCTGGTCGTTTTAATAGGAACCACTCGTGTAACACTGTCTAAATTTTCACACTTCGGCTTATGTAAAGTTTTCCTATTCGCTATTTTATTGTTAGGCTTTGAAGAAGCAGTAAATTCTAATAGCTTTTGTTTTGAATTTTTAATGTCGTACAATGTCGACGATCCCACTTTAGGCATGGCGATGGGGGTTCTACGTGTTGTCAATGCGGCGTTCGCTTTACAACTGTCGGCCACGCGGATGTAAACAAACTCTAGCGCGTTGCCGTTTTCTTTGCTGTACGACAATTTTCAAAGATTGCCCATTTTCGAAATTGCCGTTATCTCGGGTTTCCCGTTATTGAGAATGCCGTTATTGGGAAAGTTTACTGTATACATATATATATATATATATATATATATATATATATATTATATTCATCGTTCGTATTTCTTATGCTATTATTATTTTTGATCATATTTATTCCATTGTATATTTATTTTCTATATATTTCGTGAAATTGAATCTATTAATTCGTCTAAATAAACAGAATGATGTAATGGTGTTTTATTTAATTATTTTGGTTATACACGATATTTAATTACAGCAAATGGTTGCCTTCTAAAACGAATTTCTAAACCAACTGCCAAAAATATCTGGATAGCACAATCTGGCAACCGTAATAATGTAAACCTCAACCAGCCATTTACGCCTTCTAAGTCAACTGGCTGGTTAAGCCAGAATATATGCTTTAATTAAATAAATAGCGCAATCTGGCAGCTCAGCCAGATAAGCCAACTGGCTGATTAGGAACATATTAAGACAACGGTCGCTCGGCTGAAGTCTTAATATGCGCTTGGTTCCTGCCAGGCGAACACCTCTCTTCCTCTCTCTCCTCTTGGGGGATAACTCCGCCTCCAAGTTGCATAACCCTTGTTGTTCTTGGAACATTCCGCCCTCCCCCTTTGTTGCATAACATCGTGCAAGATTCCCCTTCCCCTTTGTTGCATAACTTATGCAACATTGAACAACATTTGCAATTTCAGTGCACTCTCTCCTTTTGCGCCCATACTACTGCCCATCCAACTACTACCCAGACCCAATGTCGCTTAACTTCGCTGATCAACGGGAAGTGGTGTTACGACATTGGCTACGACGTAGCCCTCAAGACCTCGTGCGGATAGTTTTTGAATGTCTGGCTACGCCTATGTACTTCATCAGAATTTACACATCCTTTAACTGGTTTTAGGTTAGGTTAGCCTAACCTTAAAAAAGTTGGTCGTGCAAGAAAATCCGACTTATTTACAAAGTTCGACCTAAATGATAAAAAAGTTGGCTTACTGTTGTCGCTACTTGGGGATTTAGGCTTACATATATATCAGGGATGGTCTGAACTTTTTGGCATTCTATCATATTTTGTCACATTCCGAAATTGTCTGACTTTCAGTGACATTTTCTGAGTCATTCTAATACACCTGAAAGTTAAAATGTCCTCCTCATCTCCCGTTTTAGCCATTAAATTTATAATAATTTAATTTTGATTTTTATTTATTTACTTTCAAACATATCTTCATAATAACAATATTTATTTTACTTAAAAAAATTTACTAAACTACTAAATCACACTGCACTCCATTATAATAATAATAAAAATAATAATAATAATACGATAATAATAAAAGTCCAAGCACTTTGTTCTTCCTCTTCTTTGGTAGTTATATAAAAATATACGAGTATTAACACTAAAACTTTTATAATGGGTAAATAACTTAAATCTTACTTTTATTAGGCATTGAATTTACAACTTCCTATTGACAGTCAATAGAAATTTTAATAATATTGGTCACATTTGGTCACACAATTTTTCATGTCACATTGGACCATCCCTGTTATTATTATTATTATTATTATTCTTATTATTATATGTATAAATATAATAATAATTATATATTTTATATGAGTGTGTGTGTGTATATATATATATATATATACAGGGTGGGCCGTAAGTTTCCATACATAGGAAAATTTAAACGTTTGTTTTTATGTTTCAGATACCCTAAGAATATGCGTTTGACGAAAGAGCAACGAATTGAAATCATACTGATGGCTGGGTCGGGAAGCAGTCGCATGGTTGCAATGAACTTTAACAGAAAACATGGAACGAACATCACACACGACACTGTGGCAAAACTTATTAACAAGTTTCAGAAAACTGGAAATGTTGCAGATCATCTAAAGGAACGTATCACCAACGCCATTACAAGCATAACGTCAACTGTGCTAATGCGTGTTCATCAACAGTGGGGAACACGTATTGAAATGTGTTTTCAAAACAATGGCAACCATGTAGAGCATATTATATAAATAAAATGGTTGTCCATAAAAAAATGTTTATTTTTCCTATGTATGGAAACTTACGGCCCACCCTGTATATATATATATATATATATATATATATATATAATATTATATATATATATGAAGACCAAGTAATTCCCATTCTGTGTTCGACCCATTCTTATACGGAAATCCGCAATTTTACAAAGGAGTTTCCTGATTTGGGAAGCTTAAAGTGACGTAAGTGGGGGCCGAAGGGTACAATTTTCTAAGAAAAATCTGACTTCAAGGTGGAAATCCCACACTGGAAATAGGAATGGCTTAACGTGAAGATTACTCACTTTGAGATTCTCACTTATAGACTTTTCATTTCATTAAAACAATGAAATGGAAATGACATTGAATGGGAAGAGACTTGGAGAGGCTTTTAGGGGAACGGAGAAATAGGAAAGTCATCTCCCAAATTTCATTTCACCTTTAATGCTGGGATTTCTTGCAGTAATAAATAATCACTCTATATTTATTAAAAGGTAATTCTCATTGACAACGCTATGCGACACCGCTTCCCATAAATCGGCTAAATTAAACGACATTGGGTGTGGGTAGTAGATAGATGGGCGACTGTCCTCCGCGTCCAGATGACATAGGGACCCGTCATTCGGATACCACGTAAAGCTGCAGGTCCCCTCCGTCGTATGTGTGACCTTTGCCCTTACGAAGGAGGATAAAAACACCCAAAGCATGTTGTAAACATTTCGTAAATAAATATTTCATCTAGCATTGTAATTTTTGCTCCTGAAGAACCACGCACCTGGACTGATAATAACTTGACGTGTCTGCAATACAAACTAATGAAAACTACTGCTCGAAAAAGAATACTGATATGGATATTCTTTGAACTCGGATAACACGAAGCATTGTTGCTTTCAGTAGTGATGAACTACTTGCAGAAGCCTCATCAGTCAAATGACCCCATATTTGGTTGTCAATTCTGCTGCGAGTTAGTCGTACCCTGAAATGGGTGTATGGGCGGAATAATGCTGCATATGAAAAAATAAACTTTTCATCTTGCTTCAAATTAAACTATGGCTAAAAGTGTCTTGGATTAAGCACACACACACACACACACACATATATATATATATATATATATATATATATATATATATATAACATACACACGTGTGTGTGTTAGCGAGCGGTTAACAACATTATCGGTGTCACCATAGAGTGACATTTTTTATCTGAATTCATTAAATATCATCCAGAAATGAAATATAAAAAGATTAGGTCAAGTTAGGTTTTGGTTAAGTTAAAATAAATTAGGTTAGGTTCATTTAATCAGGTTACTGAGATTAGGTTAAATGTTGCCATCCATCGCTATCCACAACTGACAAATATCACTGTCGTGGGTTTATAAAATTCAAAATCTTTATTGAGAAAAGAATATAAATGACAGTTTTACAATTTTTTACAGTTTTTAGATGCGCCTCGGTGGTGTAGTGGTGAACGTCGCTGACTACGAATCCATCGACCCCGGGGTCCGTGATCGAGACCCGATGACGGCAGGCGGTGCGCAGCAAATCCCAGCTGTTCATCCACAAAATAAAGAAATTGATTGGTAGATAGTGGTTAAGATGGTGGGGTGTGGTTCGGATTCCACGTTAAACTGTAGGTCTAAGGTGGAGTGGCAAGCTTGACCTTCGTCAGAATGAGCAAAATATAATAAATACAGTATAAAGTTTACGAAATGCTACATAATTTTAAATTAAATGATTTATTGTATTTTTAAGAGAAAATAAATAACGATGGTGTATTTAATGCGGGGTGATTGCTCTTTGAATGGGTGATGTATGTTGGTTTTTATTGATAACTTTGAACATACTGACACCAACAATTTGTATAAATCATTTAGTTTTAAAATATTTAGCTCTTAAAACATTGGGGAAGTGTGACTTGGTCTGTTGCCATTATTCGGGAGAGTTCGCAAACATTTTTTACGACTTCCAAAGGATGTTTTATATATTTTTTTTAGCTACCTCATGTTGTAATGCAATGTAATACGTGTGGATGGATGGAGGAATAATATAAGGTAAGGAGTGCGTTTTGGGGAAGGGGTTTATTTTAGTTTAAATAATATAAGGAGAAATCTTGATATTTTGGATTTGATATGATGTACATGACTTTTGAAATTTAGTTTTTCGTCTAAATTAATGCCAAGTACTTTAGCCTCATTCATCCTTGCGAGAGCAGTATTCCCAATTTTTATTTAACAGTTTGTATTAATAATATTCATACACATTTTCTAATTTCCTGTTCAATGTTCATTTCATTAATCAAAGTCTGAGTGATGATAGAAAGAAGCAAGTGTGGTATCATCTGCGTATTCTACACAATTTTATATAAACGAGAGATGAAAATCGTTGACGTGAATTAGAAATAGTAATAGGACAAGAATAGATCCTTGTGGGTCTCCACTAGTTAGCATCGCTTTCAAGTTTTTTTTTTTTAATGTACAGTTCTAAACAAAATTGTACAGTTCTGTAGGCAAATGTGTGCAGTTCAAAGATGTATTTTGTATGCTTTACTAAATCACAAACAGAGCAGTTATCATAAATTAAAGTTAACTCAGCTCTTTCCAGTTATGTAAATTATTATTCCAGCAATAACGTGTCATATAGTCGCCGCCGTGCATATGAAAAGAATCTGAAACATATTGCCACCTGCTGTTAAGTTTAATTTCAGTTATGTTAGCCCATAAAGTACTTATGAACTAAGGAATAAAAATTTAAAATTTATGTTCACAATTTTTTTATTGAAAACGTATGTGTGAGTAGGATTGATGAGTAAATAGCATTGATGAGTGAGTCGGATACTGAATAGTGCAAGTTAAGTTATTTTCCATCTATCTGTGGCCTATAAAATGTGCAGTTCTAAAAATTCCTTAAAAAAAACCCTGATCGCCTTGTCAAATAAATTATATTTTAATCTGATGGGATCACCTGAAGATCAGGGGCCCCATGTATTCTTGTTTTTTGCTTTACAGTGCCAATTATAATAAATTAAACTGAATGAATGCCCGGTTAGGTCAACTGTACGCCCTTGACGATTGGTTAGGTTAAGTCGTGATATTTTCGTTAGTTTTAATGAAGATATCATTTGGTAATTGAGGCTGGGGGCCCTGATCTTCAGGTGATTCATCTGATGTACTAATGACGATGTGGCAGATATGACTGAAAACAATCGAGGATATTTCCTCTTAATCTGTATATATATGATATGTGAAGTTTATTGAATAAAATTTCATGCAAAAGTGTATCAAATGCTTTTGACAAGTCGAGGAAGATCAAGGCAGTGTGCTTCTTGCTGTTTAAGTTCTGATACACATTTTCTAATAGTGTGTGTGTGTGTGTGTGTGTAAACCAATAGCGCGATACAATTCTTTATTTAGTTTCCTTTATTTCTACACACACTACCTGTAATGAAGAAGAAAATTACCTTTATCAATTCGTGGAAGAGCGAAACATTGCCAAACACTTCAAGATAAAATAACCTGAGAAGTCTTTATACATTTATTTTATATATTTTACACATTACTGAGTCGTAAATTCCTCAAATATTTTAAGATTTTTTAGCTATATTAAAATGAAAAAACCTGTATTATAAGGTTAAG
Source organism: Bathynomus jamesi (assembly GCA_023014485.1). Classification (NCBI taxonomy): domain Eukaryota; kingdom Metazoa; phylum Arthropoda; class Malacostraca; order Isopoda; family Cirolanidae; genus Bathynomus; species Bathynomus jamesi. The sequence continues at coordinate 267,182 of JAJOZX010003868.1, forward strand.
AGAAAAATTTAGACGATTTCTTTAAATAAACTATTATTTATTGAATTATTCACACAAGTTATATGTAGTAATTTTTTAAAAAAAGTGTATTTAAGGAGGAAATTTGAGGACTATACTTCCAAATAGTTTTCTGCATTAAGTGGTTTTGTGGTTTTGTTGCCAATTTCTTCAAACTGTTCAAAGGTAAATTTTTCTTTTTTCTTTTACGCAGTTTCAAATATCTTTATTCACAACATTTTGTTATTATTTATATTTTTATTACATTAATGAGAACGTTGAAAAATACAGGGGCTCCTCCAGGATTTGGGTGACGCGGATGGCTGGTATCAAAATCTGCCTCAAATAGCTTCGAAAGAACGTTTTCTGGTGTCTATTTAGCGCATTGATGCGCTACACATTTTGCCATGCTTTCAAAGAACATAAGATAATGTCTTTTGTATATAAAAATGTTCTCTTGTACACAAAAATTTCAGTTACAATAAGTTAGTATTGTAAAAAATTAAATTTACTAAGGCAAGGCGGGTGGCTAGTGCCCTCAGTCACCCCCAGTGGAGGAGCCCCTGAAAATATCTGATTTTTAAGATTTTAGTTCAGATAAATTTGGGATTTCGACATATGAACGACTTAACATTCTATCGACAAGTGTATTATGGGTTAGATTAAGATAAGTTAGGTTAAGTCAGATCCTGGGTTTTTTGAAGTGCCCATTGTTTGGTCTTGTTGATTCGATAAACATACTTTTGTCAAATACAGACTTAATTTCCCAATTTTTCCTCAGCAATTATTACAAATTAGTTTCAGAAATTGAAAAAAGTTATTAAATAATAGAAATGTAATGTGGCATAGATACTTTTATACCACAATTAGACCATGGAATTTTGTAGAAATCCATTTCTTTCAGTTTACTCTAGTATTTACAATGAATAATATGACTTCATTAGTCTTAAATACGAAACAATTAAGGATCACTTGGAGATCAGGGCCCCCAGCCTTTTTTAGTTAATGCTAACTAACGAAAATATCACGACCTAACCTAACCAATCGTTAGGTCAACTGTACGGCCTTGACGATTGGTTAGGTTAGGTCGTGATATTTTCGTTAGTTGGCCTTATAAAGTTAACTAAAGAAGGCTGGGGGCCCTGATCTTCAGGTGATCCCAAATTAACAATATAATCATGTAAGCATAAACAGCAATATACAAGATAATCCCAAATAATGTCTAAGATTACAAGGTTATAAATTTCATACCTTTAAACTTAACGTAAATGACTTATATTTTTATTTCAGCGTTACAATGGTGAAGAGTAAAGCATGCAAAGCCTTTCTGATTTTCTTTCAAATAATTCTTTTGGCTTGTAGCGTCTATACAAGACGTAGGAATATCATTTCAGGTGGAAAATGTCCTGATTTCCCTTCTCAAAAAGATTTTTCCACTTCAAGAGTAAGTTTGAAATATACTTTCCTCTTTTTGGTATATATTGTATATTTTTCCTTTTTGTTTCTTTATTGTCCTTCATAAGGTTTATATTATGATAAAAGAAAGAAGGTTCTATTACTTTAAACTGAATCCATATTCTTAGTTTTCATCATCCTAAGCCTATATTTGTAGCTAACGTGATTAAATCCTTCATAAGATTGAAGACTTAAGGTACTCCCTTAAGGACAACAACATAAAGGCCTAAAAACTGAACAGTATGTCATTATTTTGGACAGTAATCGATAGCAAGTACGATTATAAAATATAATAGAAAATAATTATTATTTATAATATTTTACTGCGTCCAAATTTGTATAAGCTTTAAAATTGGACAAATGTACAGAGTATATAAATAAAAGTATCATGAAATCATAAAACTAAAATGAATGAGATTAGTTTGGAAGTGGAATGAGTGCATTCAACTAAAAGGCGAACGTATCAGTTATCCAAAATAATGTTTAAACTTTCTGAATCACACCTTCAACTTCCATCTCACGTACGAATTAAATAAACAGTTTCAGGGTGTGTGGTTTATTACGCATCAGTTTGAATCTTATCAACGCAGATTCAGCGAATGTCAAGTGTTCAACATTACTGCCACTTCTGATTCCTCAATGAAAATAGCTGGTTCTACAAGATTCATCTTATCCACACTCTCTCTGGATACTGACGGGCAAAGCTTTGCCCCAAACAAAACAAATCCTGCTGTCATGGTCTGGAAATGGGACTCTAGTTAGTTATATATTTTTATATGTGTACTTTAGCTGATAATATATATAATTATTATTATTATTATTATTATTATTATTGGTTGTTTTAAAAATAAACTAAAAAATAAAAGAACTTCAAAAAAATGATGTACTTCACTAATTCATCGAAATGTTGAAATTACTATAATGTACGAGTAATAATATAATCGTTTGTAAGTTGTTTAAAAGAGATTGATTGGTTGAAAGTAATAGGCGTTGGCGTCGTACCATAGAGTTCATTCACGATGTGTTAAAGATAGACCCTTTCTTAAACTACGAACTAAATAGTCATCCATTTTTCAATTTCAGGTCCATTAACGTTTGATTATGTGACAGTGGTTGACACAGACTACGATAATTATGCATTAATCGTTGACTGCGTGGACTTTGGAGTCTTCCACAAAAAGTATGCCATTCTGTTGTCCAGAGAGCAATATTCTGAGGAAACCGAGGCTTATACAACGTACATGAATAAGGTAAGTGTAATATATATTTTTCATTTTCTTGTGATGATCACCAAGAATATAAAAAGGTTTAAAAAAAAATTGAATGAAGAAGGGCTGGAATGAGAAAATTTAAGGAGAAACAGGAACCAAAGTGGGTGACGGTGGATAATTTAGTTCAACCATGAAGGTTTAGATGCGCATGTTCTTTTTGCCATTTTTGGAGAGTCAGATCCAGCACAAATCTTTAATTTCCAAACTGCCATCCTTCGGTTTCTATCCTTCTATCTGTGCCTTCATCTCTAATTTCCTTTCTGACTGATCTATACCTGCGGTTGTAGATGGTCGCTGTTCTCCTCCTGAAGCTATTAATAGTGGTGTTCCTCAGGGCTCTGTCTGTATTGTCCCCCACTCGTTTCCTTTTATTTACAATGTTCTATTAAATCGCAGTTCCTGTCCTATCCACTCCTATGCTGATTATTCCACTTTTCACTTTTCCACCCACTTCACAAAGCATCCCTCTCAACAGGTGTAGAACGGCTATGGTGTACCTGACCTCTGATCTTTCTGCTATATCTGATTGGGGCAGAGAAACCCTTGTGGCTTTCAATGTCTCAGAAACTCGGCTCCTTCATCTGTCTACTCGTCACAATCTTCTACACGACTATCCCTTACCTTCAATAATACACAACTCAATCCTTCCTCTTCTATTAACATTTTTGGCTTTTCCTTTTATCGTGATCTTTCCTGGAAAGATCACATATACTCTTTCAAAAACGGCTTCTAAGAGGTTAGGTGTGCTGTACCGGCTCCGCAGTTTCTTCACCCAAACTCAGTTGCTCTCTCTGTAAAGGGGTCTTGTTCGCCCATGTATGGAGTACCCTTCTCATGTTGGGTAGCTCAACCCACACAGCTCTACTTGACCGGGTAGAATCAAAAGCTTTTCGTCTCATCCATTCCTCGCCTCTTACTGTCTTAAATCTCTCTCTCTCTCTCTCTCTCTCTCTACTCTCTCTCTCTACTCTCTCTCTCTCTCTTCGCCGCAATGTTGCCTTACTCTCTTTACTGTCGCTATTATAACGGACACTGCTCTTCTGAACATGCTAATTGCATGCCTCCTTTAAGGAGAATACGCAGTACCAGACTTTCGACGCGTTCTCATTCCTTTTCCGTCCAACTCTCTACCTCAATAGTTAATTGGTATTTTTAATATTTTATCTACTCAACTGGTCAACTCTGAAACAAACTCCCACAATCCATCTTTCCCCCCTTCCACCAGTGTTTCAAACGCAAAGTGTCCAGGCATCTCGAAATCCCTAAACCTTGATTTTGGCGCTCTTCTTCCTCTATGAGGGGATGGGGGGCATTTTGGCAGACATTTGCCCTTGGTTCCTCCTTCCTGCATAAACAAATTATGACTATAAACATGAATAGTACTACAGTATATTTCCTTAATGCTCGGTATTAAAATATTCATACACTTCTTATGGTTTAAGCGTATTTCATTCCAAACTAATATGTACATCATAAAATCATCCAATGGCATCTACATGAGAACACGGAAAGAGGGATATTAGCATTAAGGTGATATAAAACATCATTCTTTATATATAACCAAAGGAAAACTTTCTTTCTTATAGGCAAAAGGCGTGATTCCATACCCACTGGAGAGACAGTATCAGTACCTACAATATTGTTATTTAGATACATATTACCCAAAAAATGAAACAAAGGTGCAAAATCTGAACATCGACGAAACAGTTTCTAGTGTAAGTAGTTGATTCACATAGTGTTGACACATTCAAATAATATATAATATATATATATATATATATATATATATATATATATATAATAACTATGATTTGACCAAGAAATTACTGTATTATCTTAATTTTAGGAAACGTTACTCTAATAAATGGAAAGAGAACACTGTCTGTGACTTATATTTTTTTTTTATTTCAGGTGATGGACTTCATTTCACATTTCATTTGAAAACATTCCATTCAGAAGCTGGAACGAAAATCGCTATTAATACCTAAAAATGGTCATCATATACTTCATATTATTTTATAGACGTTTTTTTTCAAAATAAATTCTAATAATAAGAAATATTTCGTTAGAAACAGCAATGATCGTGTCTCATTCAGGGTAAACGCATAAATGTGTAGGGCCATTATTATAAAAATGAAGTACCATATTCTATTGGTCATGTCTCTCTCTTGCAGTATGTAATATATATTATTTGTCTAAATGTGACTAAAGATAAATTATATAATGCAACATGACGTACAGTTTTGGAAATAAGTTTGCCTACATACGTGAAATTTCTAACACACACACACACATTCGTCCGAAATTTAGTAGAAGGGAAAAAAGTTAAATATATTAATTATTAATTAGTAACTTTTGAGGTTTTCTGGAACTTTGTTTCTGGGCGAACTTTTGTATCAATGGAAGAAAGCCGCCCCCAGCCTTCTTTGGTTAGCTTTATAGGGCTAACTAACGAAAATACAACGACCTAACCTAACCAATCGTCAAGGGCGTACAGTTGACCTAACGACTGGTTAGGTCGTGATATTTTCGTTAGCCTTATAAAGCTAACTAAAGAATGCTGGGGGTGGCTTTCTTTCATTGATCCGAACTTTTTTCCAAACTTGTACATCTCTGGAATGTAATAAATGTAATAAATGTGTCATTTATTGTTAAAATACTGTTTTATCTTATTTTTTCCTCATCACTCATTAGCAACATGAAAAATATACTTTGTGAGAATTTACTTTTCATAAATCTGAAAACTAAATAACAAAATGAAAGAATGGGTCTTCTTGGTTTCATTCACTGTTGATTTTTAGTAAAAAAATATTTTTTTCGATAATTTTATGTGCAAAATTCAATTTTGGCCTTTTAAGTGCGAAAATTAACCAAAACTAAGATCTATAGACCGTAACCTCGTAACCTAACGAAAATAAAAAGTAAATTATATCCATCTATAGCCTAAATGAAAGCAATAGCTTCCACAAACATCATACGATATCTTCTTTCGAAAGTACAGTATACGATATGCTGAAAGATGCATGTTATAAGTTAGGTTAGGTTAATTTTGGTTAAATTAATTTAGGTTAGGTTACGATAGTGAAACTCGCCTCTCTTGAGTAGTTGTTATAGTCTATTACTGCGTCTGTTTTAATTCTGAAAAGGGGTATTGTTTACTCTCGAAACAGGATATCGTATGATTTTTGTGGAAACTATTGCGTTCATTTAGATTTTAGGCTATAGGTGGGTATCTATAATTTAATTTCTATTTTCCATTAGGTTACGGTTTATATATCTTAATTTTTGTTAATTTTTGCATTTAAGAGGGGCCAAAGTTGAATTCTGCGCATAAAATTACCTAAAAAAATATATATTTGTATTAAAAATCAGCAATGAATGAAACCGAGAAGATCGGAAAGAATTCGTCTTGTCTTAACAATTCTTCCATACTTTCTCGATTGTCATATTAACCTTAAATGTAATATTTTTCGAAGAGAAAATGAAGTAAATTTATACATAATTAAATACTCTTATTATAAATGTTTTTATCTCATTCCTTTGTGACTGTGATGAAACTCATAAAAGAGGAAGGGTTGGCCGTCCCCAACCTCATGCACCAAAAATGCTTCTTTTGGTTATTTAACTTTCCTCGTAACGGCAAAGGTCATTTGACGGAGAGAACGTACATGGAGCTTTACTTGGGATCCGAACCACGGATCGCTCGCTACATCATCCGAACATAGGGGATGCCCTCTAATTAGTGCAGTAAGAAAGTAATGCCTTTCGCGTCGCCATATTGACGCCGAATTTATAAAATTTATTAAATGAGGCTAAAATTAACTAACAAAACCTCGTAAGACGAGAAATTCTAAAATGAAGAATAAATGTTTTGGATTAAAAAAAATTAATTGAAAAAAATGTGGGTTGAAAACATTCCATAAGAGGAAGCGAACCTCTTAAACCAACCCTAAACCCCACTAACGGGGTAGCACACTGTTTCCACGAGCACCGACGAGAAGGAACTGAAAACACCCATCATCATTTTCATAAGTATCTCGCAGCGCTGATCTAGTGAATCAACGTATATCTTTTAGAGCCATATACAGTGCTGGGATTAGCGGCGCTAACTTTTTATTAGCGATACTGTTAGCGAAAAACGGTAGCGACGCTAAGTCTTTAGAAAAAAAACGCTAATTTTTCAAAACCACTTGTACTAAAATCTGGTTCGCCTACCTCAACCTCCATTATAACATTTTTGAACAGCCCACCCTCTCGGGTTATTGATTCGAGTTGTTGTCCTTCTGTTAAATCTTGTTTAACTAATTTGTAAGTTTTATAACGAAATAGTGCGCAAATACGATATGCATAGAGCGCTGACGTTATTTATTTAGAATTTAAAAAAGCGTTCGATACAGTTCCGCATAGAAGATTTATTGCGAAGGTTAAAGCGCACGGTATACGTGGTCAGGTAGCTAAGAGGAATGGCTTCGTGCCAGGAAACAGAGGGTCGTTGTTAATGGTAGTGAATCGGGGTGGTTGGATGTAGGTAGCGGTGTCCCTCAGGGTTCAGTGTTAGGCCCATTGCTATTCGCAATCTACATTAACGACATAGATGTAGGCTTGACCAGTAACGTGTCAAAATTCGCGGACGATACTAAAATAGGCGGTAAAGTTCTTAACGTGAACGATAGAAATAAGCTCCAAGACGATGTAAATAGGATTATGAAGTGGACGGATAAGTGGCAGATACAATTTAACGTAGACAAATGTAAAGTTTTGCATATAGGTTCTCAAAACAATAATTACACGTACACGATGGACAGTTAACGAGCGTTGACGAGGAAGTAGATTTAGGCGTACGCGTATCTAAGGATTTAAAAGTTAGGAACCAGTGCCTGGAGTCTTTCGCAAAAGCTAATAGGATGCTAGGCTTCATAGCGCGTAATTTCGAATTTAAATCGAAAAATATTATATTGGCCCCTTTACAAGTGTATATAGTCAGGCCTCACTCAGAATATGCCGTTCAGTTTTGGTGCCCGTATTTGCGTGAGGATATTGATAGGTTGGAAAGGGTTCAGCGAGGCGCCACTAAACTAATTCCGTCACTATGCAACAAGTCTTACGAAGATAGGATTAAAGAATTAGACTTGCATTTACTCGAGACTAGGAGATTAAGGGAAGAAGCTTATTGAAGTTTTCAAAATCGTTAATAAAATCGATAAAGTGAATTTTGACAAATTGTTCATTTTCGATAATAGCAATACTCGTAATAACGGATTTAAATTACGTGGTAGACGTTTCATTACTAAAAACCTTTTTACATTTAAAGTAATTGATAAATGGAACAATTTTCCCGCGCCCTTCGTGAACTCTACCAGCGTTAATATGTTTAAAAACCGTTTAGATAGGCATTTTAAACATATTAACGTTTAAAATAAAACAATTGGCAACAGGAGCTCTGGGGGTAAGAGTCAAGGTGAGAGTCCGTTGACGATTGATGCCAGCGTGTGACATGCCATCGTTAAATTTATATTATTAAAAAAAAGACTAACACGAACTTAGATGTAGCTCGTAGTGTAAACTAACCCTTCCTGTTATACTCCTCTTACCTTTTTTTTGTTCTTTTCTCATCCTCTTTACTTGTATGTCTGTAGTTTGCATGGTATGACAGTATTTCTTTGAGTCAAGACTGTGTTTGCATGGTTTGTAAGCGTTCTTATTTTACTTCTTTTCATCTTTCACCCCTTTCCTATTCTCTTCGACTATTTTTCTGACTTGTCGGCAATGGCCGGCGGATGATGATGGCGAGTCTTTTTCTCTCTTTCTCTGAATGAATGTGAACCCAAGAATGATAGGTTTTACTACTTACTTAACCCCTTATTCTCTTCTTTTAACTCCCTCCTCTCTTCTTTCTCTCCAGCTAATCTTAGAGTGGATCTTAGGGTCTTTGTTAGCCTTAGCTTCTGTAGATTTGTAATCTTTTAAGGCAGTATTCCTTTCTCTGAACACACCACTGCCGTCCAGTGCAGCTGTAGACAGGGCCGCATTAACACTTTGTGGCCAGGGGCATGTTTTCGCGCTTCGGCGTATTTTAGGAATAATTTGCTTAACTTAATAACACCTAATTGTATTGCTATTAGTTAATTGTGATGCTTATGCTATTATATTTAATTAATTATATACCAAATTTAATTTATAAAATAAGTTGACAAAGCCAAATTATTTATTGCGCATATTCTCACCACATTAAATTTTTTAAAACATTGCGCGGAATAAATAAACAAATATTTAGATATTTACCACCCCTTCCGAGAATGCGCCCCGGGGCAGCTGCCCCTTCTACACCCCCGCCTTAATCCGACCCTGGGTGAAGAATGTTTTTTCTCTTTTGCAAAAGACATAATGAAGCCTAAAAGATCAGGCTTGTCCGATTCCAATTTCAAGAAATTTTGACTGTTGAAAATGAACAAAAATCTGTGACGAAGCTATAAAATTCCTAATTGTTTAATCGTACTGACCACCTAATGTTTTTATTTTGAAAATGAATGCAATTCGCCACATCACTGTTTCAGTGATAGCCATTTTCATTCTGTAATATGTTGTGTCAATGGAACATTCAAGTCTTGGTATGATTTACTCTGTCAATATTTTATCATTTTTTTGAGTTTCAGTTGCTGTATTTGAATTAAATATAGACGTATAAATTGAAGAGAATTTATTCTTCCGTTCGTTGGTTTTCCCTATTAATATATACGAAAGAAACTCGACTCCTACATAAAAATGTTTTCATTTTCGTACCTCAGCACCCAATTATATCAAGGTGTGTGCTAGTATACTGTATGTAAGTAAATTACAAAAGGCAGAACATATATAAATTAGGGTAGTTCCAGAAAAAAATTAGCGTAGCGGCGCTAACATTTGAATTGCTTGCGTTAGCGTTAGCGGCGCTAACTGTTGAATTGCTTGCGTTAGCGTTAGCGGCGCTAACTGTTGAATTGCTTGCGTTAGCGTTAGCGGCGCTAACTGTTGAATTGCTTGCGTTAGCGTTAGCGGCGCTAACTGTTGAATTGCTTGCGTTAGCGTTAGCGGCGCTAACTGTTGAATTGCTTGCGTTAGCGTTAGCGGCGCTAACTGTTGAATTGCTTGCGTTAGCGTTAGCGGCGCTAAATTTTATAGTAGTTAGCGGGCACAGCACTGCATAACCTTTGGTTTGTTTCTGCCCGAATTGTTCATTCTGACGAAGGTCAAGCTTTTTCACTCCACCTTAGACCTACAGTTTAACGTGGAATCCGAACCACGCCCCACTAGCAACCCAGCCTCTTAACCACTAGGCCACCCAGGGTGCCCATTTATCTACCAACCACTTTTTTTATTGTGTGGAAGAATGAACAGCTGGGTTTTGTTGCGCGCCGCCTGCCGTCACTGGGTCTCGATCCCGGGGCCGATGGATTCGTAGTCAGCGACGTTAACCACTACACCACCGAGGCGCATATATATATATATAAACCGGGTGAGTCAAAAGTCCGGAAACATAGGAAGGCTAAGAAACTTTTATTGCAAAAAGACGTGTTACAAGTAATGTTATAAGATGTGCTCTGTATGTTTGGAAATGAAATGAAAACAGAGCACATCTTATAACATTACTTGTAACATGTGTCTTTTTGCAATAAAAGTTTCCTATCATTCCGGACTTTTGACTGACCTGTATTTTATATAGACTATATATATATAATCAATAGGAATATAAAGACAAGAGATACGACTACCAACATTCATTGGCCAAACGTTTCGGTCCACTCAGGGGGCCATCTTCAGAGACTAAATGAAAGTTACATTATCAATCAATAATATAACTAAAGAAACAAAAGTTAAAAAAAAAATGTAAGATAAATATACTGTACAGTGTACATAGTTATCATATAAAACCTAATACAATAAGTAAAATAGTTAAAAAATAACTTACAAAAAATTATCTGGATTGTAAGACAATAAAACAATAAAAGTTAAACCCATTAAAAATAAAACAACAGAATAAACTAAAATTTAAAAGGACTAACCTGAATGGTACGAGTTGAAAATAACAACTGGAGGGAAAAGAAAGGAGTAAGAATCTAAATTAGTGCGTTAGTTGTGTTGAAAAGGTGTTGGTTGGTTGATTATGAAGTATGTAATTTTATCGAGGGAAAGTTGTCATTTAATTCTGGATTTAATTTCCTGATAAAGAGGATTCTAAAATTTTGAGATTGAGCGAATTAGAAGCAGACGACAAAATCGTAAAGGAGTCCTGAGGGCTCGGGTGGTCATGGGTCTCTGAATGATGCCGAATAGCGGAGGATTCAGGAGTGGAAAGAGGGCGAGAAATTCGATAAGAAAGACCCAAATGCTTCAAAATCCTAAGTTTTAACTGCGGGGCAGTCTGCCCTACATAGCGACTTTGGCAGGTCGCACATATATATAGATAAATTACAAAGGATCTGAAAAGCACGGGGAGGTGACCTTTATGGCGAAAAAAGGATTGCAGCGAATTGGGATTAGAATTAATAATTATGAAATCGCATTGAGGGAAGTGTCTGTCCAAAATAGAGTGGACATCTTTATTAAGTTGAAAAGTTAGTTGGTCTAAAAAAGGAAGCTTAAGATAAACCTTCTGTTTCGAAACCGTGGACTGAATTATTTTAAGCGAATATTAGGTTATTTAAAAATTTTGAAATTAATGTCTCAGTAGTTGAAGTGCAATAAAAATTGTAGTTAAAAAATCTCTCAAGATACTGAATTTCTAAGTTAAATGAAGACCAACTTGAACAGAGGTGATAGCCTCTAAAAATACCGAGTTGGGTGGTAGTTGGTTTTCTGTATACCTGTGTTGAGAAGTCTGTACGATGTTTATTTACGGTAACATCAAGAAACGAAATTTTATTGTGTTCTACTTCCATAGAGAATTTAATATTAGAATGCTTATTATTAATGTAACGGTGGAAAGTAGAAAAGGTAGACTGTGTCGTGTTCCCAAATTAAAGGCGAGACAGGGAACATCCTTAACCCTGAAAGAAAATAACTTTGTTGCGAGAGGACCAAAACTGTTTAATCAGCTGCCCAAAGACCTAAGAAACACGAAGGGAGTTGCAGTGGACATCTTCAAAAGAAGATTAGACACCTGGCTCAGAACAATCCCCGCTGAGCCGGGCGTACCTGGCTATGTGAGGTGGAGAGCACAAGAAACCAATTCACTACTTCACCAGGTCAACTTGAGAGGAGGGGCGACAAGCTTGACCTTCGCGAAATGAGGAATCATCGCGCGGAACCTTTGTAAGGTTATAAGGTAAGGTGTGTATATATATTTGGGTGAGTCAAAAACAGGGGTGAAAATTTGTTCTTTCTTTTGTGTTCAACCCTTAGTTTAGTTCATTTTGCATAAAAAACAATCTCTGAATTTTTAGATTATTATTTCAAGTTTTCGGGGTTGCTACCGACTGTCAAAATTTCTGAATTTGCATAGATTTCACTCTTATGCTCTACTGCCAATCTTATACTGTTTCCATACCACCCCTGAGGTACAGTATGCGGCGCGTTGTCTTTTTTATAGTGGAAGCTCCCCTGTAGGCCTATTATAACCACTGACAGAAGTAGAGTTTAGAATTTTGACATACTTATTACTTCATTAGTGTTTCTTTCTATCAGGATAAGCAGCCCCGTGGTTTTTGACCACTTGTAGTAGAAATTGTTTCTGCTCTTCATTGTTTGTTAAGAGCTTATTGTATTCACCCATCAATCTAACTCCCCTTTCAGCTGTCATTAACAACTTTCATTTGGTGGATAGATTTCTTTACATTATTGTACAGTTCATCTTTGTGCCATTCAGCAGCATTTTTCCTGAAAAAATTTGATGCAAATCCTATAATTTCAAAGAACCTTCGAATATTTGATGTTACAAAGTCTTCTAGTTCTTTTACTTGAATGAGTTCAGGGTTTAAAGTAGCCCGTTTTGCTGGATGTATTTTCCCAGGATTTTGCAAAACCATTACTATTTTATTCTTTGTTTCAGCAGGCACTCGTCATCAAAAAAGAAGAAAGCAAAAAGTTCCTCAGATAGATACCAAATATGATTCAATATCTTTTTCAGAGCAACAGATGAAATAGACTTGTCATTCTGTTTGTACAGATCAAGGTTCTTTAATAGCTCTAGATCTTGACGAGTAGCAAGAGATGGTGCAGGAGCTGTAAACCAAATTTTTACATACAGCCGAACAGCAAACAGGCAGATGTCTTTTATTCCTTTTTCTTCCTCAGGTGTAATCTTAAACTGGGATTTGAACATCCAAATTTTCAAAGAATATACTACTGTGGCCATCCACAGTGAAGCCCTGCTGGACTTTTAAACGAGATTCCACATTTTGGGTCTCCCCCAGGAAAATAATTTTGAGTTGTAGTAGTTCACTATAGTCAACGCAGGGCTGGTATTTATCAAGTTGGTTTGATGTAAATACAATCATATCAGCTTAATATCAGCTACATCTTCAAACTGTTTCCAGCTCTGATAAAGCTGTTAGATAATGTTGCTTGTTGAAACTAGGCCATTTTGTCCTGAATCGCTTGAAAATCGCAATTTCTGGACCTGATTATGGTGGTAATGACTTTGCAACCACAGCTCCAGCATAATCTCGAGTATGTGATGGCGACAGGCTAACCACAACATATCCTTATCCATTTTTGTTCAAGAAGAATACAGGTACCCTTTCTAGGACCAGTATTGGCTGCAGTTGTGTCGAAACACATGCATTTAATTTGTTCACAGATACCAATTCAAGGGATGCCTCATGTACAGCAGTTGCTGTTAACTGGCCAGTGCCCAAATCAATTTTAGGTACACTAAGGAGTTTGATCAACTCCTTCCCCAGAAATCATCATAGGTAGCCGGTGATCAACTTCCCTGCTGTTATATCTTCTAACAGTTTACCATCCCAATGGATTGTTAAAGGCACCTCTGGCTTGAATTCTTTTTTTAAATTCTCTGCAATTTTCTTTCGAAATTTCTCTTCTCTGCGAACAGATGAATAACTAATAGTGTATTCTTCTGTTTTTTTTCCAAGACTTTGGTTGGTGTCGGAACAAGCGAGGCCTTTCGGTCAGTTTAGCAACATCAAGACAGCTAACAATTTGCTGTCAAGCACTTTTCTTTCGTTCAGTTACTATTTGACTTGAAGTAGATGGTCCAGGTGTATCCATGTTAGTGGTATCATCTGTAGTTGTCATATCTTCCAATTCTGGTTCTGATTCAGATGATGTACTGTTGAGAACTACAGTCTCTTCAAGTCTTTTCCTTTTGTCCTCTTCTCGTGACCCTTTTTTCATAGTGTTGTCTTTCCCATCGTTATCTGTTCTTTTTTAGCTAAAGTCTTATCAATGTGCCCATTCTGCCTCGCCGTCCTTTCTCACGCTGTGCTTTTAGAAAATTTCTTTGTCTTCTATAAATAAGTTTCATAGCATTTGCATGAGCTATGTCAAATAAATTCTAGTTTCTTTCCATTTCTCCTCTTCATGAATTAAGGTTTGCGATCGCTTGGATTTGTTTTCTTTGTTTTCTTCAACATTTGCCATTCCTTCAAGATTCCTTGAATTTATAAACTACATGTATTTTTTGCTTAGTTGGTATCCGTGCTTTTTCCCAAACTGTCAACACATCACTCGCAGTAGAGAAGTATGATTCTCTGATACTTTGATGTTCATTATTTCTGTAGTGTATGAACAGTGTCATAGTTTCCTTCCTTGATGGCAATACTGATGCTTTCAGTGTGGCTGAAGGATCTCCAATAAGCCAAACACTGGGAAGAGGAAGTACTTGATGATGTACCTTCCGTGTTAGATAGACGTACGCGTTAACTCTAATAAAGCACAACTGCTACTGAATGCTGTGGTCAGTAGATGGCTGTCTTGGACACCTGCAAGAGAAGAGGGGAAGGGGGTCAGAAGGGGGAAGTGAATAAAGTAAACTGATACATGAATAGGCCTAAACTTTTATTTAAGTTAAAGGACATACCATATAAATAGGAAAATAATGAAATTTTGCATGTTCGGTAGCAACCCCTAAATATCATTTAAAATTTCTGAAAAGAATATAAAAAAGTTTCTTCACCAAATGGAACCTAATGATGGGTTGAACACATTAAAAATAAAAAGTTCATTTTTTTTGCATCACCCTAAAATATATATATACAATATATATGTATAATATAACGGAGACTGAAATAAAGCATGCAACCAATATCAGGGTTCGTACTCGCCTCGCTAGTCTTCAACATCTTACCACTAAACCATCCGCCAAGCCAATAACCTTTCTTTCAAGTTCAGCTTTTGCGCAGAACTCATTTTATCCTAAGCGCTTTGACGAAATGCGCAAGTTACCTTTCACTGAATTTTTATGATAGAAAACCACACTAACCGTACATAATATTAAATGGCTATGAAATAACGCTTTATTTCAGTCTCCGTTTAATATTAACTACGGTTATCGTGATTCTCTATCATATATATAACCTTTGGTTAGCTTCCGCCCGAATTGTTCATTCTGACGAAGGTCAAGCTTTTCACTCCACCTTAGACCTACAGTTTAACGTGGAATCCGAACCACGCCCCATCAGCAGCCCAGCGTCTTAACCACTAGGCCACCTAGGGTACCCATTTATCTACCAACCACTTTCTTTATTGTGTGGAAGGATGAACAGCTGGGTTTTGCCGCGCGCCGGCTGCCATCGGGTCTCGAACCCGGGGCCGATGGACTCGTAGTCAGCGACGCTAATCACTACACCACCGAGGCGCATATATATATATATATATATATATACACCCTGCACATACAGTATGTACACTGTACAGTCTCTACAACAGTTCCGCTCCACCCTCTCCAAGATGTGGTAGCAACGCAGTCACTCTTCCCCTCACGCCCTCCCCTCCTCCTCCCCCTCTCCCTCTCGCTATCCCCACCTCCTCTCTCTCTCTCTCTCTCTGTTCCTTCCTCCTGCCTCATTGTTATTTTCTTTCGATTTATCTTCATTCTTATTTTCCTTTTTCCTTCTCCTTCACCTCATACATGACCCTCCTTTTTCACCCCCCTGCTCCCCGATTATTACCTCTTCCTATGTCTCTCATTCCTCCCACCCTATCAACTACTTCTGTCATTTGTGTTTTTGCTTTTCCTTTTTACTTTCCCCTCCTAATCCATTCTCTTTTACATAATAACTGACTCACTCATCCACTCACGCACTTAATTTTTAGTAAAACTTCCTCTATAAATACTCATAAATATATTAACAGCTTCCGAAAAAGTTCGTGTATATCAATAATCTTGTTCCTCTTTTAAATAATACACCAAAACAAGATATTACGAGATCAAACCGTCTACATGGAATTGCACAATAGCTGAAATTAATCATCATAATGTAGAGGAATACAACACTTATTTGTAAGTGTTAATATCGAATCACAATATGACAAAAAGTATTGCATCACGAATGATCCCAAAATTCCAAAGACACTGTAATTCGGTGTGTCAGATTACGATTCGAATAGCATCTAATTTTAAACTGTGATTTGAACCCAGCGACAAAATATATTAATATACATTTAAAAATTAATAATCCTAACATTCATTTTTTGCATATAATGTCCAAACTCGCGTGACACTTTAATTGTATATAAAATGCAAGTTTGGAAAAAAACTTAATTTTCTATTTTATTTTTGCCAAGTAATTAATGAATTATTTCTTTTTTTAAATTACCTAATCATTTTTTAGATTAAGCTTAATCATGTAATCGTGTTAAATTCTGCAATGTTAATTTTTTTATACATTCTCTCTAAGTTGTAAAAGATGAGGTCATAACTTGCCAAAACTCTAAATTAACACTTAATTTTAAATTTTAAGCATTTAAGTTTGGCTGATATGCATGATTAATTTTAATCCATAATAAAATGCATATTTCAATTTCCATTTTTAGTAAACTCGGTAAATCATGATAACATCAGATCTGTCAATATGCTGTTTAAAAGAAAAATGTGCCTTTATCTTCAAATATCTTGCTTATCTGCCAGCAAACTGTTACAGTCAAAATTTACCTTTATCTTCAAATATTTTTGAAAAAAAAAAAAAAATCAGCCTACTGAAAATAAAAAACAAAATAGGTCAACATTAAATAATAATGATGTAACCCAATTATTAGCATATAAACTCTTGCAGTTTTTAAATTATCATTCTGATTATTCTGATCTGACCTAGAGGCTGAAGCTTTAACCTGTAATATTTTAGAAGCAATAAAGTTCAGTCAGAGAACCTCTTTGTCTTCTTTGAGCCCTGCTTTCTCCAGAGAACTTAGTTTTAAGATAGAATAAATAATTTCCCGATACACTACAAGAAGAATCGGGGAACCGTCAGATAATTTACTAAGTTTTCACCGAATCCTCCGATCCACTACAAGAAGAAATCGAAGTATAGTATAAAAGAAACTATTGCGATTCCCTAACACGGTACCAGCTACCCCAAAATGAGAAAATCCGTTGCTGCCACCTAATCAGAACCTCCATTAACCTCGAATTTCGAACCACCCAAGGCCACAGACGGAGGGTTAACATATACAGGGTGTTTCATAACATGTTGGACGCACTTTCAGGATGGATTTAGGACCTGAAAACAATGAAAAAAGATTATATATACATATGCCCGAAATCGCTTTGTTTCCGAGTTACAGCTCGTTTTGTGTTCCAGCAATTCTTTCCGCAAACTGTTCACAAACATTGCTGCCGACAATGTTTGTGAGTGTGTACGAGACTTATTTCATGTATGGCCTTGCCGATTGTAATGTTTCGTACACTCTATGACATGTTTCAATATCGTTGAGTGTAGAGCCATCAGTCAGTCAGAGGTGCATCACGGTGTTTCACTGTTCGTCTTCGAACCTTCTTACCGTGAATAAGTGCAGTCCAGTGGAAAAAAAACCTTAAAAGTTTTTGTGCTATTCATTGATAGTGTGCATTTGAAGTGAGAATGGAGGCTTATTCAAACAGAGAAATGGCAGACATGCATCTCTTGTATAGACTTTCCGAGTGTAATGCGACCGCAGCAAGACGTCTGTATGCGGAAAGGTTTCCGAATCGCTGTCTGCCAGATAAGAAGACCTTTCAGAGAATAGACGAGCGTCTTGGTGATACAGGATCATTCAACAAGCAATTTTCAGATAGTGGTAAAACAATCAGCGCCAGAACTGTTGAGTTGGAGGAGCGGGTCCTGAATCACGTGGACGAACATCCTGGTGACAGCTCCCGAAGGATAGCAGCAGCAGAGGGTGTAAGATACACAACTGTGTGGAGAATTTTACGGGAACAATAGCTTTACCCATATCACATTCAGAGAGTACAAAGCCTTACTGAAGCTGATTTCCCACCACGAGAGGGTTTTTGTACTTGGTTCCTTCAACAGTGTGCTCGCGATCCTCTTTTTCTATCCTCCGTGTTGTTTTCTGATAAGGCTGCCTTCACAAGAAATGGCGTGATCAATTTTTACAATAATCATCACTGGGCCGAAGAGAATCCGCATGCCATCATCCAGTCAAGGCTCCCCGGACCTGAATCCACTCGATTTTTACCTGTGGGGTCATCTGAAGTCACGAGATCACTAGAAAAGGAAACGCTAAGAATGTTAAGAGAAGAGGAAGGATTGAGTTGTGTGTTGTTGAAGGTAAAGGGATAGTCGTGTGGAAGATTGTAACGAGTAGACAGATGGAGGAATTGAGTTTTTGAGGCATTGAAATCCACAAGGTTTTCTCTGCCCCAATCAGATATAACAGAAAGATCAGAGGTCAGGTGTCCCATAGCCGTCGTACGCGAATCATGAAGCGACTGCTGTGAGGGACGCTTTGGGAAGAGGGGTGGCAAAGTGAAGAGTGGAATCATCGGCGTAGGAGTGACTAGGACAGGACGTGCGAATTTAAAGATCATTAATAAATAAAAGGAAAAGAGTGGGTTTCAGGACAGAACCCTGAGGAACACCGCAGTTAATAGCTTTAGGAGAAGAACAGTGGCCATCTGCAACTGCAGCTGTAGATATGCAGGAAAGGAAATTAGAGAGGAAGGCACAGATAGAAGGATAGAAACCGAAGGGCAGTTTCGAAATTAAAGATTTGTGCCTGACTCTATCAAAAGCTTTCGATATGTCAAGCGCAATAGCCAAAGTTTCACCGAAATCCCTAAAGGAGAATGACCAAGTCAGAGAGATATGCAAGAATATCGCTAGTAGAGCGTCCCTTGCGGAATCCATACTGACGATCTGAAAGAAGATTGCGAGAAGAAAGGTGTTGAAGAATCTTCCTATTAAGGATAGATTCAAAAACTTTGGAAAGGCAAGAAATCAAAGCAATTGGACGATAGTTGGAGGGTTGAGAGTGGTCACCCTTCTTTGGGACAGGCTGAATGAAAGCGAACTTCCAGCAGGAAAGAAAAGTACCAGATGAGAGACAAAGACGAAAGAGTTTGCCTAGGCAAGGTGTTAGCACAGAAGCACAGTTCTTAAGAACAACAGAAGGAACACCATCGGGACCATACGCCTTCCTAGAGTTGAGCCCAGATAGGGCAGAAAAAACATATTTAGAACAGATTCTGATTTCATACATAATAAAGTCAGAGGAGGGAGGAGACGGAGGAACAGCAGTGGAATCGTCCAGGGTTGAATTGTAAGCGAAAGTTTGAGCGAAGAGTTCAGCTTTGTCAGGAGAAGAGACGGCAACTTAGCCGTCGGAATGGAAAAGAGGAGAGAAAGAAGAGGAAGTAAAGCTGTTGGAAAATTTCTTAGCTAAATGGAGGAGAGTGCGAGAAGAATTAGAATTGGATAGGTTTTCACATTTTTGTCGGATGAAGGAATTTTTGGCGAGTCGAATCACATCACCTCTGTGATGCGCTCTGCACACTCAGAAGGGCCCCGGCCACGGAAGCAGTAATCTTTCCATGGGAAATCACAGAAGTACTGCCTGAGGGCTTCCCAATCAGCGGCGCCTCCTCTTGGGAGGATCCAAAGGCCGAATTAGAGTGATAGGACAGGAAACAGATATATGATTGTGATCGGAGGAGCCCAACGGAGAGAAAAGTTTCACAGAGTAAGGAGGAGGATGAGGTAAGAAATAAATCCAGAATGTTGGGCATATCTCCAAGGCGTTCGGGGATACGAGCAGGGTGCTGTACAATCTGCTCTAGGTCATTTAGGATAGAAAAGTTTAAGCTAGTTCACCAGATATGTCAGTGAAATGGGAGGAAAGCCAAAGGTGGTGGTGAACATTGAAATCTCCTAAAATGGAGATTTCAGCAAAGGGAGATTACAAAAATGGTCTTATTAATTATTTTTCTATCACGTATAGTTTTTGAGAAATTTTAGTCATCTGTACAAGTTTGTGACTAAACTATGTGTGATACGGTGTGTTGTTCTGTAATGTGCTGTGATGTTTGTCTTATTACGTCGTGTGTATTGCTACTCATAGTATGTGTGATGTTAATATTTTTTAATATTTTGTACAATATTTAATTAATTATATCCAATATACAATATTATACATATTATATACAATATACAATAATTGTATAATATTTTAAGATTTCATGGAAACTATGCGTCACACGCCAAAATGAATAACATTTGCGTAATCAGCAGCGGCGACTTTATATAGACCAGCTTTGTTGCTGAGGAAGAATAAAAGTAAAAATTTGTTGTTCAGTGTAATACATACACATCCATTATAACATAACGAACAAATAAAAATAGGGGCTTTTATCGGAACACCCTATATATATATATATATATATATATATATATATATATATGGTGTCCGTAAAAGGTCTTTACTATTTTAATTATGTATTTGTCAGAGCGCTTTTAATTTTTAATTTTTTCTTTTTCGGTCTGGACTTGATCTTTCGGATAGGGTACGTTTCGCAACTGTATCTTCAACGCGCTCTGAAAAATAAAAAATTAAAATAGTAAAGACCTTTTATGAACACCCTGCATATATATATATATGAAAATTATTTCACGAAAGTAACACGTGAAACATATTTATGATGAATAAAACCACGAAGGAAAGGAAACACAGAATGGTGCTCAAGCCCTTTCAGGAACACTGAAGTAAATAGAGTTCAAGACTATATACAGGTTACAAAGATATATATATATATATATATATAATAATAATAATAAATATAGAAATACAAATTGTGGGAGGAGCATACAAATTTGTAAGGAAAACTACCAATTTTAGCACTTTGCCCGAATTCAACACAAGATCAAATGGATTGTTTACAACCAATTTTATAGTTAATGCTTGAATGATATATAAATCACAAAAAATTTAAAATATATATATATATATATATATATATATATATAAATTGAAAAATAAAAATTGTAAGAGGAGCATACAAATTTATAAGGGAAAAAGCCCAAGTTTTAGCACTCTACCCTTCTTGTCTAAATCCGTTCTGAACGAATTCAACACAAGATCAAATGGATTGTTTACAACCAATTTTATAGATAAGGCCTGAATGATATATAGGTCACAAACAGTAAAAAAACAAAATGTAAAACTAAATTGAAAAATAAAAATTGTAAGAGAAGCATACAAATTTATAAGGAAACTACCAAAGTTTTAGCACTCTACCCTTCTTGTCTAAATCCGTTCTGAACGAATTCAAAACAAAGGGATCGAGTTGAAAAAGACCTTTGCTCATGTTAAAGTTATTTGTAAGTTGGATAATAGCAGACTCAAGAATATTTCTATTAACTGAAGCATTATTCCAATCAATACAATGGGATAACTCTGACAAATGGACAAAAAGGGCACTGGACGACTGTCCCGTTCTAAAGGAATACTGATGCTGTTTTACACGCGTGTGCAAATCCTTTCCCGTCTGACCAATGGAAAAGGAATCACATTGTTGACAACCAATTTTATAGATAATGCGTGAATTATTGGTAGTGCTATTTTTTGCTATGACATTTTTCACAATATTGTTATATGAAGATACTACATTAATATCCAAAAGTTTAAGTACATTAGCAATGCCTAAAAAGCCAGGGAAAAATGGAAGTACTAAAATGTTCTTTGACAAAGTGCGAGTGTTATTATTCACATGATAGAAGGTTCGTTTTGCCTTGTTAAGACAAGATTCCATAAACGCAGGTGGGTAGCACAGATCACTTCCAATACCGTTGATTTTTTCCAATTCGGCATCGATGTATTCCGGACTTGAGCACCATTCTGTGTTTCCTTTTCTTCGTGGTTTTATTCATCATATATATATATATATATATATATACATTCAACTGCAAAGAACACGCAGTATAAATAACGTAAAGAACGACGCTTGTATAGGAGATATTCCGCGCAATCGGAAGATCCCGGGTTCGATTCCCAGGTGGTTACCTCATTTTTTCATTTGTTCCGTTCTCTCTCTCTCGTCTTGCGCGGAATATCTCCTATACAAGCGTCGTTCTTTACGTTATATATATATATATAATTAGGGTGTCACTTAAATGCAAAGTTTGAAATTTTCATGCTGACACCCCGCGAATCTATTCCATTGGTAAAAAAAACATGGTGACTGAAAAATCTTTTTATTTGAATAACTATAAAAGGTCGCCCCCGCCTTCCAAAGTTTAATGCTTGCGCGGCGTCTCCATAATCGTTCATTAGATATCTATATATCTCTATATATGTGTGTGTGTGTATCTGTGTGTGTCTGAATATCTGAGAAATAAAGTGAACAATACTTAACGATTCACCGTTTCTCATTTCAGCTACGTGATTTCTGGTGATGGAAACCCGGAAGTGTATATACCTATTAGGGGCAGCGGTTGATGAGGTGAAAGGATGCAAGCTTCCTTCCTACAGGCAAGCATTCGGTTACTTCCTTTACCTTCACCATGAAAAGAAAATGACAATACGTGACGCGTTGAGGAAGTCACTTCGAGCAGTGATGTCCTTCTGGGAGAAAGCTCACATTCCAACCAGACTCGAGACCACTGCGTCAGCAACTGGATAAAGTCTTCGAGAGTGGAATGGAGGACTCAAAAAACACGCCTCAAGGACGAGCGATTCACACAAGACGAAAGAAAAAGAATTCATTGAACGCCTCGATCGTCTCTTTGATATCGCCCACGCTGATTGTGAGAAATTGGTCAAGTATCCAGAGGATTGGGAGTTCCTTCAGCAGCAGCGCCAGAAGGACGTCCGGTTCAATGGCAGGTTTGGACATGACCCATCAGCGCCAAGTCAAAGATTGTACTCGACGTCGGGAGGAAGAGGAGAAACGAAGAAAGCGATCAGCAGCTGAAATGGAGGCAGTATCCAACGAAGCGGTTTTGGAGTCCTCATCCTCCAGCTCAGATGATAGCGAAGAAAAAGGAGCATGTGGTGGTTCGTTAGCGTCTAAACAAAGAACAACGAAGAACATCATGACATCGGAATTGGCGGCAGCGCTTGATCGCACGCAACTCTCGTCAAGAAAGGCCACATATCTGCTGTTTGAGGCAGCTTCCAGCTTAGGGCATGATGCTAGCGACTACAACATCAATCGTGGATCCATTCATCGTCAGCGTGAAAAATTCCGTACCCTTAAGGCTCGGCAACTGAAGAGCGAGTTCCAAGGCAATAGTCCGTTGACTGTTCACTGGACGGAAAACTCATGCAAGATCTGACGTCACGAGAATATGTTGACCGCTTACCTATTCTTGTATCTGGCTCCGGGACAGAGCAGCTCCTCGGGGTGCCAAAACTTCTGTCAGGAACCGCGCTGGCACAAACAAATGCCATCATAGATTGCCTGAATGAATGGGGAGTGACCGATCATGTCAAATCTATGTGTTTCGACACAACCGCGACAAACAGGCCACCGTGGAGGAACTTGTGTTCTTCTGGAAGAAAAAGTTGGACGTGACCTGTTACACTGCGCGTGCAGACATCATGTACTGGAGTTGGTGCTACAGGCGGCATTCGCAGCATCGCTAGATTCAGTATCTACCGGTCCAGAAATTCTGCTTTTCAAGCGCTTCCATGATTATTGGACCCGCATTGACCAGCAACAGTTCCAAACTGCGGACACAGATGCGTTCACCAAGCAGCTATTTTTAAGCATAGAACGGAGCTCATTGAGTTTGCAAAATCACAAGCACTTCAAGTTCGTGATGACTATCAGGAATTCCTCGATCTTTCCGTCATCTTTCTTGGAGGAGTTCCATACAAGGGACTAAACTTCCGCGCCCCTGGTGCTATGCACCGGGCGAGATGGATGGCTAAGGGGCTCTATGCCATCAAGATCTGACTCTTCCGAAGACAGTTTAAACTGACGAACACTGAGGAACGCGGAATTCGAGATATCTGCCTCTTTTCTGTTCTAGTTTACATGAAAGCGTGGGCAACAGCTCATCTGTCCATCGAAGCTCCGCTGAATGATTGGGAATTGATGAGGACGCTCCTTCGATACCCGCACAAGAAGATCTCTGATGGTACCACCAAGAAGCTGTCTGCGCACCTGTGGTACCATTCGGAGGAGGCAGTGGGTCTGGCGTTCTTTGATGAGAGGATATCGATGGAAGTGAAGTGCAGCATGGTTGCAGCGTTAGATCAAGAAGCCCCTCACATGCCGCCAAACGACCTTTGGTTCTTGATACTATGTTCCTCAGTGACAGCAAAGGACTGGAGCAACTGATCACAAAGAACACCCGAGGATTCTTCTCAAAACTTCAGTTGCCAGATTGCTTTCTGCTCCACCATCCCAGTTCATGGACGTCAAACTCTGAATACGTGCAAGCTCGGGATGTAGTCTTCAAACTTGCAGTGGTGAACGACAGAGCAGAACGGGCCGTGGCTCTGGTGAAGGAGCTGAACGGAAAGTTGACAGTGAAAGAAGAACAGCTCCAGTTCCTCGTTCAAGTTGTCACTGACCACAGAAAGCAACACCCAGCTCCGAACAAATCAGCATTAGTGAGGACGCGAAAGAACTAATCACTGATCAGCGTATGAGCACCAATTATTCTGCTACTGTATATGTATTTTATTTCTCAAAGTTTTGCTTTTGTTGCTTCTCCATTTTGTACCATTATTCGCCAAATTATGTCTTCTATTTTGATTATATAATAAACTGTTTGTATTCTTTGCGTTTTTAAGTGTCTTACTTTCGTTATTTCACCAAATTGCCTTGTTTTTTATTATCTGGTTCGGCCCAAGCTGTGAACACTGAACAGCTTGTTGACGTCAACAAATGGGTCTTGTTTTCAGTGACGAGGGCGACCTTTAAATGATGACCAATCAGGACCAAATTTCTCTTCCGTATGTTTTACACCAAATGGAACAATTTTAGGGGGTGTCATAGGAAAATATCCATCGTTTAATTTTCCCCCTATTACCTAGTGACACCCTATAATGGGCATGCAATAGTTACTCACAGGGGCGTCCGCAGGAATTTTTCCAAGAGGGGGCTCAGCTACAAAAATGATAACACAAAGTGCGAGCGAAGCGAGCACTGAGCATGCAGCTAGGGGGTCTGGGGAGCGCTGTAAGCTCCCCCAGCGGGGTCCGGGCCAGAGCCCAATAAGCCAAACGAATTTTAACTAATGATACATTTTCATGGAAAAGAATGGTGTCAAAATATCTCTGTGATGCATTTGCGTCAACCACAGACGATGGGTTATCAAGAGCATGTTTCGATGAAGTGCATGAGCATGCAGCTAGGGGGTCTGGGGGAGCGTTGTAAGCTTCCCCAGCGGGTCGGGGACCCGGAAGCCAAACGAATTTTAACTATTTCAGCCATTAAATTGGAAACTAAACACTGACTAAGCTGCAATAGAATTATAGAAGCCGTTGCGTGGGCGAACATAAATTTCCAAGGGGGGGAAACTGCCCCCTCTTGCCGCCCCCCCTTGCGGACGCCCATGGTTACTCATGCATTCTACTGAATTATTTCTTAAATTAATTCAATAAGAGGAACCATTTAGTTTCGTAACATAGTAATGGGATCACTGATAAGTACATCTAAATTAAAAAACCTATAAAAAATAAGAATTATTATTTACTTACCTCATTTATAAATTAATTCAATTCTTCGATCCTTCAGGACAAATATGTTTATTATCTTTTCATAGAAATCTTCTGATTTAATTAAATGTTGGAGCAAATCTTTTTCAATAGACATAAGGGCTAACCCTGAAATCCTTTGCTCTCCTGTTGTATTTCTTTGGTAAGTTTTAATTCTCTTCAATGCAGAAAAGGATCGCTCTACAGAGGCAGTCGTAGAAGGAATTGTCAAACCAAATTGCAAAGCTTGAAGAGTTCTGGCATAGCATCAATAAGATCCTTGGTATAAATATAATGCATTAAATTGCATACACTTTGCTTTATAAAGTCCTCCATTGAATACAAAACACATAGTTCACTCTGAAGACGAATTATATAAAAAAATCACCGTAAGTGGCCTTTAACGAATTTAAAGCATCCACTGGAAATTTTTTTGCAATATTCTTCAGCTTTGCTAAAATTGAGAAGCTTCAGGAATTTAAGCTCTTCTAATGATGAATATCTTACTTTTAATTGGTCAACTATTGTGCCAATAATTTTGTTATAGAGGATTCTGTAATGCTGTTGTGGGTCAACAGATTGGTCAGATTTATTCCTGCATCTCTTAGTTTGGTTTGCTGCATCTATGCCATATTTTTCCTCCAAAGTTTCATAAAACATGAAAAAGTCGTCCAGTTTATTTTCGAGCATTGTTCTAGTTTTATCTATATGCTCTTTGCAATACACAATGTCAAGATTTTTGGTCTGAAGGATGTTAAATAAAACATCAGTGAAGGAAAATATATCACTAAATACTTCTAATAAAAACAGGAAATCAGGATCTTTTAAATTGTGTCGGAATCCAATTGCAGAATTTATAGTGACTTCATCTCATGATTCAGGATTCTCAATGATGTTTTCAAAAAGGCTGTTTAAGAAATCTAGATTTTCTTTTGCGGTATTAACTAGACGCGTGGAGTAATTCCACCTAGTTGCTGCAGCTTTGGGAAATCTTTTTTTAACTATTATCCAACGCATTGGTTCTTTTGGGTGATTTAGTGAAAAACGTACCCAGTCCATTTATTGTAGAAAAAAATATTTTGCATTCTTTCATAGCAGAGCATGCTTGTGAAAGAACTAAATTTAGCACATGGGCACAACAATGAATAAAGATTGCAGATTCATATTTCTGCCTTACCTTTGACTGCAACCCATTTAATTGTCCTGCCATTGTAGCAGCACCATCGTAGGTTTGTGCAACTAATTTATTTTCACACTTCCAAGTTTCAATGCATTTAAATACGTGTTCAGATAAAGCATTTGCTGAACGGTCTGCACTCACATCGTTAAACCCGATAAATCGTTCTTTAGCAACACAATCTTTTGTAACATATCGCAAAACAGTTGAAAGTTGTAAATAGTTTGATACATCGGACGTTTCATCTAGAAGAATAGCAACAAATTTTGCCTGACTAAGTTCATTTTCTATTTCATTCAACATTGCCTTTTGAACCGCATCGATCAAGTCATTTTGTATTCTGTTTGAGAGACCCGAGAAAATAGAAGCTGTATCTAGATGGTTTGCCAATTTTTCATCATACTTACTGAATAAATATAAAGTTCTTTATAATTCCCGCGATTATTGGATGCATCAGATTCAAAATGACCACGAAATGATAACTCTTGTCGACCTAAAAAATAACTGCATCAATCAATCTTCGCATAATAGCTCTGTTTTGTTTAACCTTTTCATTATGCTGCTGTATGCTTTGTCTTTTATGAATATCTAATTGCAAGTCTATGCGAACATTTCCGAATGTTTTAAGATCGATCAGAGATTTTATGTCTTTGAGAACGTTCATGTTTTAGCATAGCCATATGTAGATTATTTAAATCATCGTATCCCTTCTCATTCCAAACAGTTTTTTTCTAAATTAAATAACAAGCATGGCCAGCAAAATAACTTATTTAACTCAGCACATCCTGTTAACCAGTTTTTTCTTTCGTATAAATTAGTTTGAAAATGCCTCACACATTTCTTGTTGGAACTCCGTAAATTAGGTAATTTCGGCATAGGCCTTCCATGATTTATAATTAATTGTCTCGCTTCAAAGTCTCTTTTTGAAAAACCATTCTTCAAAAGTTCTTCTATAACACACATTTCACCCATTAGGGCTGATATTTTGAAAGATATTTAAGAAATGAATAAATTAAGTGGCAATAAAAGTTAAAACACAGAACGCGCACATCCTCACCGAACACTGGCACGGGTAGCACTAAATGCGGGATGCATTTTCGGAATTGCATGTGAGTCGACGATATTTAACGAAAAAGAATTTGAGTCACTACTGACTCGCGGAGGATTTTTCAATGGCCGCACTAATGCAATTCGTTTGTTGCATCTGGGATGCAAGAAAAACGATGTTTTATTATGGCTTAAGAAAAAAATATTTTCCTTTAGTTCTCTCAAACAAATTAATTCAATTTTTAAGTAATTTTTTACTGCTTTTAAATGTTGTTAGATAAATTACTTTTTAAAATTTATTTTTGTATTTACGAAAAATCAATGGTCATGCAGTGCATGACCTGCATGCCCTAAATGCACGCCACTGATATATATATTATATATATATATATATATATATATATATATATATATATAGAGGATGGGAGAAAAGTCTTTCAGGATTTTATATATAAAACTATTTAGTTAACAACATTATAGAGATAAGTGTTCAAATGATAAAACAAATCAAACAAAAAGTCTAAAAGAATTTTATTCATACAAATATTTTGTTAAATTATAATTTAATCTTCAAAGAGTTCTCCATCCACTATGATACATTTGTGGATTCTCTCTCTGAAACTCTTCATTGTTCTTCTGAACATATCGAGTGGGATCCTTTTCAGTTATTCATCTGTTCTACGGCCAAGGGCATTCACATATGGATAGATGAAACCAGGAGTGTAGAGTTTGTCACGCAAATAAGCCCAAAGCCAGAAATCTCATGTGGTGATGGGGATAAATCAGGTAAGCTGCTTGGCTACTAGGTGGGACCTCGCCCCAACAACCCATCTTCCTTCAAGGTTCGTATCCAGAATCTCACGGGCAGCTGCAGAGTAATGTGGCGGCGCTGCATGTTGATGAAGCCAATTCCTGCCAACGCCATTAGTAAACTGTCGCAAAACTCTCTCTCTCAATATCTGACAATAGCCTTGCCTTTTCCAGCCATCGTATCTCTCGATATGTCCTGAATAATTTATGCACGCTCAAACTGTTGGTGTAGTCATTTTAACTGTTTTAACGGGTTTACCCAATCGTATTGGGATTTGTTTTCGCCCAATAGTGAACGTTGTTTGTTTCTTATACTCGTTAAATCCAAGGCACATTGATCTGAAAATATGATCTATCCACTGAAATCTGGATCACTGTTGAACTTTTGTCTCATTGTTTCAGCAAACTGCAGCCGTTTATCAGAATCATCGTCGTATATGAAATGAGAGTAAATGGGGTTGTAATCGTGGTACCCCTGTGATTTCAATATTTTTGCTACTTAAAATCTGGAAATATCCAATTCCTGTGCGACTTTTCTCGTTGAAGTTGTTGGATCGACTTCAAAACTAGCGAGGACATTTTCTTTGTTGTTGTCTCCTGTCGCTGTTACTGGCCTTCCGCTTCTTGGACGATCTTTTATCAGGCTCCCTGCTTCCAAAAGTTTGAGCTTCCAGTATCGAAAAGTGGTTGCATTTACTGGTGGTTTATTATATTTTTCTTGAAATAAACAGTAACTTTCTTCACAGTTATTATAAGAATAACCCACGATACAAGATACACGTTTTCTTCATTGCTGTATTCCATCCTTACTGATATGGCGCTGACTGGAGCAAGGGCCTAGGGCCTTCCTGTTTCAGCCTACGGTCTTTCCTGGCCTTGTATAGTTGCTGTAAATAGTATCATATATACTGCAGTAATATTATTGGAATTTATTTATTATTAACAAATTATTTGTCTGTATAAGATCCTTAAGGACTTTTCTCCCACCCTGTATATATATTATATACGAATACACGTGTGTGTATGTGTGTGTGTGTTCGTTCTTGGCTACCTTACCTCATTTCAACAATCTTTAGGATTCACATAGAGCTCATGGCAACACGAACGAGTTGTTAGCAGTATTGACGGTGCCCCCATACATTTAGACAATTTCAAATTCATTAAATATCATAAAAAAAAGGATATAAGGAATGTTAGGTTAGGTTCATTTAACCAGCTATTCAAATTAGGTTTAATGTTAACATCCACAATTGAAAAATATCACTCACAGGTTTATGGGGTAGCCAAACCTGTGTGTGTGTGTGTGTGTGTGTGTGAAACCAAGAGCGCAATGCAATTGCTTATTCTTTTTTTATTTCTAACACAATACCTATACGACGAAGAAAATTATCTTTATCCGTTCGTGGAAGAGAGAAACGTTGCCAAACACCTCAAGATAAAATAACCTGGGAAGTCTTTATACATTTATTTTACACATTACTGAATCGTAAATTCTTCAAATATTTTACGATTTATAGCTATGTTAAAAAGAAGAAACCTCTATTATAAGGTTAAGAGAAAAATTTAAACGATTCCTTTAAATAAACTATTATTTACTGAATTATTCACGCAAGTTATATGTAGCAAGTTTTTAGGAAAAAATATATTTAAGAAGAAAATTTGAGCACTTCTAAATAGTTTTCTGCGTTAAATGGTTTTGTGATTTTGTCGTCAATTCTTCAAACTGTTCAAAGGTAAATTTTTCTTTTTCTTTTTACGCAGTTTTAAATGTCTTTATTTACACACATTTTATTATTTATATATTTTTATTACGTTAATAAGAACGTTAAAAAATATCTGATTTTTAAGATTTTAGTTCGGATAAATTTGGGATTTCGACATATGAACAACTTAACATTCTATCGACGAGTGTATTGTGGGTTAGATGAAGTTAGGTTAGGTTACCATAGATTAGGTTAAGTCAGATTGTTCGTTTTGTGAGAGTGCAGATTGTTTGGTCTTCTCGATCCGATAAATTTACTCTGGTTAATTACGGACAATTTTCATTTGCAAATTGAAATAATTTTCAAATTTTTCTTCTCAATAATTATCACAAATTAGTTTCACAAATTAAAAATCTTTATTGGATCACCTGAAGATCAGGGCCCCCAGCCTTCTCTAGTTAGTCTTATAAGGCTAACAAACGAAAAATATCACGACCTAACCTAACCAATCGATAGGTCAACTGTACGCCCTTGACGATTGGTTAGGTTAGGTCGTGATATTTTCGTTAGACCATAGAACTTTATAGAAATCTGTTTCTTTTAGCTTACTCTAATATTTAAAGTGAATAATGTGGATTTAATTAGTCCTTAAATACAAAATAAATTAATACTTAATTTTCTGCTGTTAAACTCGACGTAAATGACGTTTTTATTTCAGCGTTACAATGGTGAAAAGTAAAGCGAGCAAAGCCTTTCTGGTTCTCTTTCAAGTGATTCTCTTGGTCTATAGCGTCTATCCAAGACGTAGGAATATCATTTTAATTGGAAAATGTCCTGATTTCCCTTCTCAAAAAGATTTTTCCACCTCAAGAGTAAGTTTGAAATATACTTTGCTCTTTTTGGTATATAATGTATATTTTTCCTTTTTGCTTCGTTATTGTCCTTCATAAGGTTTATATTATGATAAAAAAAGAAGGTCCTATTACTTTAAACTGAATCCATATTCTTAGTTTTCATCATCCTAAGCCTATATTTGTAGCTAACGTGATTAAATCCTATAAAAGATTGAAGACTTAAGGTACTCCCTCGAGCACAACCACATAAAGGCCTAAAAGCTGAACAGTATGTCACTAATTATTTTGGACAGTAATCGATAGCAGACCTGTACGATTATAACAAAATGTAATAGAAAATAATTATTATTTATAACATTTTACTGCATCCAAATTTATTTATAAGCTTTAAAACTGGACAAATGTACAAAGTATATAAATAAAAGTATAATGAAATCATAAAAATAAAATAAATGAGATTAGTTTGGAAATAAAATGAGCGCATTCAACTAAAAAGCCAACCAACCTATCATACATTTGTAAATAGTTACCTAAAATGTTTAAACTTTCTGAATCACACCTTCAACTTCCATCTAACTTAAGAATTAAATAGTTTCAGGGAGTGTGGTTCATTAAGCATCAGTTTGAATCTCGTGCATACAGATTCAGCAAATGTCAAGTGTTCAACTTTACTGCAACTTCCGATTCCTCGATGAATATTGACAGTCGTGCAAGATTAAAAATAACACTCTCTGCGAATGTTCACGGGCAAAGCTTTGCCCCAAACGAAACAAATCCTGCTGTCATGTTCTGGAAATGGGACTCGAGTGAGTTAGTTATATATTTTTAAATGTGTACTTCAGCTGATAATATAATCTATTATTATTATTGTTTGTTTTAGAAATGGTAATTGTATACAACATCCCCCTCACCTCAATTTTATGAAATTGACTTCACAATCGATGTAAAACCTTTATTTATAGCATGTAATTACTTTATTTATTTTCGGAAACTAATCTAACCTAACCTAATCTAACCTAACCTAATCTAACCTAACCTAATCTAACCTAACCTAATCTAACCTAACCTAATCTAACCTAACCTAATCTAACCTAACCGTAAGATATACCCTAATGGGATACGTTAAATAAAGTAATTACATGCTATAAATAAAGGTTTTACATCGATTGTTAAGTCAATTTCATAAAATTGAGGTGAGGGGGATGTTTTATACAATTACCATAACTTAACATGTTATTACATTATCATTTGTATAATTTAGGTCTCGGGGGTACGGGGGCGGCCCGAGACCTAAATTCTACAAATGATAATGTAATAACATGTTAAGTTATGCATTTTTTTAGTCTTCATCTAGGGCACATGACGAATCAAGTTCTCAAAGTCGAAACCACACGAACAGCACGTCATAATTCTATCACAAACACGACCAAACTGAATCCAATTAGAAAAAAAAAAATAGCCAGAACAAAAACCAACCAAGTAATTAAGTCTCAGAGTAGCGAAAAAATAGCCCAATCAGGAAAAATATTTTATGAAAAAAAGTCGCATTTGACGTGACGTCACGTCAAATGGATATCGTTAATTAAAATTTCAGAAGCAAATATCTCCATAAATATGATCGACCGAAAATTTTTTACTTAAAGGAAAGGTTTTATTTATTATTTTCTACGCATTGCAATAATTTTTATTAGAAACTGAGGTGAGGGGGATATTGTATACAATTACCTCAGAAATAAACTAAAAAATAAATAAAAAAATATGATACACTTCATTTACGCTCTGAAGTGATGAAATTAATAAAGGAAATAACTATCGACAACAGTTGGTATATAAACATCTAGAATGAGAGACAAATCGTACATCCTTTAAAAATGAACGTTTTTACGTTTATGTTTTATTTCCATGAAAATCGTTCGTAAGTTATTGAAAAAGATTCATTGATTGATTGAAAATAGTAGATCTGGCGTTGTAGCATCGAGTTCATTGACGACGCGTAAAAGTGTGATTTTTTCTTAAACCGTGGAAGTACATTCATCCATTTTTCAATTTCAGGTCCATTAACGTTTGATCAGGTGACAGTGGTTGACACAGACTACGATAATTATGCAGTAATCGTTAACTGCTTGGACTTTGGATTCTTGCACAAGAAGTATGCCATCCTGTTGTCCAGAGAGCAATATCTTGAGGAAACCGAAGCTTATGCAACGTACATGAATAGGGTAAGCGTAATATAATTATATCTTTCAATGTTTTGTGATGATCACCAAGAATATAGAAAGGTTAGAAGAGAAAATTGGGTGAAGAAGAAATGAAAAGAGAAAAATTAAGGAGAAACAGGAACCAACGTACGTGAGAGTAGATAACTTAGCTCAACCATGAAGATTTAGAGGCGCATGTCCTTTTTACCTTTTGGAGAGTCAGATTCCAGCCCTTCTAATTTTTGACAAAGAAGTAAACAAATCCCAAAAAGACAACGGAAATTCTCATGGCTCTTTCTTCCAAATTACAGCGCCACCTACTTGCAGGATCCTTCCATTATTAAATATTTAAAAAAAGAACTTTGTTAAAACGACAAAAAACAAAAACCATGATTAACCATTTTAATCCAAACAGTTTATTCAGCTATGCGATGATGGCTGCACAAATCATGCTTAATTGTATGCATGGGAAACAACTTAAAGGTTATTTCCCATCTGAATTGAATGACAAAAACTTCTTTTTTTTTTAACAAATCATTTTTATAAGTATCTCGTAGCGCTTATCCAGTGAATAAACGTATATCTTTTAGAGCCAATGTAAATGCAATACTTCAAACACTGATGAAAAAAGTAAAAGTCAATGTTAATAATTTTGTTTTGTTCCACGCGGAACAGTGATTCCGTGCTTAGTACTTCATGTAATATTTGGGGTCTTCAGAGAAGAAACAAAGTTTCATCCAATCTTGCCATAAACCGTGGGTGGGGCTTCCTACTTCTTCAAACTGTGCGCTAATTTTGAAGTTAAAAACATATGTTAAATTTGATATACAGTACATTTACTCTACTAATTATGACCATCTAAACATGAATAATACTATATTCTCTTACTGTCAAGTATTAAAATATTCATACATTTCTTATGGTTTAAGCGTATTTCAAGCAAAACGAATGTATGATACATTATAAAATCCTGCAATGACCTCTCCCGAAGGGATATTAACATTAAGGTGATATAAAACATTACTTTTTTTATATAATCAAACTTATAACTTTTTTCTTTCTTATAGGCAGAAAACATAATTCCATTCACAGTGAACACAGAGTATGACAGCGTCCAAAAGTGTTATCTAGATAAATATCACCCAAAAAATGAAACAGCGGTGAAAAATGTGGACTTCGACAAAATAGTTCCGAGTGTAAGTGAAGTTGATTTACATGCTATGTTTACACATTCAAATATACAGGACCTATCAGAGAGAGGGGGCTAGGAGGGCCATTTGGCCTGGGACTCAAGCTTAAGGGGGGTCTCAAATTTAGAAACGTTCAAATTTGAATATAATGTTTTGCAGTGAAAGTAATAACTGGGTTTAGCTATGGGCCTCAAAAGCTGGAAGTGGCCCGGGCCTCTCTGAGAAACTTTTATGTTACACAACAACCGTGCATGGAACAAAGAACTCTTCTGGAAAAATAAATCCACAATAGTCTGAATAAGTAATGGTAAATGGCAACTACTAAAGTTTTTTTCTTTCATGATGGAAACCCAACGCGGGTAACGGGTCACTCACAAAGAGGCCCGAAAATATAGCTTCACTCACTAGCTATCTGCTGAGCAGGGAGGATCCAGTGGATTTAATTTTCCCAGGAGAGTTTCTTGTTCCATGCACGGTCTGTGTGTAACACACACACACACACACACACACACACACACGTATTTGTACAGTATATACAGGATGAGTCAAAAGTCCGGAAACATAGGACTAATGTTGCATTTTTTTATATCCAGCCCGATGTCCTGGAAAAAGTCCAGGTCGAGTGGGGAAACAGAGTCCAGAAATGTCTGGAAGTGAAAGGAGAACATATGAGCACATCTTATAACATTACTTGTAACAGATGTGTTTTTGCAATAAAAGTTTCCTATCCTTCCTATGTTTCCGGACTTTTGATTCACCCTGTATATAAAACTGATTTTGCCCCTGCTTTTCGTTCCCGCCAGAATTATTTATTCTAACGAAGGTCAGGCTTGTTACCCCTCCTTAGACCTGCAGCTTAATGTGAAATCTGAACCACGACTCCCAAAGGGAGTCTAAAATCACAAATCCGAGCCCGGGGAACCCATCTCACGACGTTGAGCTTAGGGCCCAGCATCTTCATTGCTAGTGTATATATATATATATATATATATATATATATATATATATTATGCTTTGACCAACCAATTACTGTATTAACTTAATTCTATGTAACTGTACTAAACTTTAGTGGATGGGACGACTTTGTTTAATGTAAATTATAATTTTTATTTCAGATTGTGGACTTAATTTCTCTTTTAACTTAAAACTTTCCATTCGTTGCCTTTGACTGATTAGGTGGAAATTGGAACCAAACTCATCATTGATTCTACAGTTATTATAAACAGCTAAAAATGGTCATCATATATTTCATAGTATTTTCATCAATACGAAATAATATGTAGCAATGACCGATTGTCATTCAGATAAACACATATTTGTGTATGGCATTATTATAAAAATTAAACAATATAACTATGTAATAAATTTAATAAATACTATGCTTTTAGATGCGTTTCAAAGATACACAATGTAATGCAATATGACGTACAGTTTTGGAAAAAAGTTCGCCGAGATACAAACTTTTTAAAAAAGCATAAGAAAATTCCTTATCAGTAATGATGGCTTTCGGTTTTTAAGTTGAATTAAGCACCAAAAATAATAAAATATAAAAAATATAAATGTATACCACTTAGTAATTTTTAATCATTTTTAGAAACTGCTTCTGGGCTAACTTTTTTCCAAAACTGTCCATCTCTAGAATGAGCGTGAGAACGTGACATTTAGTGTTAAAATTCACTGTTTTTATCTTTTCCTTATCAACGAAGTGAAAAATACCTTTTGTGAGAATTTGCCCAATACGTGCCCAATACAGTGTAATGTGAAGAAATAAAAATTCAGACAATCCGAGCTATTCATCAGTCCTGTTTCGTTTTCTAAACTGTGAACCTCTTGGTAACTCCTGGTAACTTAACTCCTGCATTAGCCATTCGATTGCATGTACTGCTATTACTATTTTTTTTATTAGTTCTCTTCTCCTTTTACGTGTATCATTATTATTTGTTTATTATCGTAGTCCTTTTTGTTTTTAAAGTTAGTGTTTAATTAGGTGTATAGTTGATTACCTTGATGGATATTGTGCCTTTTATTTAGGTTGGGGGACCTGTCCCTGCCAGTAACGGCATTATTTTCATTATCATTAGCATCATTTTTGTAGTCTTAGCAGTGGGTAGGTTTTTTTTTATTATTATTACTACTTGTTTCAGTACGTGTCTTATTTTTTATCTCCTTTAGTCATAATTTTTAGTTGGTTGGTTTTTAAATGTATTATCGTTTGATTTATTTTACCGCTTATTACCTTCAAGAATACTGTACAATATTATGGGATTTATATCCTGCCAATAAAGCTTATCTTATTACCATATAAATCTGAAAATTCCATCACATAAGAAATAATTCGTCTTGTCGTGACAGTTCTTACGTACTTTCTCGATCGTTATATTAACCTTAAATGTAATATTTTTCGCAGGAAACAAAATGAAGTACAATATACGTAATTAAATACTCCATTATAAATGTTTTTTATCTCATTCCTATGTGACTGTGGTGAAACTCGTAAAAGAGTCCAAAAAATACTTCTTGAGGTTGTTTAACCTCCTTCGTAACGACAGAGGTCATATGACGGAGAGGATCTACATGCATCTTTACTTGGGATCCGAACCACGGGTCGCTCGAAACATCACCCGAACACAGGGGATGGTCACCCTTTAACTCAGTGGTTCCCAAACTATGGGTAAATTACTCCATTGGGGTAATTTGGCTTTTTCAGTGGGGTAATTTGGTACTCTGCAAGTACTCAGAGCTGGGCAATAAATACATTGAATGTATTTAAATACTAAATACTAAATACATGGGAGAAATGTATTTAAATACTAAATACTAAATACATTTTACGAATGTATTTAGATACTAAATACAAAATACATCAATTGTATTTAAATACATTTGTAAATACATTTTAAATACATACAAATTTTAACATATGCATTCACTAATTCATGAGTAACAACAATATAAAATGCTTGATAAAGGATAAAGAAATAGTACAATCTAATTTCCGATTATATATTTCCCTTTTTAGAACAAAACAAAAACAAAAGAACTTAGAACTTACGATGTTCAACCAGTGACATATTATACTCATTATATCATTGCAAAATGAGTAACAATTAATGAGTAGATGAGACATAAACGTAAACATAAACATAAGGCACCTTACGAATTCTCTTTTATTTCACGGTTGCTGCGGATCAAAATCAATCTTTCAAAAGTTTTGTCTGAAAAAGAGTTTCTTTTGGGAGTCAAAGTGATTCCCGCGAATGAGAATATTCGCTCTACCGGTGCCGAAGATGGTAATGTCGTGTTATAGCGGAGGAACAGTCTTTTTATGAGAGGATGTTTTCCCAAACTGTTGAAACATGAACCATGCTGTACTACACTGTCGACGCGTCGTACTGCGCTAGTACAGAACGTGTATTAAACCAGTAAAAGTATTTACATTTTTATATTTTGAGTATTTAAATACATTGTATTTAAATACTCATTAAAGTATTTAAATACTATATTTAAATACATGAAAAACAATGTATTTATAAATACAGTTCTAAATACACAAATGTATTTAAATACGTATTTAAATACAAATGTATTTAAATACTGCCCAGCTCTGCAAGTACTTATAAAGTACAGGAAGTGCATAAATAAACGATATGGCAACACTGGGACTGGCTTTACGTCGGGTACAGCTAGGGTGGGGGTCATTATGAAGGTATCCATTAGTGATGTAGGTCACATCCGCATCCGCATCCGCGGAACATCCGCACATTTTCTTGCATCCGCATCCGCGTCCGCATCCGCACTTTGGACTGCGGATGTGGACCGTTGAGATAAAACGTCATTAATAAGCGGAAATTATCAAATTCTACTATATTAATAGAACTAGTTCATTGTGCGCAAAAGTGATGCAAGCGACAAGACGAGAGGCTGTTCTTGTATGAAGTTACTCTCTTGCAACCTACTTAGATCCACGTTACAAAGCTAAGTTATTTTCACCTAGTACATTAGAACGAGTTAAATCATCACTTGGCAAAGCAGTTGAAGAGCTTCAATCTCTTGAATCTCTCGCTTCGCCACCCAACAAAAGAATAAAAGTTTCAGTGACAGAACCAACACCTTCAACAAGCAAATCTATCACAGAATCTGTCTCTCAGTTTCTTGAGTCAAGCAGCAATGACGAGACCTACGCGATGTCAAAAGATGTAGTAAAAATGATCGAGAGCTATCACCAAGAAAAACGCCTGGCTGCATGTGACAATCCTATTAGTTGGTGGAAAAATACGCAGAATATCTATCCATACTTGAGTAAACTTGCAAGGAAACATTTAGCCTGTCCTCCAACAAACGTACCAAGCGAGAGATTATTTAGCAGTGCTGGATTAATATATGATGAAAAGAGAAACAGACTGGCAGCAGAAAAGGCAGAAAAATTAATGTTCCTTAAGCATAACCTTCCTATAATTAAGTTTGAACATTAAACGATGAACATCTTAGTTTACTTTATTTTAATTACTCATTTATAAATATGCCTAATAAAACTTTAAACTTAATATAAATAGTTATCAAGCTAATTAAAGATCTCTTTCTATAAGGGTGGAGGTTGGGGAAAGAGGTCGGTGGGGTGCATTTGAGTTGGGTTCACGTCCCGCATCCTAGTAACACAATTATGGTTTCTAATTGTGGCTGAAACTCAACATAATATAACGAATTTATTTGCAGACGAATTCACTAATTGATTTCTATATTAGTTAGATGCTTGATATTATTTTATATGTTCAGAGAAAAGTACAGCAATTATTGTACAATTAATCAATTATTTTTATACTACATTATAGCTACAGCTCTATCTATATAATAACTTATTATATACGTTAAACACAACAAATCTCGAATATATCCTAAAAAATAACGAAAATGTAGACATCCGCATCCGCATCCGCATCCGCGGATGTTGAAATCAAACATCCTCATCCGCATCCGCATCCGCGGATGTGAAAAAAATGACATCCGCTACATCACTAGTATCCATGTGAAAATGGGGTAATGACTCAAAAAGTTTGGGAGCCACTGCTCTAACTAGTGCAGTGACTGAAAGTAATCCCTTTCGTGTTGCCACAATGATGCTGAATTTATAAAATTTATTAAAAAAAGATAACATCTCGGAGAAATAAGAAGGAATGGATTGCATACATACTTCTTACTGGGGTGGAAACAACGCTTGATACCAGGGCCTATCAGAGTGGGGGCTAGGAAGGCCATTTGGCCTGGGCCTCAAGATTAAGGGCGACCTCAGATTTAAAAACTTTCAGGTTTTAATATGTTTTGCAGTAAAAGTAATAACTGGGTTTAGCTATGGGCCTCAAAAGCTGGAAGTGGCCCGGACCTCTCTGGACCTCTGAGAGGGCCTGCTTGATACAAATGATACAAAGGGATGCAAATGCTACAAAAGAATCACCACCGAGAATAAAATGCCACCCCAACCACAGGGGCCCAATGTTATCTTCCATCCTTCTCTATTTATTCACATATTTACCATATTAATTAATTACATCCTCCCATCTTTTACGGTCTTCCTCTGCGTCCCATACTACGGACCCACGATTATACACTTTCTTCATTATTCATTCTCACTATATGACAGTACTAACGCAGCATACTCTCCTTTATTCGTTTTCCAGACATCCCAATCTCCCATACAGTCAATTCGTGTTACATCAATCACACTTCTTAAATTGGTCATTATTTATATTCACTTTAAATATTCTCCTTTTACAAACTTCAACAGAATTCGCCACTGTTTTCTTTAATTTATTCTCTGATTCACTCAGAAGCACCATCTCATCAGCATAAATGAGACTTTTTCCTTGGAGGGGGCTTGTGTCACCTTCGCAACATCTAAGGTCATATGATGGAGGGATCGACAGCTTTACAGGGGATTCAAATCAAAGAAGGCTACATCATCTGGATATAGAAGACGGTCACCAATTCAACTACTACTCAGATCCAACATTGCAGCTTAAATTTGCTAATCTATCAGGAAGCAGTGTTATGAGGTGACCACGGGGTAGCCTCGTAGATCAGATTTACTCAAATTAACTCCTCTCTATATTCAGAGTTCTTGGTTCCATCTCACGCATTAACAACCATGGCGACATCATACACTCCTGTTCTACTCCAGAATTAATAATGAACCACTCACTCAACTCTCCCATAATTCTTACGCAAACACTGCTATCCACATAAAAATTTATCGATTCATCAATAACTTACCACTGGCACCACATATTCTTGGCACTCAAAATCCATAAGAGCATATATGTGATCGTTCCAGGAAAGATCATGAGAAAAGGAAACACCAAAAATATTACCAGGAAGGGGAAGGACAGAGTTGTATATTGTTGAAGATAAGTGGGATAGTCGAATCAAAGTTTATGATGAACACACAGAAGAAGAAACCGAGTTTTTGAGGGCCTGAGGCACTGAGAAAAACAGGGTCTTCTCTGCCTCAATCAGAGATAGTAGAAAAACCAGAGATCAGGTGCATCAAAATAAAAGATAAGAAAAGAGTAGGTAACAGGACAGAGCTCTGAGGAACACCACTATTAATAGCTTTAGGAGAAGAACAGTGGCCATCTACAACCACAGTTTAGATCGGCCAGAAAGGAAATTAGAGATAAAGGCACAGATAGAAAGATAGAAACCGAAGGATGGCAATTTGGAAATTAAAGATTTGTGCCAGACTGAGACTATCAAAAGCTTCAGCGCAATACCAAAGATTTCACCGAAGGCCCGAAAGAAGGATGACTAAGAGTCAAAGAGATATGTTAGAAGATCGCCAGTAGAGCGTCCCTTGCGGAACCCATACTAACGATCTGAAATAGGATTGTGAGAAGTGTTTAAGAATCTTCCCATTTCAAGAATTTCAGAAAGACAAGAAATCAAAGCAGTTGAACGATAGTTGGAGGGTTGAAAGCGATCACCCTTCTTTGGGACAAGCTGAATGAAAGCGAACTTCCAGCAAGAAGGAAACGTACCAGACGAAAGACAAAGACGAAAGAATTTCCCGCTGCAAGGTGTCAGCAGAGAAGCACAGTTCTTAAGAACAACAGTAGGAACACCATCAGGACCGTACGCCTGCTTAGAGTTCAGCCCACATAGGGCAGAAAAAAAATCTTTGAAAAAAGATTCTAATTTCAGACATAAGTGAGTCAGAGGTAGGAGGAGATGGAGGAATGCCATCGGAATCGTCCATGGTTGAGTTGAAGGCGAAAGTTTGAGCGAAGAGTTCAGCTTTAGCAGGAGAAGAGACGGAAACTGAGCAGTCAGAATGGAGAAGAGGAGAAAAGGAAGAAGTAAAGATGTCGGAGAGGTTTTTGGCTGAGTGCCAGAAAGAGTGAGAAATATTAAAATTGGATAGGTTTTCACATTTTTGTCTGGTGAAGGAATTTTTGGCGAGTCAAAGAACAGATTTTGCACGATTCCGGGCACAAGTATAAACTGAGTGAGAGTCAGGAGTTCGATGGCAACGGTACCTTCTGAAAGCCTCCTCTCTGTTGCGGATAGCATTAGAGCAATCAAAATTAAACCAATGTTTTTTTGCATTAGTAGTAGGAATACAATATGGAATCTACGCCTCCATGCCCAAGAGAATCACTTCCGTGATGCGCTCAGTGCGGTCGGAGAGACCACGGCCACGGAAGCAGTAATCATTCCATGGGAAATCAAAGAAGTACTGCCTA
This sequence comes from Bathynomus jamesi, assembly GCA_023014485.1. NCBI lineage: Eukaryota > Metazoa > Arthropoda > Malacostraca > Isopoda > Cirolanidae > Bathynomus > Bathynomus jamesi. The sequence continues at coordinate 309,696 of JAJOZX010003868.1, forward strand.
AGGGCCTCCTAATCAGCAGCGTCAAAATGCCAAAGACGCCTCCTCTTGGGAGGATCCAAAGGCAGAACTGGAATGATAGGACAGGAAACATAAACAGTCTGAAAGAGTCCGAAAATATAATAATAATAATAATAATAATAATATGAAAATAACGCTCAAAGCACAAATTATCATCGAATGACTTTTCGATAGAGATGCCCTTATACTGTCCTTACTTGATACCGATACCGATGCATGATAAACTTATTTGCTATAGTAACGATAATGATGATATTTAATTCAAAATAGTCCATACATTATTTTAAATTGTTTAAATTTAAATGCAATATACCGTAAGTGGTGTATCGGAACAAAATAAGCATCTCGATATGATACTCCATATTTAACCAAAAATGCATCTCGATACCAATATAAAATGCAGGCTTACTCCGGCCAACGAGGCTTACTCCGGCATCGCCGTAGTCTAAAGGTAAAACTGAAGGGCTGCCTTGAATACAAGAATTAGAGGCCTTGGATGGCCTTAACCCTCCTTGCAACTTCAGCCCTGGAAAAAAGGCCCAAGTCCACACTACTGCTTCTCGAGCGGGACAGGTTACGCAAATAAAGGGGCAACACCAGCAAAGTGATGTGCCAGGACTGCCTCAGGCAACCCCCATTTCACACAACACCAAAAAGAAATGAACAAATTTTACCTACAATCCCAGAGTGAGCGCCAGGACCAAATGGTTAGGAGGGGAGAAGTTACTGTGATGCAACACCTATTCCACAAACGAGAGGTTTCCAAAAAGTGGAACCTGCAAAAGATGCATAGAAATGCTAGAAAGGGTATGGATAATAAATAAAGAGAAACTAGAAAAAGCCCGGACAGCAGATTTCACAGGATAAATACAAACATCAAGTAAAGAAAATAAATCACACCTGAAGAAATCAGAAAGATTAAAGTAGAAAATCGTGTTCAAAAGGGAAAGGAGAACACAATGAGTGAATGGACATGGTATATGGTTGTAAATTGTGACTTGGTCCGCAATGATATGGACCGTGACTTATTTGGTTGGCAAGGTACTGGATTGATGGATACCGTAATGAAATTGACTGGATTCCTTGGATCTGATATATTTGCATGTCGGTTATAAATGGATATGGAGTGTAACATATTTGTGGATAGTAGTCTATTATGACTTGATCCTCTGGGTCCAGAGATTCTATCTTTAGTTTTAAATTGAAGATTAATTAGTTTTAAATTCATAATTATTTAGTTTTGTAAAAATTGGTCGTTGCCAATGTACAGGCAGTTTTTACATAGTGGAGCCACCTCGATGGGCCGAAGTGGCCCCTAGTGTGCCCACTGTAAAAATTCTTATGTTCTTGTGGTTCGGAACCCACGTAAAATTGTAGGTCCCCTCCGCCACCACGGAGGACATGCACAATACACAATTACGAACACAGTTAGGTAGACCAGCCATGAGTGGATCCTAGGGTCTTTGTTGGTCTAAAACATTATAACATTATAACTAGACAGAAATTTGTACCTACTGGAAAGCTTGTATACAGGAGAGATGACCCGAGAAAAAGAGTGAACTCTTAAAATGGGCACTTGGGAGAAAAGAGTTTGATGCAAATGACTACATGGTGTACACATTTCAGAAAAGGTACACAGACCACATGGTGCCCCGAAAAAAGTAATTAGACAAAAATACCATATCCTAAAAATAATTGCAGAAAGAAAACTGTTCATGAGAATAAACAAAGAACGACATTATCATCATATGAAGAGGCACAAGAAGTAAAAATAGAGCAGGCAAGTTTGTACGAGAACAGTTTACACTAACTGTCGACATCCTAGAAGAAATCAGAACAAGGCGCAGCATGTAAAAGGAAGAAGAAACAAGCCAGGATAGACCAGCAGGGGAAACATCAGAGAGTGAATCTGAACACTCATTGCACAGTGCAGAAGAGAGCTTGAAGAAACACCAATTGAAGAAGCAACGGGGGCAATGAATCTCAGTGCTAAAAATTTAACAAGTGTCGAACAACGCACAAGTGATTCGAAGCAAGCAAGGTATCTTTACCGGACAGGATGAGAAACAGATGAAATCATGAAAGTGGAGGCGATCCACAGGCAATCCCCCTCTCCCCCATCCCCAAGCGAACCATCTGATGATGAAGGAGATTCTACATCGGGGCCAGACAATGATAGTAAGACTGAAGAGGAAGATGAGAAAGAGAGGGAAATGAAGAGGAGAATCCTGATCCACAGAGAAGATATATATATATAGGGATAAAACCAGAGAAGAACACTGACCAAACTCAAAAACACCTATCAGGTCAGGAAATATATTAGACTAGCAGATAAGGTACTACCAGCAATAACACCCCAGAAAGTGACCTTACAGACGAAGTTAGACTATATTACGCAACAGCAGTCAGCATAACAGAAATGACAGGTATAAATATGCCCACGAATAACACTCAGGATCAAAATCAAAGAAATGGTGGAAGAGATGGTAAGCCAAGGTGGCAACATCGATTAGAAACCAGCGTAGATAAGCTAAGAAAAGAAATCTCGTTACTACCAGCTCATGTAGGTGGGGAAATAAGATCAGAACAGGGAAGGAGAAAGATCACAGTACTAGTTTAAAGGGAAAAACTGGACAGTGAAAGGAAGATCGTACAGAGCATTGCCAAGAAAAAACTCAACATGTCAGCAAAAGCTAAACAACTAGGAAGATACACACGATTGGAGAAAGAAAAGAGGTGATGTTTGAAGAAACCCAACAAAACTATTCAGAGAATTTAAGAATGCCCAAATAAATGCAGAAAGAAAACCTGAAAAAAGAACAAGTGTAGTAGTTTTGGAAGGACATCTACGAGAATGAAGTCAATCAAAATGAAAATGCAGAATGGATAGGGAACTTTACAAACAGCAAAAAGGTAAGAAACTTCACAGAGGTGAACATGGATAAAATAACATTGGAAGAGGTAAAAGAGAAAGTAAATAGTAGTAACTGGAAAGCACCTGGGCCAGACATGATGAAAAGCTTTTGACTAAAAAGGATAACATCACAGAAAAACTGACAAGGTGCTTCAATAGGATCCGAATAGCAGAAGAAGCAACAGAATGGTTGACGAAAGGGAAAACGTTCTTGCTACCAAAGTCCCAAGAAACCCAGAACCCAAGCAAATACAGACCAGTAATATGCTTGCCCACAATATACAAACTATTGCCAGGAACCTTACCAGACAGGATGTACAGATATGCAAATGAAAACAATATAATAAGCCAAGAACAAAAGGAGTGTAGCAGAAAAACATGCGGGACAAAAGAACAACTACTGATCAACACTGATAGGCTGACCATACGTACCGTTTTGAACGGGACAGTACCGTTTTTTTAATATTTCCTGGCCGTCCCGTCGTTTTAATAAAAATGTCAATTTTGTCCCGGTTTATGTACTTACTTTTTCATGAATACAGAATATTACATAACCCCGGTCCCTTTTTTGCCATCCCAATGTCCCGTTTTTGTCTCAAGGAAATATGGTCAGCCTATCAACACAGAACAGCAGAAAAAACAAAGAAACCTAAGTATGGCATGGATTTACCACAAAAAGGCATATGACAGTGTCACCACTCATGGGTAAGGGAGGTACTGAGATTATACAAGACCCACCCCACCATCAGGAACTTTATGGAGACAGCAATGGCACGATCGGAGACAGACCTAGTCCTCCATCACAATAATGGAATATTAGAGGTAAACGAAATGAGGATCAAAAGAGGGAACCAGGGGGATTCCATATCCTCTTTTGTTTGTACTGGCTCTGAATCCACTCAGTCAAATAATAAACGAACTAAACAAAGGCTACCAGATGAAACCAAGGGAAAAGAGCAGCCCAAAAATCTCACACCTGCTCTACATGGATGCCTTAAAATTGTATGCTCCCAACGAAAATGAACTAACAGAGCAGATTAGAGAAGTAAAGAAGTTCAGATGATATATCCAAAGAAATGAACTTCAGAAGTATGCCACCACATTAAAAAAGGTAAACGGTATAAGTCAGACTATGTAGTAATATCAGAAAATGTTGTAATAGAGGAATTAGAGCAGGAGGCTACCTATAAATATTCTGAGAGTGGAAGTCATGAAAAAGAGACTGCTGAAAGAATATATCAAAAGACTAAAACTAATCCTAAAATCCCATCTGAACAGTAAAAACAAGACCTCAGCCATAAACTCCTGGCAGTCCCTTTACTGCCATATAGTTTTGGTATAATCAGTTGGACCCAACAGGAAATTAACAAATTGGACACCAAAAAACTGTTGCATTCACACAAGATAATATACAAAAACTAATGTGGGGGCCTACATCAAAGCTCTACCAACCAGGCATGGGACAATTACTTGATCAATGTAATTAATTGCAATTACAATTACTTGAAAATTCTCAATTAAAATTATAATTACTGTAGATGGTGAAATACTTAATTACAATTACATTTACAAAGAATTGCATTTTTTTTCATAAATACACACTATTTGATTTACGTCATGCCTTTCTACCGAGGTATTTCAATTCCATTTTCAGTTTTGCCAATCATCTTGAATAAAAACTAGATAATATTAGGTCAATAAAATGTACTCTTTTTTTTTTTTAACATTGCGCAGGAACTGTATTTTTCATCAAGCAGTTCTTGGTATGGACAATTGGACAGTGGACATATGAGGCGCTCCGGACCACAACCTGCCAAGCGCCAGCGGAACCAGAATTGAGTTATTTATGCCACTATATTCTCCCACCCTTCCTCTATCCCGTGGGTGAGCCAGGGAGCAGATTGTGTACCTGTACGTATGGTCGAAATCAATCAAATATCGTTATTGGTTCAAAAGTTATGGTAGTTTGCAAGTTGACAAACTTTAACTGCATTTTTCTCCATTTTTTAATTTTGGCGCTTGGTAGCTTGTGGTCCGAAGCGCCTCATATGTGTGTGATAAAGCACTCAAAAAATACCTAATATAAGACAAAAGAACTGGCATTTTATTTTATCAAAATAATAAAGACAAAACAGTGGCACTTTAGTTACCAACATTTTAAATAAATGGAACACTTTATTTCAAAAGAAAGCTCCCTGAGACAAGATTAGCAAGTAGTTTAAACTATAAGTATGACCCATTGACTTTAATATTCATGTAACTGAAAGTAATTTACTATAATTGTATGAATTACCTTGGTTTTCCAATGTAATTAATAACAATTACAATTACATTTTAGATTTAGATAGTCAACTACAATTACTTACCAATCACAAGAAAAATGTAATTAATTACAATCAATTATAATTACGAATTACAAGTACTGGATGCGTGATACCTACCAGGGAGGGTTGGCAGATTCGGGCTTGTGCTTATAGACTAAGTGCACAAAACCACTATTTCTAGCCTCAGTTTAAACTAGGCCAAGCTCAGATTTAACAAAATTGTGGGCGGAGTTTATACTCCCTGCCGCCAGTCTCTCTTGTTCAGCATAACTCCACCACTCCACCACCAGCTTCGGACCTCCACCTCTGGTGGGTGTTAATAATTTTTAATTTATGTTAATAATATTTAATCTATTTATTATGTTTATTTACTACTAAAGTTATGTTTTGGGGCAGAAATTGGGTTGAAAAATTTTGGGGGAACATCCCCTATTTATATAATTATGCCAAAAGGAAACTGAAATCCGCGATACGACGATTCGCCCTACGACCAACGCATTTTTCGAGAACGCATATCCGTCGTATCTCGAGGTATTCCTCTATGTGGAATGTTGAAACCGAGATCATCCCAATAATGGTGGGAGCGACTGGAGCGACTGGAAGTCTTGAGATACAGCATCCTTATCGTGTACCTGATACTGGGCTGTACCTAAAAATTCCTGAGGGTTAAGGTTTAACCCCGGTGTTAGAAAATCTAGAAGAGGAAGAGCCATTGTTATCCCAAAGGGATATGATTACTAAGCTGATTAATGTAGCATTGTTTGTATATATTAAGTTAAAGTGTGTATATATATCCATCTCATAATTGTAAGGTAAGTAAAAACTTGTCACTTATAAAGACAACTTTTTTGGGCTCTTATAGCATCATTTCATCATTTTTTTTTACGCTGGCAGCGTCCTTTGTACTCTTTTGTTGAATGTAGCACTGACAGGGCGTGGTCTTGTAGAGATTTCGCTTGCAATTCAGTTTGATACTTTAGATACAGGATTGTTGTACTGTGCAATGGTGCAGATTGTGTTCTTGTTGCAAGGTTTAGAAAGAAGACCATAAGTAACGCCCTTTTTTACTTTTATGCTGTTGAGACCTAAAGTAGGCCCACGTCGAGTCGACAACCCTGAGGTAGAACCGAATAAGACCTCTAAGTCCATAAAATCTGTTTTAATCTAACTTAACTTAGGCTATAAGTTCTACAGATCTACAGATGTACAGAAGCTAAGGCTAACAAAGACCCTAAGATCCACTCTAAGGTTAGCCCGAGGGAAAGAAGAGAGTAGGGGGTTAAAAGAAGAGAATAAGGAGTTAAGTAAGTAACAAAACCCATCATTCATGGGGTAACATTCATTCAGAAAGAGAGAGAAAGAATCACCATCATTATTTGTCGGCCACTGCCGACAAGTCGGAAAAATAGTCGAAGAGAATAGGAAAGGGATGAAAGATGAAAAGAAGTAAAATAAGAACGCTTACAAACCATGCAAACATAGTCTTAACTCAAACTAACACAGTCTTAACTCAAACAAACACAGTCTGAACTCAAACAGCACAGTCTTAACTCAAACTGTCAAGTTAAGATAGACCTTTAGAGATTGGCGGTTCAAGCCTCAGCTGGGATTCCGAACCCATTCAAAAAGGAAAAATAACATGCTTCTACGTAATCGGATTGACCATCTTTCGGCAAAGTTCTAATTCTGCAAATTGTACCTTAAGTAGGCCTGTACGAGTTGAGCCTAATTTGAGTTAAGGTCCCAGGGTAGAAAGTTTGGTCGCTTAAATTGTGAAACGTGAAACTCTGTGTTTGTTTTAAGCCTACACTTGGTTTTATTGTTCGTAGGAAAAGGTTGCAGAATTCAGTGCGTCAGTTACTTGGGTGAAAAATTTGTATAGTATTATACTCTAATACTTACGAGTTTGGTCAATTTGATGACATAATTAAGGCATGCCACAAAGCAAAGTAGTTTAGCAGTTCAGTACACTTAGAGACCAGGTCTAATAATGAAACATAGTTCTGAACAAGAAGTGTTAATGAAGTTAAGGTTGAGAGATCTGCAGTTCAATTGCCGCGGCTTGTACTCAAAACATTTTCTGAGAGTATTCAAGAACGGCAAGGATGGGCAAACAGTTTTCAGTCAGTAGTTCATTCCAGTCAGGTGTTAAGTGCTGTGGAAAAGTTTAATTACTTACAATCCCTCTTGGAAAGGGAGGCGGCAAAGGCAATAGCAGGATTAGCTTTAACAGAGGCTAATTATAATGTAGCTTGGGATATATTAAAGAAACGGTTTGGTAAGTCGGAGATCTTAATTAAAAGCCACCTCCGCAAACTTCTAGCTGTATCGCTTGTTAGTAATCCCAGTAATGTCAAGGAATTACGGCAGTTATATGATGAATTTGAAGTTAGAACTAGGTCTCTGGGCAACTTGGGTGTAGGAATGGAAATATATGGGGTAATCCATTTAGACTCCATACTGGAGTCTAAATTTCCTAGCTCAATTTTGCTTCAATTAAGTAGGGGACACAGGGCATGTGTACATCTCCCCTGAGCAGATGTTAAGTCTTTTAGGCACAAAATCAACAAGGCGAGAGGGAATTGAGTTTGCGCAGTTGGATACTGAACAAGGGGGCAAAGGCAGGCAAAGCACCAAAGTTCCTACCAAAAGGAATAACCCAGGTTCAGTGTCAGCTCTACATGCATCCTCCGAGAATAATTTAAAGGGAATCAAGGATTGCATATTTTGTGAAGTCAAGTCAACCATAAGTCATATAAGTGTGAAGTGGCTGAGACTTTACCTGATGAAGAGAGAAAGGACAGGGTAACTAAGTCCACATGTTTTAAGTGTTTTTTGAAAGGTTACAGAGAAAGGGTTTGTGAATTTAAGATTTTGTGTAAAAAATGCCTTGGCCGGCATCAGCCATTATTGTGTAAAAACACTCCTAGTAGGCCTACCCCAGACGTACAGACATCAGTGGCACATGCCACTGGTATGAAAGGGAGTAAGAGTAAAAGAGGGTTATTGCAAATGGCTGCAGCGTTGATAATACTGGAGAAGCTACTGTAAAAGTGTTGTTTGATTGTGGTAGCCAGTGTAGCTTTATTAAGACCAGAATTTCCAGAAATTTGAAGTTAAAAGAACTTGAGGGAAAATTTGAAAATTTCTAGATTTGGGGGAGGGAGGTCAGTTCAAAACAGAACCAAAGTTAAGAAGGTAGAAGTTCTGGTTAAGGGGTTGTTACCACAATGTTCCACTATCAAGGTCCAAGCTGTAGAGATTGAGGAACTTTGTGCTCCAGTCACTACTTGTTTATATGTGGCATGTATCCAAAAATTACAAGCTAAAGGCATTAATTTGGGCAATAATAAGTTTGAAGGAACTGAAGAGATTAGTGTTTTATTGAAGCTGACTATTATTGGTACTTCGTCACTGGTAACATTGTCCACACATCTCAAGGTCCTGTAGCTAATAAAAGCAAGTTAGGCTGGCTGCTGCATGATAGCTATTGCAATGAAATGGGGGTTAATGCTTTTTGTTAAGACTGAGGAAAACAGCAATGGTTTGGAAAGGAATTTGAAAGCCTTTAGGGAGTTTGAATCTATTGGCATTAAGGACAAACAGGAGGAGAAGGTAAGTGCAGTGAACAGGGAGATTTTAGAGCAACTTGAAAATGTTACTTAGTTTAGAGATGGTTGCTACGAAGTTAGTCTCTCTTGGAAGGATTCTCGCAAACCAAGCTTTAACCTCCAGCTGGCTAATAGGAGGTTAGAGGCTTCATTGCGCAAGCTACGGAAAAATGTAGAGTTATTAACTGAATACAATGAGGCCATCCTAACCTATGTAAAGGAGGGCTATGCTGAGAGGGTGCAAGGTAAGCTGGTGAGCCAGGAGGCACACTATCTGCCACACCATGCAGTGGTGCGGCGAGACAAAACTGCCACCAAACTGAGGGTAGTTTTTGATGGCTCAGCCAAGGATAAAGGTGGTGTGTCCTAAAATGACTGTTTGGATGCTGGGCCAAATTTAAATGCATATTCCTTATTACTCAGATTCAGGTTTGATAGAGTAGCATTGACAGCAGATGTAAAGCAAGCCTTTTTGAGGATAAAGCTAAAACTAGAGGACAGAGATACAGTAAGATATTTGTCGATAGATACAAAAGACTTGTTGGAAAATAAACCGAAGATTCAAGTGTATAGAATGAAGTCAAGTGTTGTTTGGCCTCAGCTCTAGCCCATTTCTTTTGGCAGCTACTATACAACACCATTTTAAAAAATATTCTGAAGTCTATCCTAATACTGTTCAACACGCAAGGCAAAATCTTTCTGATGATGATTTGCTGTATTCAGTGGATAATACAGAAATAGCCAAACAGACATTCATGGAGGCTGGAGCTATAATGAGTGGGGGTGGTATGGAGCTTAGAAAATGGCAGACCAATCATTTTCAGCTACAACGGTTTATGAGTCAGTCATGTGTAGGACCTGTTGAAGCAGAAAGTGTTGAAAATTCTGGTACCAAGGAACTGTGGGCAATGAACACAAAGGTGTAAGGCATTGTTTGGCAGGAAAGGGATTAATTGTTTACCTTCAATGGGAAATCTTTGGTAGAGCTGGCTGAGAATAAGATGAGGTGAACAAAACGTACAGCTCTTAGTTTGGCTTCAAAGGCGTTTGATCCTCTTGGATTTCTGGCTCCATTTATGATTTACAAGATGGTACTCTGGAGAGTTTAACAATAGTCCAGATAATTTAGAGCTGCCTGTCTTTTGTGGTGCAAGTGAGGAAACCTATGCAACTTGCATTTATATAAGAGGTACATTTGAAGAGAAAGTACGTTGCAGGTTGGTTCCTGCAAAGAGCAGAGTAGCACTTTTCTTTTCCAAGGTTGGAATTGATGGGTGCAGTCATTGCTTGTCGGCTCGCAGTTACTGTGTAAGACTCTTTGGGTCTTTGTGAAATTTCAAGCTATTATTGGACAGATTCCACTATAGTTTGGCACTGGTTAAGAAGCCAGGCAAGGAAATGGAAACCATTTATTGCCAATAGAGTAGAGGAAATTCAAGCACACAGATATCCAAAACAACGAAATCATTGTCCAGACACCCAAAACCCAGCTGATTTACCAACACGAGGAATTTCACTGAAAGATGTTGCATAGTCAAGTTTATGGTGGAATGGACCAGAGTGGCTAAAATTTCGAAGTGAAAATTGGCCCTCTAATCAGCCTATTGTAGAACACCAGGCTAGATAACAATGGGTAAATGAGGTGAGAAAATGCAGTGTGAACAGTTGTCAAGTTGTGCAGCAGGACCCCATATTGAGGCTTGAGGATATTAACAGTCTGAAACGGTTGTTAAGAGTGACAGCATTAAGGGAGAAGCAAGAAAGGAAGGAGTTCTGAACAGTGAGAAGATTCAACAAACCAGGCACTGCTGGTGCAGAAGGACATTTTTTAGTGAACATAGAAAATTGCTCGCCAGCAGTCCATTGCAGGGCCTACCAACACATTCTGCTCTCAAAGGTTTGGATGTATTTCTGGATCAGGATTTATTGAGAGTAGGAGGTAGATTGCAGTTTTCTGGGCTTCCAAAGGAGAAAAGACATCCAACTTCGCTACCTTCTGGGGAACACTTTATAAAACTTTTAATCCTGGACACTCATAATAAGTTGTTGCACACCGGAGTTAGAGAAGTGATAATAGAAACCAGGCAGCAGTTTTGGATTCCCAAAATTAGACAAGTAGTAAAAACGGTTTTGCATAGATGTATGGTTTGCAAGCGTTCGAGTTCAAAGCCTTATCATGAAAAACTGGCTCCACTTCCAAGAGAACGGCTCAACTGCTCCATTTGATGTAGTTGGAGTACACTTCGCAGGTCCAGTCTACGTTTATGAGCAAGAGGAGTCCAACAAAGGTTATAATGCACCTATGCTACCTCCAGAGATATTCACTCAGCGTTGGTAAACAACTTAAGTAGAGGTCCGGTGCTAGTGTCTCCGAGCAACTGATACAATGAGAAAACGGACAAATGGAAGTAGTGATGTATTTCTTTTGACCTTTAAAAGGCTTGTGAACAGAAGGGGTTTCAAGTAAAATCATATCTGATAATGCAAAAAAGGCTGGAAAGGAACTCCAAGAAGTTTGATCCTTGCTAAAAGAGGAGAGATTCCAATCCTACTTTTCACACCATGGGTTGTAGTGGGAGTTTATTGTTGAGAAAGCAGCATGGTGGCGAAGATTTTGGGAAAGACTAGCAGGAAGTGTAAAGAGTCCATTAAAGAAACTTTTGGGTAATGCTCATTTGAACAAAGAATTCTGCGTAGTTTTGTGTGAAGTAGAAGCATTGGTGAAGAGCAGGCCCATCACCTTTGTTTATAACAGTCGACGACCCTGAGGTAGGACCGAAAAGGACCGCCAAGTCCATAAAATCTGTTTTAGTCTAGCTTAACTTAGGCATAAGTTAAAGGAGCCCTTCAGAGTTTAGCCGTTCAAGGCTCAGCTTGGATTCCGAACCCAATAAAAAAAATAAGCTGACACTGTTCACTTGCCTTATGAATCACACAATCACACACTCGAGCAAATCTTAATTTAATGGCTAACTTCAGCAAACTTCTTAAATACCTTTTTTTTAAGTGATTACTTACAACCATATTTTGAGGTTTGCAATACTTATTGCGAGAAAAAAAAATTATTTATCAGGTTTGAAAAAACAAAGAAAACAATAAAAAAAAAGCCAAAAAAAAGTTTTTGCTCATCTCAATAAACACATTCACAGTCATGTATAGAATATTTTTAATTAAATATCATTATTATCATCATCAAAAATAAGTTTCTTATGTATCTGTATCGGGAAAATGTAGGTATAGGCCAAAGGCCAAAGTGCATTATCGAAAAGTCATTCCATGATAATTTGTGCATTGAGTGTTATTTTAATTTTATATATACAGTATATATATTATATATATATATATATGTAGCGGATCGACAAGAAATAGACCAACAAATAGACAGAAATACTTTCCTTCCACGCTATCATCAAAGGTTCTTGGAAAACACACGTGGGCAAGAGTCAAACAATGGGAACGTCTGTTTCTTCCCAAAGGGCGCGAACGAAAACCCTTATCAACTAAAGGACGCGCTCACAAGGCGTCTTAAGAATTGGCGCGAAGTCCTACGTCACAGGAACTACGTATAAAAGTGAGCTTCCACTTGCTTTCATTCTCACTCTCACTCACTGGTACTCACATCATCGAACGTGAGCAACACGTCCATCAACCGCCTTCCGGCCCCCTTTGCCGGGGGGCGCGGCCGCTACTTCCTTCAAGGCCTACAATTTATCATCAAGTAAGATCTACAGACCGCCTGCAGAAGCAATCCTTCGAGGCCCAACCGGAATCGCTTCGGGCCTGCGGTTTGCCGGGTCGGCCTTCAAGTTTCTCCACATTCCTCGAGATATATTCAGCGCCACGGGCCTGCGCCTGCAAGATCATAAAACCATCCTGCACCTCGAGAAGTAACATCACCTCAGGCTTCCGAACGAAGCCTACATCCATCATCTCAAGAGGCTTAACGGACAACGACAACTCGAATCTGCGTTAAATGGTTCGTCTTCAACCCGCCTTCAACAAGGTTACATCATCCTAAGATAAGTACCTCCTATTCTAAGTACTCTTGTGAAGCCTACATTAGCCTACCGCCGAACGGTAGGCTATACTCCCAAAGTGTGTAATCAAGCGTTCCAACTGACTCTCGTGAAAGAACGCAGTAGGCCTGTCATCCAATTCAAGTGTCATTTCAATACCGTAATTCCGCGTATCATCCGTTATTATGTTCAATTCATATATTTATGTGTTAACTAAATATTCTCTTGACGTAATCACTTAACATCACATAATGGTCTTATATATAAATGATATTTGTGTATTTGTCAAGCATTTCAATCCATTATTATTAGGCCGCATCAATTATTCCTTGTGCATCCATGCAATCATTTAGCCTACTTAATCAGTGTCATGTTTTCCATTCAATGTACCAAACGCACGTGCATTCTTTATATCATTTACTAGGCCCATTCAATGTTCTATGTTGCATGCCATTTACATACCATCAACGTGTACATCATTTATTACGTGTCAATTAAGCTATTAACATTTCATCTATTTAGCTAAGTCTATGTCATAAGCATAACGTAAAACTACCCATTAATTACTGTCAATTCTTTGTTATATCACAGTGAATAAATAACGGCTTTATTTTCATAATAAACTACAAAACCCATAAGGTGTCTTTTATAACCTTAATATTAATTTGCTTGGGTGTAAACCAAGCTGGTGACCCTCGCTGCCTTTTCGGTCACTTCCAATAGTATGGTGGATCTAATCAAATAACCACTTATTCCAATCGGTGATACTGTATGACATCATAAATTATTAACCCAGCCTTTCATTAATAAGCAATCAGTCATTGCATCAATTAAGCATTGCATACAATCAAATCATTATCACCTTAAACGGCTAAAACTAGGTCCACTATATATATATGGATGAAGTGGAAAACATTCTTCAGTTGGTAGAGCGTAGTCCTACTACTAGCTCACGAAGAATTTCTACACGTCTCGGTGTACCACACACAAGAGTATGGCGAACATTACGTGAGGAAGGCTTCCATCCATATCATGTACAGCGTGTATAACACCTTCAACAAGGAGACGCTGCCATGCGACTGGAATTTTGTCATTGGGCAAATGCTAATCGCCGATTGCTTCGATTAATACTGTTCACCGATGAAGCTACTTTCACCCGTGACGGTATCAACAACACTCGTAACTCTCATCGGTGGTCAGACGAAATTTCAAATGCCACTGTGGAAACAAATTTTCAGCATCGCTTCTCTGCCAGTGTGTGGTGCGGTATCATCGATGATCAGCTGATTGGCCCTATTACTTTAGAAAATCGTCTTACAGGACAAAGTTACCTAGAATTTCTGTAAAATGAATTGCCAGGACTATTGGAGGATGTTCCTCTCTCCGTTAGATTATTGTTTGTGGGGGTGGATGAAAAGTCAAGTTTACAAAAGAAAGGTAGATACACGAGGCGAATTGCTCGCGCGCATTTTGGATGCTGCTGCCCGTATAAAGGAACGTCACGATCAACTCAGACGAACAACACGCGATCTTCGCACACGAGTTGCAAAGTGCACTGAGGTTGACGGTGGGATTTTCGAAAACGTATTGTAAACTGTAACAAATTTGTCATTTCTGTATCTGATACCATTCAAATGCCAATGTTTAAACATTAAATGTTTGGTTTCTCTTTCTTGATTACCATTAACAATGCTTTTGTATTTGTAGATTCAAACAGCTCTATCTCCGTAACCATTCAGAATTAGACACATGTTCATATGAACTTTTTTCTCACAATGAACGATACTATCACCTCCCGAAGTATTGATCTTTCCTCCTGAAACACCCTGTATATATATATATACATATATATATATATATATCCCCGCAAGGGGGTTCTAAGCTCGTGCTCTTGAGTGCTCTTTGTGCTCGTTTGTACGTGCTTGTTCCTGGAGGTTTCACGTGCGCCCTCCCGGCCCTAGCACCCAAGGATGATGGGGCTCGACCCTGCAGTCCTTGTCATCCTTGGTCTTTTTCCACTTCGACTGTCCCCTCCACCCTTTCTTTTTCCTCTGTCTTTCCTCTCACTTTTTTTTGTTTTTCCGCTGAGATATGCCCTTTAAATAGAGGCGAATCGGTTCTTCCTGAACTAAAAAAAAAAAAAAAAAAAAAAAAAATATATATATATATATATATATATATATATATATATGCGATGAATTTCACAATTAAACACTGAACTGAATGAATAATGCAAACTAGAAGAAAAAAGAAAAGTTCTCGTTAAAAACAGGTATAAGTGAAAGGAATATTCGAGAATGTGTATTTATCCATTTTAAAAATAATTTCAATAACAGTGCGGGAATATATAAAATTGACAATATCCTGTTAAAATTCCTTTTGCCTCTCATTAACTCTTGTTAATTATGTGCTTATCTTTTTGTTTTTCCGTCCCGCTGCATAAATTTTGGGCATCTCGCCTTCTCTCTTCTTTTTCCTTATGGATTTGCAAACTGGCGAGAAGGAATTTGGGTCGAGAAATTGCACGGGAGGCATTACTTATTGTGGTAGTTCTTGTCCTTGTATGTAATGAACATATATATATATTAAGTATTTCGGTCAAACTATTACAAGCTCCTTGAGTGATGACTCGGATATAAGGAAGTAGTATAGCCGCAAAAAGGTAGAGTGCAGGAAAGTTGCAATGTTGCAAGATATAATGATCAACATTGCAAAGGGGGCGGGGTATGCAACAACCCAGTTTTGCAAAGGGGGCGGGGTATGCAACAACCCAGTTTTGCAAAGGGGGTGGGGTATGCAACAACTCAGTGTTGCAAATTGGGTGGGGGTATGCAACAACTCAATGTTGCAAAGGGTGTGGGGGATGCTGCAGGTGCAACAAGGGGTCATGAAACTTGGAGGCGGCGTTATCCCCCAAGAGAAAGAGAGGAGAAGGAGTGAAAGGAAGAGAGGTGTTCACCTGGCAGGAGCCAATTGCACACTAAGACTTCAGCCGACACGCCGTTGTCTTATAGACCCTTAATCAGCCAGTTGGCTTAGAAGGAGCCAAGAGGAAGCGGGGTACACCTGAAGGGGGAGAGGGGAGGGATCTTCGGGGGGAGAAGGGAGGATGACATCCCCCCAAAGGGGTTGCCTTAGCCTAAGAGATAAAGGATAGACGGAGGAGGACTTTGGGGTGACAAGGTGGGATGTCCTAACCCCCCAAAGGGAAACTAAGCTAAGTCTTAACCTAAGAAGGGAAGGAGAGAGATCTTTATTCGGCCGAAGTTCGCATCAAACTACCAGCTCCGAAGCCAAGCGGGTCTTATATAGATGATGGTTGAGTTGCCATATACCATTTTTTTATTTTAATTGTACAGGTATACATTATTAGGGTGAGTTGCTAGATACCACCATTTATTTTAATTCGTTACCAAAGCATACAGACTTTCTCTTGAAAACCGAAATTGACAAAAATAAAATGTTTATTAATTAAATAAATAGAATTTGCCTTCTACTGCACAAAAATAATATAATACGTACAATCGTCAAAATAATAGTTCAGACGAAATACACACACACACACACAGACACAAACAATTGAACAACTTTCTCCTTACCTTATATATATATATATATATATATATATATATATATATATATATATATATATATAAATAATCATATTAACTGTGTCTATTTAATTTTGTCATTCCTTATATATATAAACGGATTTTCACCTTAAAGTGAATTAAAACAATATTAACATTAAAAAACTCACTAAACAATTGGCTTAGCAAAAGAAATCGTTCCATTAACATTCTCAAATCTATACACACAGACACACACACACCTCTGTATATATTATGTGAATGAAAATCAGAAAAATGCCAAAAGTATATTAATTTAAAGCAAATGAATTTTCTCCTTTTAAGAGAATCAATTATTAAAACCAATATTAACAATATAAGAAACTAATTATTTAAACGCCGTTTTATTTACTTCCTTTCAGTTATTAAAACGAATCCAAAATATTAACGCTTAGAATAATGTTTTAACATTGTGTTCAGACGAGGAGTGAGCGGAGCAAGTAACCAAGAGATCCAGCTGAAAGGTCCAGCCCGAGGCCTTTTAAAACCGCAAACTGGCGAGAAGGAATTTGGGTCGATAAATTGCACGGGAGGAATTACTTATTGTGGTAGTTCTTGTCCTTGTATGTAATGAACAGCTTCAGAGTTCATTTACACCACGCGTACACTTATCTCGTGTACACAGTTAGTGGGAAATAAAACGTACCAATGAAACTATAGACTCATTTAAAATACAGAATTCATTCACACAAGGCGTACACCTATCTCGTGTATATATATATATATATATATATATATATATATTACACACACACGAGATAGGTGTACGCCTATATATATATATATATATATACACACAGAGAGTTTTGTTCATTCTTTTCTTCTTTTTTTTTAAATAAATAAAGGAATGGATATATTTACAATTTCGTTATTATAAAATAGTCTCGATTACATTAGTGATTATTGATCCGGGAAAAGTGTGGCAACAAAATGTGATATGCACAAAAACAATGTAGATTTTTCTCTTTAGTAATAATAATAATAACTAACTCCTCGCCGAATTGTAACAATGGTTAAGCTTTTCACTCTACCTTAGACCTACAGTTTAACGTGGAATCCGAACTAAGCTTCAGCACTGGCGGGGTGGTTATTTATTCACATATCTATGCGAGAAGTAAAAATCCACAAGTCAGGAATCTTGGGAAAGCTGTGTTTAGTATGGTTGCCAAATAATTTGCACCCGAAAAATTGAGGATCAATTTAGTATGGACGCAAAATAACGCAACCGAAAATTGAGACTCAATTTAGTATGGACGCAAAATAATAAAATATTGTTGTGAACAATATCGCATAAAGGGGTGGGTGGGGAAAACCAAGTATTGTCGCAAATATTGACATGGTAAAGACAGTAAGGGGTAATACGAGCAATAAATCTGCGAAAAAATCCGAGAATAATATGGGTGCAAAATGTTATATGCACAAACTTTTAAATACATAGGGTATCCATTTATCTGCCAACCAATGATTCGCTGATTCCTCCGCAAATACGATCATGCTTAAAAAACACACAAAGAAGCTTTCGTTAGCTGCAACATCAAATACAATTTTATAATCATTTCCTTTTCAAACGGTTTATTCTTATATATATATCGATGAATTTACGCATACGTTTTTAATTAGCTATACGTTTTGGACAGGCTTCAACAAAAGAAGTACAGTGTTACCAGTTTTAAACAGATATTTTAGGAACTTAACCAAAGATATATTGTATAAAATGAAAATAATTATTCCAAGGCGTTTTGTGTTCAGAAATACATCTCGTCAGGGAATGGTTGCTCACTATTTCACATCATAATTTCATCGAGATAATTCAAGCTCATATACATGACCTACATCGTCTATAAGATCTGTGGCGCGTGGAACATGCGGCCTTCAGAAGATGTGAACATCTGCTCTGTGGATCAGTTCAAGAAAATGGATGGGCCGAACCTTGCGATGTAGGAATTGTTTCCATGGAACCGTAACCACTAATCCATCTTCGGTACGGATTGCAATACTTATTGAGGTACTTCTTGTCCTTGTATCTCCATCATGTACAACTCCCTCATTGTGTCCGACAACACAAAAACTCATTACAATTTTGTTGTAGGAAGATGCAATAGTGTAATGACAAAGAAGAGCTTCAGAGTTCATTCACACCATGCGTACACTTATCACGTGTACGCAGTGTACACCTTCCACATTGTGTCCGACACAATTTTTCTTCTACGCTAGAGAATACACATCTGAAATCCACGGCTTGCACCGCTCAACTGGGTACGCAGGCGTAGAGATATCCCCAGATAGTAGCAGGAGTCACTTTTTTAGGCGTAAATGGCTTGTTAAGGTTGAGTTGTCAGATACCATTTTTTATTTTAATTGTTCAGGTATACATTATTATGGAGAGTTGTCAGATACCACTTTTTATTTTAATTGTTCAGGTATACATTATTATGGAGAGTTGCCAGATACCATTTTAATTGTTCAGGTATACATTATTAAGTTGCCAGATTGTACCTTTTATTTAATTAATTCTTAAAAATTAACCAGCCATTTGATATAATTGTTTAACACCAAAAGAATTAAATAAAACAACATTACATCATTCTGTTTATTATAAATATATAGAAAATAAATATACATTTGAATGATCAATTAAAAATCATAATAGTTTAAGAAATATGAACAAGGAAACATATAATCAAAAAATATATCTGTCAATATAACATTACAGGAGAAACATATATATATAATATATATATATATATATATATATATACAATTATGGAGATATATAGAAAATAAATATACATTGGAATGAACAAAAAACAAAAATAAGAAATAATATAACCATCAACATAGCAGAAATATATACACACAACTAAATAAATAAATACATACACTTTATCTTCTACCGCGCAAAATAAGAAATCGTATAGTCATCAATATAGCAGAAATACACACACACACACACACACATACACACACACACACACACACACACAAATATGTTAAATATATAAATACATTTCACTTTTTTTTCAAAATACTAAACTCGCACTTAATCGAGTCTACAATTACATCATTATTGCTCTGCATTACGCAGTATACGCGGTTTAATAATATTTCACCGCTTAAAGTATAGAGAAACCTGTACTCGATATGAAGGGCCTTCATATCGTTCAGTACTATTTTTGTTCCCACTTTACAACCGGTTGGTAAGTTATCTTTAAATACGTCTAGAATACAATGAAAAGCACGCACAAAGAGTTCATCGTTAGCCACATTATTATTCATAAACACGCCTTTCCAATCGAGGGTTTATTTCTACCGACACGAGCTTTTCAATCGTGAACTCATCTTCACATAGCGGTAATTGAAATAATTTTCTAAATCGTTACGACAAGTGCTCGTTATATAAATTTCGGTTTTAATATTTTAACCCTCCCTGAATACGCACCAGACAGTTCCCGTCAGGGTAAATTTCATGAACTAGGCACATTTTACAACGGTTTTATTGTTTTACCACTCACCATTTCCACAAACTAAACGTCTTCACACTCCGGTGCACTATTTGAGGGAAACAAATGACCATATTTTTCCTTTTTATTTAACAGATGATACTCTTCTCTAAAGTCTGCTAAAAACTCACGCAAGGCACTAGCCACAACCTCACTACGAACCTCATTATGATATACATTAATATAGTGATAAAAATACTTAAGATTGTCCATGATGACGACATTTATATTTTCAACCGAAGTGTACGAGTACTCGGTATGTAATATGATATAATACCGCTTGTCACACCAGTCATCTACAAGTCTCACTATCCATATCTGCTGCTTCTCTTCTGCACGTGTTGTTTCTTTTACTTCACGGTATATGTGAGACTTTATAAAGCTTAGCTCTAGAGTATACTTCAATACATCGTCTGTGCAACGAAAGCCTACAACGCTCTCACCAGAATAACCATAGAGTATTTGTACATCTTGCTCCTTCGCACGATTCAATGTGGTTTTAAAAGAGGCAAAGGAGGGGGGAATAGGAAGTTTTTCGGTATCCACCACAGCTTGACACTTTGCTGAATACCATTTCATAAACGTTGAACAAGCAATATTAAAGGTAGCCATTTTCTTCTACGCGGGCGAATACACGTCTGAGCTCAAGGGCTTACTGCAATCAACTCACGGCTCAGGGAATCCCAGGTAGTAGCATGACTCACGTTGCTGTTCTTCCAGTGGGCGGAGCTTAGCACTTTCACTGCGCGCGCACACACACACACACACACACACACACACACACACACACACACAAAGGAGAAAGCAGCAAAACGCTAATTGAAACATGATTTATTTAATAAATGAAATATTCAAGTTATATATATTTACAAATGCGTGTAATAAATAAGTTAACAATAGACACATCAAAGATTATATTCAAGACATATATATTTACAAACACGTGTAATAAATAAGTTAACAATAGACACATCAAAGATTATATTCAAGGTGTATATATATATTTACAAATACGTGTGATAAATAAGTTAACAATTGAAATTATGTTAACACAAGAAATAACAGAAAACACAAGAAAAAACAAATGCATAGATTTGGTGATCACAAACAACAGTAACCTAATACTTTAAAGAGTGCATTCTATTAAATACTTTTAGCCTATGTTCACGAATTAATACCGGTTTTAAAATAGATTCAGTTTCCTCAATTCGTCTCTGAAATCTTAATCTGTCCCGAGCGCACTCTTCCCATTGTCCCCTTCTACAGCAATCAGCAACGGGGTAAGTTAGAACGTTGTCACAGAATTTTACTTTTGGGGGGTTTGGTGCAACCCAAACGTTTCCAATTTCATCATTCCATCTTTGGTTCACGAATTTTAACTCTTCTGCAATTTTGTCAACGCTGCGTCTATCATCACTTCCAAAGTCACTTTCATCAGTGCAAACAATGTTATGATTAGTCTCAGGATTTTTGAGGCAACTTTTTCTTTGTGCTGACAATGAACTGGATTTAAATGATGATGGTACACGGATCTGTTCCGATACTTCTGAATTATTCATATTTGATGGGTATATACAAGAGAATATACGCCTATCAAATAAAACGGTAAATGAAGCAGTTGACGTTAAATCTATTTATTTGCTAAAGGAGGCCATACTATTATATATATATATATATCATCCGTAATGTCGATGATGGGGTGCTATACCTCATCGTCATTCCTATAAATATATAATTAGTTTATATAATACGCAACCTTAAATACAATTTCTTTTATCACGTAGCGAGTTACACTGTGCATGAATGAGTACGTACAAACTAGATTAATAAAAATGCTTTTACTAAGAAGTCACGAGACGAAGACCGTCTGGACTGAGTTTATAGAAATTCAAGGATTCCAAGTTGATCACGAGAGAAGTTATGTAGTCATCTTCCATGCTGCAAAATCTCGTCGTCCGCTGACTGTTCAGAACACCGACAAGAGGTGAGATCGAATCCACATCAACACAAACTTTTAGAATCGCTAAAATAACAGCCTGAGCATTGTTCCTGTTCTAAATTATCTTTGATTCGTTTTGGTAAAATTGAGTAAACTGCTGCCTTTGTTTCTTGATCAGAAACTCTCCGCCTTTTTCTGGTATGGTGCAAGGTTTCGTTGCAACCATATTCACTGTTCGAGTCTACTTCACTGTCGTTGTCTTCTAATCTAGATTTACACTCTTCACTAATGCATTCAATGGATGAATAATCATCTTGGTTGGTATTATTGACACCACAATCGAGAGGGCTCACTGGGGTAACGGACACTTCAGGTAATGGTGTGGGTGCATGAGGTGGGTCGGGGGCAAACTCCTCAGGTTGCCCTTGTGGCGGGGAAAATATTGTGTGGTGGTAATTATGTGCTTCTTCTAAGTAAACAAAACGGGCTTTATGTAACACAGTGGCAACTAATAATGATTTATGCAAAGATGCACCAGCTCTTCCGGAACGTCTGGATACAATTTTACCGAGCGATATATTTATCAACTTGTGTGCTTCAAACCCGTTTGGAACGTCAGATATCATGTTCACCACTTAGCATTTGGTCAAGGCACAGAGAGATAACTAACACGACTCCATCCTCTATTTTCAATCTTGTAATGAATTAAAGTGAAAGTTTCGCCTGCCTTTATACAATGTCGTTGTGACGTCATTACCAAGCTCTTTCAAACCAATCACTCCAGACGGTCTTCGTCTCGTGACTTCTTAGTAAAAGCGTTTTTTATTAATCTAGTTTGTACGTACTCATTCATGCACAACTACGTGATAAAAGAAATTGTATTTAAGGTTGCGTATTATATAAACTAATTATATATTTTATATGAATGACGATGAGGTACAGCACCCCATCATCGACATTACGGATGATATGTATATATATAATAGTATGGCCTCCTTTAGCAAATAAATAGACTTAACGTCAACTGCTTCATTTACCGTTTTATTTGATAGTCGTATATTCTCTCGTATATACCCATCAAATATGAATAATTCAGAAGTATCGGAACAGATCCGTGTACCATCATCATTTAAATCCAGTTCATTGTCAGCACAAAGAAAAAGTTGCCTCAAAAATCCTGAGACTAATCATAACATTGTTTGCACTGATGAAAGTGACTTTGGAAGTGATGATAGACGCAGCGTTGACAAAATTGCAGAAGAGTTAAAATTCGTGAACCAAAGATGGAATGATGAAATTGGAAACGTTTGGGTTGCACCAAACCCCCCAAAAGTAAAATTCTGTGACAACGTTCTAACTTACCCCGTTGCTGATTGCTGTAGAAGGGACAATGGGAAGAGTGCGCTCGGGACAGATTAAGATTTCAGAGACGAATTGAGGAAACTGAATCTATTTTAAAACCGGTATTAATTCGTGAACATAGGCTAAAAGTATTTAATAGAATGCACTCTTTAAAGTATTAGGTTACTGTTGTTTGTGATCACCAAATCTATGCATTTGTTTTTTCTTGTGTTTTCTGTTATTTCTTGTGTTAACATAATTTCAATTGTTAACTTATTTATCACACGTATTTGTAAATATATATATACCTTGAATATAATCTTTGATGTGTCTAATGTTAACTTATTTATTACACGTGTTTGTTAGTATATATGTCTTGAATATAATCTTTGATGTGTCTATTGTTAACTTATTTATTACACGTATTTGTAAATATATATAACTTGAATATTTCATTTATTAAATAAATCATGTTTCAATTAGCGTTTCACTTTCTCCTTTGTGTGTGTGTGTGTGTGTGTGTGTGTGCACACAGGTGAAAGTGCTAAGCTCCGCCCACTGGAAGACCAGCAACGTGAGTCATGCTACTACCTGGGATTCACTGCGCGGTCAGTTGATTGCAGTAAGTCCTTGAGCTCAGACGTGTATTCGCCCGCGTAGAAGAAAATGGCTACCTTTAATATTGCTTGTTCAACGTTTATGAAATGGTATTCAGCAAAGTGTCAAGATGTTGTGGATACCGAAAAACTTCCTATTCCCCCCTCCTTTGCCTCTTTTAAAACCACATTGGATCGTGCGAAGGAGCAAGATGTACAAATACTCTATGGTTATTCTGGTGAGAGCGTTGTAGGCTTTCGTTGCACAGACGATGTGCTGAAGTATGTTATAGAGCTAAGCTTTATAAAGTCTCACATATACCGTGAATTAAAAGAAACAACACGTGCAGAAGAGAAGCAGCAGATATGGATAGTGAGTCTTATGGATGAGTGGTGTGACAAGCTGTATTATATCATGTTACACCATACCGAGTACTCGTACACTTCGGTTGAAAATGTAAATCTCGTCATCATGGACAATCTTAAGTATTTTTATCACTATATTAATGTATATCATGATGAGGTTCGTAGTGAGGTTGTGGCTAGTGCCCTGCGTGAGTTTTTAGCAGACTTTAGAGACGAGTATCATCTGTTAAATAAAAAGGGAAAATGTGTTCATATGTTTCTCTCAAATAGTGCACCGGAGTGTGAAGACGTTTAGTTTGTGGAAATGGTGAGTGGTAAAACAATAAAACCGTTATAAAATGTGCCTAGTTCATGAAATTTACCCTGACGGGAACTGTCTGGTGCGTATTCAGGGAGTGTTAAAACATTAAAACCGAAATTTATATAACGAGCAGTTGTCGTAACGATTTAGAAGATTATTTCAAACCGCTATGTGAAGATGAGTTCACGATTGAAAAGCTCGGGTCGGTAGAAATAAACCCTCGATTGGAAAGGCGTGTTTATAAACTTGTTTAATAATGTGGCTAACGATGAACTCTTTGTGCGTGCTTTTGATTGTATTCTAGACGTAATTAAAGATAACTTACCAACCGGTTTGTAAAGTGGGAACAAAAATAGTACTGAACGATATGAAGGCCCTTCATATCGAGTACAGGTTTCCCTATACTTTAAGCGTGAAATATTATTAAACCGCGTATACTGCGTAATGCAGAGCAATAATGATGTAATTGTAGACTGGTTAAGTGCGAGTTTAGTATTTTGAAAAAAAGTGAAATGTATTTATATATTTAACATATGTGTGTGTGTGTGTGTGTGTGTGTGTGTGTGTATATATTTCTGCTATATTGATGGCTATAATTTCTTATTTGCGCGGTAGAAGTAAAGTGTATGTATTTTTTATTTAGTTGTGTGTATATATTTCTGCTATGTTGATGGTTATATTATTTCTAATTTTTGTTTTTTGATCATTCCAACGTATATTTATTTTCTATATATCTCCATAATTGTGTTTGTATATATATATATATATTTCTCCTGTAATGTTATATTGACAGATATATTTTTTGATTATATGCATTTTCCTTCTTCTTATTTCTTAAACTATTATTATTTTTAATTGA
This sequence comes from Bathynomus jamesi, assembly GCA_023014485.1. Lineage (NCBI taxonomy): Eukaryota > Metazoa > Arthropoda > Malacostraca > Isopoda > Cirolanidae > Bathynomus > Bathynomus jamesi. The sequence goes on from JAJOZX010003868.1 coordinate 335,110, forward strand.
TCATTCAAATGCATATTTATTTTCTATATATTTATAGTAAACAGAATGATGTAATGTTGTTTTATTTAATTCTTTTGGTTGTAAACAATTATATCAAATGGCTGGTTACGTCTTCTAAACCTACTAGCGGAATTCTAAGCCAATTTTTAAGAATTAATTAAATAAATGGTACAATCTGGCAACTTAATAATGTATACCTGAACAATTAAAATGGTATCTGGCAACTCTCCATAATAATGTATACCTGAACAATTAAAATTAAAAATGGTATCTGACAACTCAACCTGAACAAGCCATTTACGCCTAAAAAAGTGACTCCTGCTACTACCTGGGGATATCTCTACGCCTGCGTACTCAGTTGAGCGGTGCAAGCCGTGGATTTCAGATGTGTATTCTCTAGCGTAGAAGAAAAATAGTGTGTCGGACACAATATGAAAGGTATACACTGCGTACACGAGATAAGTGTACGCATGGTGTGAATGAACTCTGAAGCTGTTCTTTGTCATTACACTTTTGCATCTTCTTACAACAAAACTGTAATGAGTTTCTGTGTTGTCGGACACAATGAGGGAGGTGTACATGATGGAGATGCAAGGACAAGAAGTACCTCAATAACTATTGCAATCCGTACGGAAGATGTATCAGTGGTTACGGTTCCATGGAAAAAATTCCTACATCGCAAGGTTCGGCCTATCCATTTTCTTGAACTGATCCACAGAGCAGATGTTCACATCTTCTGAAGGCCGCATGTTCCACGCGCCACAGATCTTATAGACAATGTAGGTCCTGTATATGAGCTTGAATTATCTCGATGAAATTATGATGTGAAATAGTGAGCAATCATTCCTTGACGAGATGTATTTCTGAACACAAAACGCCTTGGAATAATTATTTTCATTTTATACAATATATCTTTGGTTAAGTTCCTAAAATATCTGTTTAAAACAGGTAACACTGTACTTCTTTTGTTGAAGCCTGTCCAAAACGTATAGCTAATTAAAAATGTATGCGTAAATTCATCGATATATATATAAGAATAAACCGTTTGAAAAGGAAATGATTATAAAATTGTATTTGATGTTGCAGCTAACGAAAGCTTCTTTGTGTGTTTTTTAAGCATGATCGTATTTGCGGAGGAATCCGCGAATCATTGGTTGGCAGATAAATGGATACCCTAAGTATTTAAAAGTTTGTGCATATAACATTTTGCACCCAAATGATTCTCGGATTTTTTCGCAGTTTTATTGCTCGTATTACCCCTTGCTGTCTTTACCATGTCAATATTTACGACAATACTTGGTTTTCCCCACCCACCCCTTTATGCGATATTGTTCACGACATTTTATTATTTTGCGCCTATACTAAATTGAGTTTCAAATTTCGGTTGCAAGTTATTTTGCATCCATACTAAATTGATCCTCAATTTTTCGGGTGCAAATTATTTGGCAACCATACTAAACACAGCTTTCCCAAGATTCCTGACTTGTGGATTTTTACTTCTCGCATAGATGTGTGAATAAATAACCACCCCGCCAATGCTGAAGCTTAGTTCGGATTCCACGTTAAACTGTAGGTCCAAGGCAGAGTGAAAAGCTTAACCATTGTTACAATTCGGCGAGGAGTTAGTTATTATTATTATTACTAAAGAGAAAAATCTACATTGTTTTTGTGCATATCACATTTTGCAGCCACATTATTCCCGGATCAATAATCACTAATGTAATCGAGAGGATTTTATAATAAAGAAATTGTAAATATATCCATTCCTTTACTTATTTAAAAAAGAGAGAAAAGAATGAACAAAACTCTCTCTCTGTATATATATATATATATATATATATATATGTATATACACACGAGATAGGTGTACGCCTGGTGTGAATGAATTCTGTATTTTAAATGAGTCTATAGTTTCATTGGTACGTTTTATTTCCCACTAACTGTGTATACGAGATAAGTGTACGCATGGTGTAAATGAACTCTGAAGTTGTTCATTACATACAAGGACAAGAACTACCACAATAAGTAATGCCTTCCGTGCAATTTATGCCACCCCGTCCTGCAGTTTAGTTCGGTTTCCACGTTAAACTGTGGGTCTAATGCGGAGTGAAAAGCTTAACCATTGTTACAATTCGGCGAAAAAGAGTTAGCTATCATTATTACTATTGTAATTTGTACCACCCTATATATATATATAATATATATATATATGTATATATATATATATATATATAGATATATATATATATATAGTGTGTGTGTGTGTGTAAATATTTCCATTCCTTTATTTATATTTAAAAAAAAGAAAAGAATAAGCAAAACTTTTGTGTGTGTGTGTGTGTGTGTTAATTTTGAAAAATGTATAATAATAATAATAATAATAATAATATATCCTTCCATTTTTTATTCATTCATTTCAATAACTAAGAAGATGATGCCATACAAATTAAACGTAAAGACATATAAACAACGCATTTAATAAAATAGAATTTTATATACACTTCAGTAGCAAGGGACCAAATTGAAGGAGTCGAGCGAAGGATTTGCCGAGACAGAGGCTGGAATCGAGTCTTTGAAAGAGAGAAAGTTCGACCCAAATTCCTTCTCGCCAGTTTGCGATTTTAAAAGGCCTCGGGCTGGACCTTTTAGCTGGATCTCTTGGTTACCTGCTCCGCTCACTCCTCGTCTGAACACAATGTTAAAACATTATTCTAAGAGTTAATATTTTGGATTCGTTTTAATAACTGAAAGAAAGTAAATAAAACGGCGTTTAAATAATTAGTTTCTTATATTGTTAATATTGGTTTTAATAATTGATTATCTTAAAAGGAGAAAATTCATTTGCTTTAAATTAATATACTTTTGGCATTTTTCTGATTTTCATTCACATAATATATACAGAGGTGTGTGTGTGTGTGTGTGTGTGTGTGTGTGTGTGTGTGTAGATTTGAGAATGTTAATGGAACGATTTCTTTTGCTAAGCCAATTGTTTAGTGAATTCTTTAATGTTAATATTGTTTTAATTCACTTTAAAGTGAAAATCCGGTTATATATATATGACAAAATTAAATAGACACAGTTAATATGATTGTTTCTATATATATATATATATATATATATAAGGTAAGGAGAAAGTTGTTCAATTGTTTGTGTGTGTGTGTGTGTGTTTGTGTGTGTGTGTGTGTGTGTGTGTATTTCGTCTGAACTATTATTTTGACGATTGTACGTATTATATTATTTTTGTGCAGTAGAAGGCAAATTCTATTTATTTAATTAATAAACATTTTCTTTTTGTCAATTTCGATTTTCAAGAGAAAGTCTGTATGCTTTGGTAACGAATTAAGATAAATGGTGGTATCTAGCAACTCACCCTAATAATGTATACCTGTACAATTAAAATAAAAAATGGTATCTGGCAACTCAACCATCATCTATATAAGACCCGCTTGGCTTCGGAGCTGGTAGTTTGATGCGAACTTCGCCCGAATAAAGATCTCTCTCCTTCCCTTCTTAGGTTAAGACTTAGCTTAGTTTCCCTTTGGGGGGTTAGGACATCCCACCTTGTCCCCCCAAAGTCCTCCTCCGTCTTTCCTTTATGTCTTAGGTTAAGGCAACCCCTTTGTGGGGAGGTCATCCTCCCTTCTCCCCCTGAAGATCCCTCCCCTCTCCCCCCTTCAGGTGTACCCCACTTCCCCTTGGCTCCTTCTAAGCCAACTGGCTGATTAGGGGTCTATAAGACAACGTCGGGTCGGCTGAAGTTTTAGTGTGCACTTGGCTCCTGCCAGGTGAACACCTCTCTTCCTTTCACTCCTTCTCCTGTCTTTCTCTTGGGGGATAACGCCGCCTCCAAGTTTCATGACCCCTTGTTGCACCTGCAGCATCCCCCACCCCCTTTGCAACATTGAGTTGTTGCATAGCCCACCCCATTTGCAACACTGAGTTGTTGCATATCCCCCTTTGCAACACTGGGCTGTTGCACACCCCTTGCAACATTGAGTTATTGCATACCCCCACCCCATTTTGCAACCCCACCCCCTTTGCAATATTGATCATTATCTCTTGCAACATTCCTGCACTCACCTTTTTTCGGCTATACTACTTAAGAAAACAATCTCGAAGCCTTTGAGCTAAAGCGAATATATCTATAAGGAACTTTCGTTCTGTAGAAGTGCAGCTAAAGACACTCTCTTTTGTACTTTCTGCAGTAATATTTACAGACAGTAACTCTGGGTGAATTATAAAAAAGGTTCTGGTAGAACCTTAAATTTGCTGTACAACAGGTCTTTTAGACTCTTACATAAATTACCCCCAAGATGCTCAGCTTTGCAAATGTTTGCTTTTCGCAATGTCCCGAGCTTCCCGGAGGTAACAAGACGTGCTCAATACAGTCTGATGCAAAGAATTAAAAAATCAACCCAACCAACACGATTAATTATCGAAGCTATCCATGAGTCCTGCCGTCTATCCTCTAAGGCAGTGGTCTCCAAAGTGGGGTGCGCGCACCCTAGGGGGTGCCCCTACCGATCTAGGTGGTGCGCGAAGAAAATTTGATGATTTTGATTTATCATTGTTTTTTCGTAGAAAGTTTTTGAATTTCAAGAAGATGACCGAGAAAGAAAATACTCGCTAACACACAGTCATTCCTAGGAATTTGCGATATAGTATCCGCGATATCGCTTACTTGCGATTAAAATTTAGCAAACTAAATATCACAATTCAAGATCGCCGCATTATTTTGTGAAATAACAGCTGAATGACATCAGGGAAGATACAAGTTTACGAACCGAATTTCAACAGAAAACTGCACAATTGGTGGATTGGATTAAAAAATGAGTACCCAGATTTAGTAAGCGCAGCGAACGATGCGCTCCTTCCATTTGGATTTACATATCTGTGTGAGGTCTTTTTCTGCTATGATAGGTATTAAAACCAAGAATCGAAATAAACTGAACTTGGCATCGGACCTTCGAATCGCTGTATCACAAAGCGTCAAACCAAGTTTTTAGAAATTATGAAGCACAGTTAGCCACATTGTTCTCATTAAATTATATTGGTAAGTATATCTTCAGTCTTCACCCTATCGTGTTTCTGTTATATACTATTAACTTACTAGTAAATAATGAAAGGATATATATATATATTTAGGGCGTCACTAGGTAATAGGGGGAAAATTAAACGATGGATATTTTCCTATGACACCCCCTAAACTTGTTCCATTTGGTGTAAAACATACGGAAGAGAAATTTGGTCCTGATTGGTCATCATTTAAAGGTCGCCCTCGTCACTGAAAACAAGACCCATTTGTTGACGTCAACAAGCTGTTCAGTGTTCACAGCTTGGGCCGAACCAGATAATAAAAAACAAGGCAATTTGGTGAAATAACGAAAGTAAGACACTTAAAAACGCAAAGAATACAAACAGTTTATTATATAATCAAAATAGAAGACATAATTTGGCGAATAATGGTACAAAATGGAGAAGCAACAAAAGCAAAACTTTGAGAAATAAAATACATATACAGTAGCAGAATAATTGGTGCTCATACGCTGATCAGTGATTAGTTCTTTCGCGTCCTCACTAATGCTGATTTGTTCGGAGCTGGGTGTTGCTTTCTGTGGTCAGTGACAACTTGAACGAGGAACTGGAGCTGTTCTTCTTTCACTGTCAACTTTCCGTTCAGCTCCTTCACCAGAGCCACGGCCCGTTCTGCTCTGTCGTTCACCACTGCAAGTTTGGAGACCACATCCCGAGCTTGCACGTATTCAGAGTTTGACGTCCATGAACTGGGATGGTGGAGCAGAAAGCAATCTGGCAACTGAAGTTTTGAGAAGAATCCTCGGGTGTTCTTTGTGATCAGTTGCTCCAGTCCTTTGCTGTCACTGAGGAACATAGTATCAAGAACCAAAGGTCGTTTTGGCGGCATGTGAGGGGCTTCTTGATCTAACGCTGCAACCATGCTGCACTTCACTTCCATCGATATCCTCTCATCAAAGAACGCCAGACCCACTGCCTCCTCCGAATGGTACCACAGGTGCGCAGACAGCTTCTTGGTGGTACCATCAGAGATCTTCTTGTGCGGGTATCGAAGGAGCGTCCTCATCAATTCCCAATCATTCAGCGGAGCTTCGATGGACAGATGAGCTGTTGCCCACGCTTTCATGTAAACTAGAACAGAAAAGAGGCAGATATCTCGAATTCCGCGTTCCTCAGTGTTCGTCAGTTTAAACTGTCTTCGGAAGAGCCAGATCTTGATGGCATAGAGCCCCTTAGCAATCCATCTCGCCCGGTGCATAGCACCAGGGGCGCGGAAGTTTAGTCCCTTGTATGGAACTCCTCCAAGAAAGATGACGGAAAGATCGAGGAATTCCTGATAGTCATCACGAACTTGAAGTGCTTGTGATTTTGCAAACTCAATGAGCTCCGTTCTATGCTTAAAAATAGCTGCTTTGGTGAACGCATCTGTGTCCGCAGTTTGGAACTGTTGCTGGTCAATGCGGGTCCAATAATCATGGAAGCGCTTGAAAAGCAGAATTTCTGGACCGGTAGATACTGAATCTAGCGATGCTGCGAATGCCGCCTGTAGCACCAACTCCAGTACATGGTGTCTGCACGCGCAGTGTAACAGGTCACGTCCAACTTTTTCTTCCAGAAGAACACAAGTTCCTCCACGGTGGCCTGTGTTTGTCGCGGTTGTGTCGAAACACATAGATTTGACATGATCGGTCACTCCCCATTCATTCAGGCAATCTATGATGGCATTTGTTTGTGCCAGCGCGGTTCCTGACAGAAGTTTTGGCACCCCGAGGAGCTGCTCTGTCCCGGAGCCAGATACAAGAATAGGTAAGCGGTCAACATATTCTCGTGACGTCAGATCTTGCATGAGTTTTCCGTCCCAGTGAACAGTCAACGGACTATTGCCTTGGAACTCGCTCTTCAGTTGCCGAGCCTTAAGGGTACGGAATTTTTCACGCTGACGATGAATGGATCCACGATTGATGTTGTAGTCGCTAGCATCATGCCCTAAGCTGGAAGCTGCCTCAAACAGCAGATATGTGGCCTTTCTTGACGAGAGTTGCGTGCGATCAAGCGCTGCCGCCAATTCCGATATCATGATGTTCTTCGTTGCTCTTTGTTTAGACGCTAACGAACCACCACATGCTCCTTTTTCTTCGCTATCATCTGAGCTGGAGGATGAGGACTCCAAAACCGCTTCGTTGGATACTGCCTCCATTTCAGCTGCTGATCGCTTTCTTCGTTTCTCCTCTTCCTCCCGACGTCGAGTACAATCTTTGACTTGGCGCTGATGGGTCATGTCCAAACCTGCCATTGAACCTGGACGTCCTTTCTGGCGCTGCTGCTGAAGGAACTCCCAATCCTCTGGGTACTTGACCAATTTCTCACAATCAGCGTGGGCGATATCAAAGAGACGATCGAGGCGTTCAATGAATTCTTTTTCTTTCGTCTTGTGTGAATCGCTCGTCCTTGAGGCGTGTTTTTTGAGTCCTTTCCACTCCTCGAAGACTTTATCCAGTTTGCTGACGCAGTGTGTCTCGAGTCTGGTTGGAATGTGAGCTTTCTCCCAGAAGGACATCACTGCTCGAAGTGACTTCCTCAACGCGTCACGTATTGTCATTTTCTTTTCATGGTGAAGGTAAAGGAAGTAACCGAATGCTTGCCTGTAGGAAGGAAGCTTGCATCCTTTCACCTCATCAACCGCTGCCCCTAATAGGTATATACACTTCCGGGTTTCCATCACCAGAAATCACGTAGCTGAAATGAGAAACGGTGAATCGTTAAGTATTGTTCACTTTATTTCTCAGATATTCAGACACACACAGATACACACACACACATATATAGAGATATATAGATATCTAATGAACGATTATGGAGACGCCGCGCAAGCATTAAACTTTGGAAGGCGGGGGCGACCTTTTATAGTTATTCAAATAAAAAGATTTTTCAGTCACCATGTTTTTTTTACCAATGGAATAGATTCGCGGTGTGTCAGCATGAAAATTTCAAACTTTGCATTTAAGTGACACCCTAAATATATATATATATATATATATATGAAAATTATTTCACGAAAGTAACACGTGAAAAATATTTATGATGAATAAAACCACAAAGGAAAGGAAACACAGAGTGGTGTTCAAGCGCTTTCATCTAATGACATTCGTCATTAGACGAAAGCGCTTGAGCACCACTCTGTGTTTCCTTTCCTTCGTGGTTTTATTCATCATATATATAATATATATAATATCTTCATGTTCATTAAGGGTGCGTGTTATTTATTTTTGTTGATTAAAGGGTGCGTGATCAAAAAAGTTTGGAGACCACTGCCGTCTAAGCCTCAGGCAGGGATTCCCAAAGTGGTCTGTACAGTCCCCCAGGGGTCTGTAGGAAGCTTCCAGGGGGTCTCTAAGTTGGAAAAATAGTAACATTAACTATATTAAAATAAATTTCCATTTCACACTAGACATTCGGTAAGTGTTTATTAAACTGGTTTAATGAGCGTAGAATGTTTAATTTTACATTAATTTAAAAGCTATCTATGTTTATGAAATATACTATAGTTTGTAACTGAATTCATAATTTTTTTTGTGGGGGGTCTATGTCCGTACGGAATTAATATTTAGGGGTCCTTGGTGGTAAAAGTTTGGGAACCCCTGTATAATAATAAACTAAGGTATGGAATTCTTGGTACGTAAATGTCTGTCTGTAGCTCCACTTAACTTTCACATTACTGTATTATTTCTAATCAACTGTATATATTTCTATCCTTAGTGTATGAACTGTCATTGTATTAGTAATATTTGTCATATGGACTATAGTCTGCCAATAAACTATAGTCTGCCAATAAACATTTTCATATATATATATATATATATATATATATATATATATATATATATATATAATGATCTGCGGAGACTTTAACTTCCCATTTATAAAATACAAAAAGGTGGAATAGGAATATATATATTCATTAGGACAAGGGGGGCACAAGAGAAGATCAGGAACAAGCAAAAATGTTGATGGCTCTCACAAACGAGTTTATGCTGACACAGGAGATAACAGAAAATACCAGAAAAAATAACTGCCTAGATCTGGTATTCACGAATAACACGAACTTGATTGTTGATATAAAAATAACCCCAACCATTATCTCAGACCACAACTTAATCGAGATATCAACAAATATGACGGCAGCATTAGAAGACAATACACATATTGTGGAAAGAAGTAAATTCGGGGCCTTTAACTTAAACTCGAAGACTATAAATTGGGAAGCAATCAGATAGCACATGGCCCAAATAGAATGGAGAACAATTTTCGAGAATAAAACAACTGAAGAAATGCTAACAACCTTGGAGGAAAAAACGCTGAGAATTTTAGAAAAATATGCTCCGAAATCACAGCCAAAAGGAAAGAGGAGGTGGCTAGAAAGGCAAAACAGAAGACTATTCCGCAAAAGAAAGAGAGTGGAGGCGAAGTTAGGAAACTGCGGAGATAATGACAGGAAAACAATAAAAGAAAAACTGGAGGGTATCGATAGGGAAATACAAGCCCTGATTAAGGACCATACAGAGAGGGAAGAGGAAAAGGCGGTAGAAGCAATAAAGGAAAATCCAAAATACTTCTATAGCTATGCAAAAAGGAAAACAAAAACGCGCGCCGCTATTGGGCCCTTAAGGACGGGAAATAATGAACTAACCGACGATCCAAAAGAAATATCTGATACATTGAGAGCTCAATATGAATCAGTTTTCAGTACCCCAAAAAGTGACAAAGCGATACCTGACATAAATGCATTCTTTGAAGAGGAATTGCAAGGAGAGTATATAACAGACTTTGAGTTTACACCAGAAGATGTAGCGAGAGCTATAGGACAAAATGAAACTACATTCAGCTGCAGGTCCGGACAATTGGAACGCATTATTGATTAAAACCTGTAAAAATGAAATAGCTACACCTTTATACTGGATGTGGAGAAGATCCCTAGACACTGGGGAAATACCGAGCATCTTGAAAAGAGCAAACATTGTCCCTATATATAAAGGAGGGGACAGATCTCAAGCAAAGAACTATAGACCAGTGTCATTGACGTCCCACCTCACCAAAGTATTTGAAAGAATAGTTAGAGAGAAAATTTATGATTTCCTGGAGACACGGGAAAGATTCAACGAAAATCAGCATGGATTCCGGTCAGGTAGATCATGCCTATCACAACTAATAGAGCACTACAACAATATCCTAGATGCATTGGAAGGCAATGACAACTACGATGTTATATACACAGATTTTGCTAAAGCTTTCGATAAATGTGACCATGGTATAATAGCACATAAAATTAAAGACATGGGAATAACAGGCAAAGTGGGAAAATGGATCTACAACTTTCTTAGTGATCGTCTGCAGGTCGTCAAAATTCAAGGTATATCATCATCAGAATCGGAAGTACGCAGCTCAGTACCACAAGGGACAGTACTGGCCCCACTCCTGTTCATTATCATGCTAACAGACATAGACAGCGGAGTAAACAGCAATAGTATAGTAACATCCTTTGCAGACGATACAAAGATCAGCAGAAAAATCAGCGATGTATATGACGTGGAGGCCTTGCAGAGGGACACGAACAAAATATACAAATGGTCAGAAGAAAACATGTCATTCAACGCCGAGAAATTTCAGCTCTTGAGATCTGGTAGAAAAGAAGAACTTAAACAGACTGCATATTTTGCTCCAGATAGACAGGAAATTCAGAGAAGCATGAAAGCGATTGATCTCGGGATAATAATGACAGATGATGCGAAATTCGAAACACAAAATCAGATAGCGATAAATAAAGCAAAAAGAGTCGCCGGACAGGTTCTAAAAACGTTCAAGAGAAGGGACAGGACAGTAATGATTCCCCTGCTAAAAACACTGATTAACCAAAACTTGAATACTGCTCAGTTTTGACGTCCCCATATAAAAAGGAAGAAACTAATAAACTAGAAGAAACGCAAAGGCATTTCACAGCCAAGATTGATGGCTGCAAAGAACTCAACTACTGGGAAAGACTACGTAAACTAAATCTGTACTCACTGGAAAGAAGAAGAGAGAGGTACATCATAATCTACATATGGAAAATGATCGAAAAACTGGTACCAAACCTAAAACTAAACCCAATTACCATTCAAACAACACTGGAAAATAGGAAAGGCAGAATGTGTAGTGTTCCCAAATTAAAGGCCCGACAAGGGACCTCCTCAACCCTGAAGGAAAATAGCTTGGCTGTCAGGGGGCCAAGACTTTTCAACCAGCTTCCTAAGGACCTCACGGTGGAGAGCGCAAGAAAGCAACTCGCTCCTCCATCAGGCCAGACCTAGAGGCGGGGCCACCAGCTTGACCTCCGTGTGAAGAGAGACCAACGCACGAAACAACATAAGGTTCATAAGGTATATAAACTGTCAAATAAGAAAAAAAATAGCCCGTACAGGGATCGAACCTGCGACCTTCACAGAGTAGAAGAAATATCTCCAGTAGATTTGTGACGCCCTAATCCACTGACTTAACGAATATATACTTATAAGTTTGTTCAATCACTTATTCGTTGAGGATTTTTAAGACAAAGTCGTATCAAGAATTTTGCAATGAAAGTATAGAAAAGAAGAATGCAGACATGAAAATCTTCACAAATCTTAATACAATTGGTTTGGATGTAGCTTAAGATTTTCATTGCTACGTTCTTTTCTATAGCTTTATTGACCAAATAAATGAACCCTCAGTAAGTTCAAACAAAGCAAAGCGCATTTATTTCTATGTTCAGAATTGTGGACGGACAAACGGACAGACAGGACTCCCTTTTTATAGTATAAAACATATATATTAGTGGTGGACCGGATGTCAGTTTTTCAACATCTGCGGATGCGGATGCGGATTTTTAATTTCAATATTCGCTGATGCGGATGCGGATATTTAGTTAATCTATCAATATAATATAGCATTGTGAATATATGACATAATTTTTCAAATTTCGTGATATTACTATTATGGCAGGCAATGCATAAGAATTAAAATTAATATTAATGTTTTCATTATGATAAAAATAATAACTTTCTCAAGAGTTTCAGCCACAGAAAATTCAATGAAACAAGTTTCATTCAATTTTCAATTGCTAATTTTAGAAACTGCAAATTTTGCAATGTGTTTGCTATAGAAAATGAGCATTTTTATTTTTGCTAAAGAATTTCCTATTTTTTGTATTTATTTACAATAATCTTGTTCGAAACACGATAGACTGCTTGATCTCATACGAACAATTTCATTCTGAAAAGTTACTTTGTTGCTGTGAAAAAAGAAATCAGTGGAGTACGCACAGCGGCACAGGCAGTGTTTGTTGATTTAATGGTATTTATATTTTGAGGTTTATATATTTGTTTGTTCATTAATAATTAATACATTAAATGAAATGTGCATGACTGGGCCTTATAAGCTACTTTATAAGCTAATTTAATTGTAAATTGCATAATTTATTAGAGGAAATATCCGCATAACATCCGCAGTCAGAAGTGCGGATGCGGATGTTAAAAATGATGCGGATATCCGGTCCACCACTAATATATATAATTAATAAGAATAACACTCAATATACAAATTTTCATGGAATGACTTTTCGATAATGCACTTTGGGCCTATACCTATATTCTGCCAAATGATGATAACGATATTTAATTAAAAATATTCTATACAGGATTTTAAATTGTTTAAACTGAAATGCAATATACTGAAGGTGAATGTGTTTAGGGAAAGCAACAAAAATGTTTTTATCGTTTTTTTTTAGTTCTCTCTGGTTTTTCAAACCTGATAAATAACACCAGTACACATTTGAAAACTTGTCGATCAATTTTTACAAACTAGTTGGTGATTCTATATAATTTGAGTGCGCTGATCTAAAAAATATAGTTAGTTTTTCCCTATCACGTATGGTTTTTCTTACTACAGGGTGTGTCATAAATCCCCATTTATCCCCAAATGTGAACCATCTTATCGAGACCAACATTGGATTGCACATGCTAAACCATAAATTTTGTTGTTATAGACTACAGTAACGCTTACATAATAATGTAGGGTAAATATATATAACAACCAGTCCCGTTCCCAGCAAAATACTCTCTCCCCTCCCATCAATGGGTGGTTAACATTTAGGGACAGATGAGGCATTACAACACCCCTTGTAGCACGAAATCTTTAGGTGATAGAGTAAAACCTAATTAAAGCAGAATTAAATAGCTCCTAGCTCTTGGACAAGCATATTGCTTGTTTATGAAAGAATAAAAAAATAACTGAAAGAAACAAAATATATTTACCTTCTTTACTTGCAAACATTTCAGGAGTAACATGCTCAAGTAACATGCAAAGGACTTTGAGATCCCCACACAATATCCATCTGTGATTTTGATACTGAATTTTTTCCAGAAGCAGTTTCATGTTATCATAGGTCTCTTTTAAATGAGTAGAATGGGCCACTGGGATTGATGCATATTTGTTACCGTTGTGCAGTAACACTCCTTTTAGACTGGTTTTAGAGGAATCTATAAACAACCTCCAGTCACTGGTTTGGTATTCGATGCCTAGCTTGCACACTAATCCTGTGATGTCTTTGCAAAATACCAAGGGACCATCTTCTTCGAAAATGCACGAAGTCTTTCTCACGATTTCTGTACCAAGCGAAGTATGTGTCGGATGCCAATAAATTGTTCTCCTGCAATCTAGACCCCAAAAGTTCTGTAGAGTTCTTAGGCAGATTCAAATCCCTGACTAAGTCATTTAATTCGGCTTGGGTTAATGGCTTAGGACAGTGATTCTCAACCTTTTTTTAACCATCGCGCCCTTGAAAAATGTTTTGCCCACTCTATTTTCAAATCGCCCCCCTACACACAGAAAAAAAATGAAATAAAAAAACTTTCAAACTTACTATTTTATTTAATGAGATCCTTGAGATTGGTGTTTTTCTACTAAATATGCAATGTTCGGTTCAATGTCGCTGAGCTTAATTCTTATGTCACCTCTTCTGCATACATCCAGTGGTGTAGTGCTGTGGGAACGCGTGGGAACGGCGTTCCCTTACTTTTTTTGGTAGACGGAACGGCGTTCCCTCACTATTTCAAATAAATCCGAACTTACAAATCTCTAACGTCATGAAATTTTAATTCCCACCCCTAGAAGAAATATGAGAAAGAATCATTAACTGCTTCATTTCTTTTAGCTTCGACTGAGGTAATGCTAGCCTATAAAGATCTGGTGAAACAGTCACCACGGTGTACCAGTTGTTAACTTTTTTTTAGTTAATCATTCCAGTTGTTAGCTATTTTTATTGATCGTACTGGATGTCGTATATCTAATGACACTGGAAATACTGCATCTTCAACCTTGGAATATATCCTAATATCCAGTGCATATGACCTCAAAATATCCCTGAAATTGGTCAGATTTCAAAAGATTTCCCGTGGGGCTTACAGTGCCCCCGGACCCCCAGCTGTATGGGCTCGCCGCGCTCGCCATTGTTCCCCCCCCGCATCTGAGTAACACTTTCAAAATGCGTTCCCTCACTTCTTTATTTAGCACTACACCACTGCATACATCCAATCTGTTTCTTTCCTTTGTTAGTAATTTATTCACTGAACTAAACCCAGTTTCAACCATATATGATGTTGGAAAACAGACAATTATTTTGGGCATTTCGGTCCATAACCTTGGATATAGTGTTTTACAGTCTTTTAATGCGTAACCGTCACTAAGCCGCTATAGAATGCTTTGAATGACGACCCCGCCCCACTGCACTTCTCATTGGTCAATTCCCTTTAACGTCATCGACGGCACAATACATACTCCGAATAGTGTTTCAAAACCATTGATGAGCAATTCGAGGAGGATCTCGGTCAGCTGTTGGCTGTTCATAAATATCATCATTGTCTGGATTTGGAGCTGAATCAGAATCTGAATTGTATTGATCCAGACTCTCGGGTGGGCGGGGAATAGGAACTTCTGGACCATCGGGTACCGGCCTTATTGCAGATGGAAGACTTGGGTATTGAAGGCTCTCTTTATTCTTTGCATTATAACCTTTAACATTGCAAGAACAGAAGTAGCAGTCGTCGGTATGGTTTCTAGGCTCGCGCCATACTATAGGGATCCCAAATGGCAAACTTTTCTTTTTACCTTTGCTCCAATTCCTTAGTGCCGCAACACACGTAAGACAAACCTTGTGTGGAGCCCAACTTTTGTCTTGATCTCCTAATTTAATTCCAAAATAAGCATGATAAGCTCTCTTAATGAAGGTCGTTACATTTGTCCTTTGTTTTACAACAACATACCGACCACAAATATAACAAAATACGTCTGGACTATGGGTACATCCTCTAGAAGCCATTATTAAAATTTTAAAGACGTAATGTTAGAATTATCTATCTGAAAAATATGAAAAAACGAAATTAATTAAAGATAAAAAAGGTAAAAAATTACAAAACGCCCCAAAATTGTTTTGCTAATAACTTTAAAACTGTGGGTGATAGAAAAAAACTGGTAGCATTTTTTAATTCAGCGCAGCGAACTGCTTCAGAATCACAACTCAAAATAAAGAAATCGATTATCATGCAGACCGGTGTAATTTTTCTTTCTTGAAATAAGTATTGCCATGAAATTAAAATTTTCTCCAAGAGTATGTGATTGTGTGATTCATATGGCAAATGAACAGTGTCACCTTTTTTTTTTTAATCACAATTTTGACTTTGATACCTCCCAAAGTCTTTACTCTTTTTCCCATAACATTGACAAAATCACGTGGATGCCTAGTTTATATCTTAACTAACTACCCACTTACCCACCTAGCTTTCTACTTAGCTAGGTACCCGTGTTGGAATTGGCATACACTAAAAAAAGTTTGGTATAAAAACGAGGAGGAACTCAAATAGAACCAAATGGAAGTTGGGATGATTCGGGTGCGGGGAAGGTGGGTTAGGGCAGAATTAATTTTTCTTATTAATTTATTATTACTCGGAGGGTCCCTACTTAACTAATTACATAGTTATGTCACAGACTTGGCCCTAAACAAAACCTATTCCCCTGTGAGGGAGGAATGGGTGGGGAGTTGGGACCTTAACTCTCCTTTCTGTGATCCACCATCCTCGACTGATCACTCCTCCTCTCCCACCCCTTCCCAAGCTTTCAAGCTCGTGAGGGCTATTTAACCTGTGAAAATACAAGCTAAATAACCCTCACAGGTTGACAGCCTTGAAATAAACTAACCAAACAACCAATCTAAACATGCATAATGGACAGCATAAAGTCAAAATAAAAAAGAAAATAACTTATAACAGCTGGTCTTCTATGATTTTCATCAGTCAAGCCTCAAGATAAAACCTAGTCACAACTTCACAAGTGATGACACCTAGAGGTGGAAAAAGTACAAAAACGAGTACCAGTACAATTAAGAGTACCTTATTTTTTGAGTGGTCGAGTACGGTTTTTTTAGTGTTCGAGTACGAGTACGAGTGTAAGTGTGTGGTTCCAAACTTTAACTGGTGCTTGGCTACAAGTTGTAGCTAAATTCACCCGAAAAGTAGCCCAAAAGTTTTACACACTAAACAGCATTACCCACTCTAACAGCGGCATTCACACCTCACACGCGGCTATCTGTCGCAGCTAAAATAATATCCCAACATACACACAACAAGCTAACATTCTAGTTAATCACTACGCAAAGATAAGTCACTTAAACAGAGACAATAACCAGAAACACGCAGACAGACAAACAGCCAGACACAAGAAAACCTACAGACTCGACAGGACCATTACACCCTTCAATACAGACCAGACCACCAAGATCATCAAAAACATTAAGAATTCGAAGGCTACTGGACCAGACAACATATCTAACATACACCTTAAACACTTGGCCCCACAAGGAATACTAGCTCTCACAAATATCAGCACATATTCATACCAACACTGTATTATTCCTGACATTGGAAACAAGGTAAAATTATTACACTACTCAAACCAAACAAAACTCCAACAGAACCAGCTTCCTATAGACCCATTACTTTACTATGCACACCTTCCAAAGTAACAGAAAGACTAATCTTACAAATCACCAACCCACACATTCCACTATCGCCTACTCAACATGGATTCAGACCTCACCACTCAACCACGACATTACTCACTAACCTCACGCAACACATCATGGATGGCATCAACTCCAGACGACCAGCTCAACGTACACTATTAGCAACAATAGACATTAGTAAAGCATTTGATGCTATCCCACGCTTCCCTCTCATAAACAAAATATTCAACACAAACATGCATAATAACACCAAAAAGTGGCTGAGCAACTATCTTTCAGGAAGATACTCACATGTCACATTTAATGGCAAGTCATCCAAAAACAAGCTTTTTCCGAACGGGATCCCTCAAGGCTCTGTTCTCTCACCAACACTGTTCAACTTATACACGCATGACATTCCAACACCCATAGATAACAAGCTTACCTTATCATCATATGCAGATGACATCACTCTAACATCCACCCACAACAACATCGACACCGCTACAAATAACCTACAAACATACATAAACATTAAACAGTATACAAGACTGGCTTACACACAATAGACTCAAAGTAGCGCCCACAAAATCAACCGTCACCTTGCGTACAAGCAACACAAAAGAACACCAGGTAATTCCACAGCTTACTCTAAACAACATCAACATTCCACACACTCACAGGACCAAAATACTTGGGGGTCACATACAACACATCATTATCTTTTGCAAACCACATTCAGGACATTAAAAACAAATGTACGTCAAGACTTAACACGCTTAGGGTACTATTGAAAAATTTATTGAAAAATTATTTTTATTGAGATTATTTTTATTTAGGTGCAATATTAAGGCTAAGTTTACTTTAAATAGACACAGTAATTATAGAAATAATAATGGCCCATTTAGACACTGTCAACCTAGCTACAGACTTTTTCACTGTAGGCTGTAGTGGTTTTAAGGTTAAAATTTGATCGGCAGCCAGATTACTAACTATGGTCAAACTAAATTCATTAAAATTAATTTAGACTTACCAAAAATGAAGTTGCCAGTTGAACGTTACCCTTTCTGTTTCTAACTAATCCATAAGTTTCATTTAGTTTCCAGATTTGAATTTTATTTGTTAAGTTACTATTTGCACACTGCTAGTTATTTATTTATAGGGGCTATTTCCCAGACCTAGGTTTTGCAGGTTAAGTTAGGCTAGGGCTGTATTGCCCTTAAGTTTTTGTTTTTAAAGGTTTAAGGTTTTGAAGGTTTTTACTCAAGTTAAGTTAGGGCTATATTGCCTTTAAGTTTTAATAGGGGCTATAACAGCCATTTAATTATTTAGTTAGGGCTGTTGTAGCCCGGTTCGAGTTTCTTCTAGGTACCTAGTTTTTCTCTTACCTTAGTTATTATTTTAATTAAATTACTTACACCTAGTTCTGTAGGCCACTATTTAGTTAAACAGGGTTTTAGTTTAATTGCAGTGGTTAATATTGAGGTTTAAAGGTTGACTTTAAGTTGCCCGGTTAGTTGGGGAACTACGAGAATTTTTTACGAAAAAACTAGCCCCTTGATTCAGCAGTCAAAATTTTTCGAAGACAAAGAGCTCCGTTTTTCTTTGTCTCAGAAACTTTTTTCTTTCTTCTTTTTGTTAATTAGGGAAACCCAACTTCACTAGTTGGTTAGAAACGAGGGTTGTTATTTATTTATTTATTTTGTTTATATTTTATTTGGAAATATATGCGGTTATTTCTACCACTTTTTTTAACATTCCCCCCAAGGGGAAAAAATTTACCAGAATTATATTCTTAAATTTTTTTTTTTTTTTTGATGAATGAAAATGACATGCTCTACAGAAAAGTTCCTTTTAGGTGAAATATGAAAATGAAAGCGTCTTTTCTGTAGAACGTTAGTCCTAAGTTATAGCTATTTACAATTATTTACAATTTTCAATTTGTGGTCTTCACAAAGATCCACTCTGTATTTTTCTTTGCAGTTCTTCCCGAAATCTAACTGCAGCTTGTCTTTGTGGTCGGGGTTGAGTAGCGGCAGTAGTAGTGTCAGGATAATCTACAGTTCCTGATTCTGTGGAGAATTTTCAGTTCTTCCAGGTCAATATTCGGTTTATCAGTTATTTCAGTGGGTATAACCGATATATGTGTCTTCTGGAGAGATGACCATTGGGTGTTTTTACAGTTACATGCCTGATTATGCCATCTTCATCTGGGTGTAATGTTTCAATTACAGCAATCTTCCAGAAGTATTTGGGATTCATAGAATTTTCATCTAAGAGAGACAGTTCTCCTACTTTAGGTTCTTTACTTACTGGTTGTTTGTGTTGTTGGTATTCTTTTTTCTCAAACTACTCAAATATTCATATCGCCATCTTTTTTGATTTCTTTAGATTGTTTAACTCCCTTATGAAAGTAATCCAGTATTTTCTTTCTTTCTTTGTCCTCTGTTGCTGTCATATAATCAGTCCACCTGATCACCTTCATTAACAGCTTCTTGGGTATCATTAGTGGTTAAAAAGTTGAATTTGGTATTGTCATACCCAAAAAGCAACTTGAAAGGAGTTAGTAGGTCAGAGGAGGGATCTTCATTTGAGTTAACATAAGTGAGTGGTCTTGAATTAATTGTATTCATTATTTCAAGAACAATTGTTTTTAGTTCAGTTAAAGGGATTTTTCTTCCTTTTAGGGAGGTATAGAGGGCTCTTTTGACTAAACCCACCATTCTTTCAGCTATTCCTAAGGTTCTGGGTGAATAGGCTGCTGTAAATTTCCACTGGATACCATGATCAGAGAGGTACTGAGACACAAGAACATTTTGGAACCAATGTTTAAGGTAATCTTCAGATCTTTTGAAGGTGGATTGATTGTCTGAAATCAAAACTTTGGAAGGGAGTAGTTTAAGGACAAATGGTAGAGTTCTCTTAAAAAGGTTTTAGCAGAAAGGTCAGTGCAGATGTGAAGGCTGGTGAATCTGGTGGCGCAGCAAGTGAACAATAATAAGTAGACTTTCATGAATTGGTTATTCTCATCCTGGACAGAAATTGGACCAGCATAGTCAAGGGCAGTTTTTTCAAAGGGTTTTTCATAGCTTAAACGTTCCGTTACTAATGGTCCAGTAGTAGGCACTTCATAAGCCATGGCAAAGTATTTTTGGCAAAACAGACATTGTTTCAGAACCTTTTTAACTACTTGCCTTATTTTGG
Source organism: Bathynomus jamesi (assembly GCA_023014485.1). Classification (NCBI taxonomy): domain Eukaryota; kingdom Metazoa; phylum Arthropoda; class Malacostraca; order Isopoda; family Cirolanidae; genus Bathynomus; species Bathynomus jamesi. The sequence goes on from JAJOZX010003868.1 coordinate 355,412, forward strand.
GGATCCAGAATTCCTGTCTGAGGAAATTGCATGTGGTAGCTAAGGTTGCATGACTGGCTTTTGCATGACATTCAGTTATGATTAACGTTGTTAAATGAGAATTTTCAGGCAGTAGTACAGGATACCTAGCAGAATAGTTAAGGTTGGTTGCATATTTATATCTCCCCATTGTTCTGACTAACCCTTCTTTGTCAATGAAGAGTTTTAGATTCTTTTGCAGCTTTGTTAGGTCCTCAACTTTTTCTCCTTTATTTAGTTTGTTGATTATTTCTTTTTCTTTTGAGAAATGTTGTTGCTGGACTAATTTTATCCAGTATTTGTGGCCTTAGTTTTGTAAGCTGTATGATTTTTCTCCAAAACAGCAATTTGTTCTTCCATTGTTAGGTTACATTTGGGGTTATATTTGTGAGTGCGGAAGTACTTTAAGTTTTCTATGAACCGTAGAACATAGGCAGTGATTCTGACCAGTTTTTTCCTGTTAGAGAATTTTTCCATGTTTAACAAGGGAGTTTTTTCATTTATTTCTTTACAAGTTGTTTGAGACACATTTATTGTTGTCTGTAAGGTTTCTTGGTGGGTGTTAAAAATTAAGTTGGTTGGCCATTCAATTTCATTTCTCAAAAATGTGGGACCATGTTGGTAAAAGGGAAGAAGTTTTTGAAATTTCTTGAAAGATATTGTTCTGGTGAGTAGGTCTGCTGGGTTGTCTTCTCCTGCTACATGTCTGAATTCCAGGTGATGGTTTAAGTTTCTTGTTGCTTCCTGAATGTCTTTCACTCTGTTTTTTACAAAGATGGATTTCATTTTTAGAGATTTTTGAGCAATCCAATTTAAAGCCACCTGTGAGTCTGTCCAAATTATTGTTTTGAAGAACTTTTGGTTTTCTGAGTTTTCTTCTAGGTAGGTTTCTTTAAGGTATTCTAGGACTTTGGTTCCTAGGCAGATTGCCATTAATTCCAAGTTACAAATGGTCCAATTTTTTGATTTGGGGTTGACTCTTGATTTAGCGTAAATTAGTTCGGATTTTCCATTTCCAACTAGATAGCAACTTACTGCATACCCTTCTTGGCTGGCATCACAAAAGATGTGGAGTTGAAGATTTTCCATGAGAGGTTTGGAATTTTCAAAAGCTTGTCTAGGAAAATTCAGAAATTCCACTTTGTTTATTTCTTTGCAAAGTTTTTTCCATTCACCCAGCATTTCAGGTTCTAGATATTCATCCCAATCTTTTTTGGTAGATGCTACCTTCTGCATGAAGAGTTTTAATTTAAACACTAAGGGTGCAACAAATCCAATTGGATCAAACAATGATTGCACAGAACTTAGTATTTCTCTTTTAGTTTTGGCTTCTGAGTTCAAGTTTACAGTTTTTAGATGGAGTGTATCAGCATTTGTGTTCCAACCATATCCTAATAGTTTTATTTCTTTATCTTCTGAGGAGGCTATGTCATGTTTTTCAAATAGTCCTTGAAGTTCTGAGTGATTGGAGGCCCATTCATATAGCTTCAAATTATAATCGATTAAGGTGTTTACACTATAATTGTAAAGGTCTTTGAGTTCTGAGAGATTGTTGGCATTAATTAAAGCATTGTCCATGTAAAAGCGGTTAGCTAGGTAGTCTGCCACTTGGTTTTGTTGTTCATTAAAAATGTGTTGGAGAGATTGTTGTAGTAAAAATGGACTGCTTTTGTTGCCAAAGGTAACTCTTTTATATTTATAGCAGATCAGGTTGTCGTCATTTGGAGCCAATTGGGTATCTTTTAACCACAGAATTTTGTGGGTATTGCAGTCAAATTCTGTTTGATATTTAAGTTGTAAATATGCTTTTTGAATGTCTCCAATCATCAAATATTTACCATGCCTTAATTTAATGCACAATTTTGCTAAATGAGGTAGGAGTGAAGGGCAGTCCTCAGTAGCATCATTTACTGTTATTTCTTCTGGTTTGCTTTTACCCGAGGGATCTACTACAATCCTAACTTTAGTTGTTTGTACTCCAGGGCGAACTACTGGAAAATGAGGTAAAAAATTTCCTTCTTGTTTTAAGCTTTCTGTTAGGCTACTTCTTCTATTATTCCTTCCTGGAATTGTTGTTCAAGGATGTCTGAATAAGGTTGCATTAAGTTATCTTTTTTTAATTTTTTGCAAGTGGACTTTAACCTGCTAATAGCATAGTTAAAGTTTGGTGAAATTTTATCTTTTTGGTCATTCCATGGTACCTTAACAGACAATCTTTCATCTTCTATTTTAACTTCCTTTTCGAAGTTTGCAATCAGATCTTTTTCTTTGTTTGAAAATGGTTCATCCCCAGAAATACCCAAGTTTTCTAGTTTGCTAAATTGTGCAATCTGGTGTTCAATTTTTTCTAGATCTTCATTAGAAGTTGTACTAGTAAGTAGAGGGTTGGTAATACAGAAGCTGATCTGATCTCTTATTGGTTCTTTTTCTTTTTCAGGGTAGTAATCTGAAGGGAAACCCAATAAAAGTATTCCATAGGGAGATTTATAACAAGAGGCAGTATGAATCTGATGAGTGCTGAGGGCAAAAAGTTTGTGGGTTGCAGCCCCAAAAATTAACATGAAGTCGGCCACTTCATCAGCTTCAAAGTGATCTGCAAGCTGATAATTTAAGGATTTTAAATAAGTTTGAAGTTTCAGTAATCCCTGAACTTCATATTTAATATTAATATCATCAATTATGATGGCTTCTATTTCTTGGTAGTTTCCAGGGTTTCTAGAATCCTCCAATTTAATTATAGCTACTTCATAATTTGGTTGTTTCTTGTTGGCTATAAATCCTGTTATGGTTATGGATTCATCGTAGTGTTTAGTTGGAAGATTCAATTTTTTCACAAGTTCATTGGTAATGTAGCTGGCTTGACTACAATTATCCAAAAGTGCTCTGCATTTAATTGATTTTTCTGAGTTTCTTATTCTCATCTGCATGGAAGGAATTAATGCCTTCTTGATCAGTGTTTTTTAAACTTAATAAGTTAGTAACTTGTTTCCCTTGTTTTGAGTTTTCTTTTTGGATAGCTACTTCAGTACTGGTTTTGGTTTTCTTATCTTCCTCTGGTTTTCCTTTTTGTTTGGTACAAAGGAAGGATAAATGGTTAGAAAACCTACAAAATGAACAGGGTTGGAAAGAAATGGGGCATTCTTTGGCTTGGTGTTTAGATGAGGTGCATTTAGTACAATAATTTAATTTAGCAAGTTTTTTCAGTTTATCCCAACTTTCAGGGAAAGAATCACATTTTGAGATTCTGTGTGAGTTTTTCTTACACAATTTGCAGTAAAGTTCTCTCTGGTCAGTATGTTGAGCTCTTCTTGAGGATTGTCTTTGGGTGGAAACTGCCAGAGTAGCTGTAGTTTGGCCAGAATACCATGGTTTTCTGGCTGGTTCTGGAGAGAAGTTTCTTTTTTGTTTAGGTATTAAGGTGGTTAATTCACTTTGACTTAGATCAAAATTAACATTAGCTAAGGTTTTGGTAGCTTCAGCAATGGCTTCTTTAAATTTATCAAAGTGGTCATAGAGTTTAAAACCACAAGTTCTTAAAAATTCCTGAGTTTCTTGACTTAGTTTATTATAATATACATACAAGAGTATATCTTCTAATTCTAATTTTTGAGTTTGCATTAAATTTATGGTAGAGTGCATATCTGCTTGAAAGTCATGAAGTGATTTAAAATCTTTGGTTATTTGGATTTGGTTAAAAGTGATTTTATTATGGAGAATTTAATTTGGCCTGGTGTTGCATAACAGCCCTCCAACTGCTGCCATGCTTCTTCATAAGATGTTTTACTCTCTTGCATGCAGTTTATTTGAATGGCAGGGTTTCCACTCAAATGTTGTTTTAGGTAGGCAAATTTCTCTTGTTCGAAAGACCTATGTTATCATAAATGTTTCTGAATGAGGTCTTAAAGTTTTGAAATTTAGAGGGATTTCCATCAAATGGTAATATTTGAAGCTCAGGAATTTTAGTACTATTCTTGGTTTAGGTTTGGCTTCGGCATTATTTTCTTTTTTAGTTGTTAATGCTTGTACATTTGATCTATTTCAATTTGGTAATAACTGTTTTTTTCATCTAGTTTTTCTTGTTTAGCCTCTGAGAAGCCTTCGGAACAAACATACATACTAAGGATTTCCTCATCTAAATTTTGTAACTTGTCCAGTTGTGAGGACAAAAGCCGAGCATATGAATTTTTTTGTTCCTCAGTCCAATCATCCAATTTCTCTTTGATTGTAGCTAAAAGTTTAGTAGCTGAGGCTCTGATTGCTCTCCTCTTTTTTACCAATTTACTAGTTTCAAGTGCTTCCACATCACTTCCCAACCATGATGATAGTGTCTCCATACTTTTTCCTGGAGTGGCTTCAGTTTCATTAGCCATTTTTTAGGTTTAATATTATAAATGATATTATCAATGATATTTATAATTAAATTTTCAGATTATGTAAAAAATTTAATTCACTGGATTTAAAACTATTGTATCAGAAATAAAACAAAAAAGGGTAACTAACTTCTCGACTGCCCACCCGGGGGCGCCATATTGAAAAATTTATTGAAAAATTATTTTTATTGAGATTATTTTTATTTAGGTGTAATATTAAGGTTAAGTTTTTTAAATAGACACAGTAATTATAGAAATAATAATGGCCCATTTAGACACTGTCAACATAGCTACAGACTTTTTCACTGTAGGCTGCAGTGGTTTTAGGTTAAAATTTGGTCAGCAGCCAGATTACTAACTATGGTCAAGCTAAATTCATTAAAATTAATTTAGACTTACCAAAAATGAAGTTGCCAGTTGAACGTTACCCTTTCTGTTTCTAACTAATCCATAAGTTTCATTTAGTTTCCAGATTTGAATTTTATTTGTTAAGTTTTATTTACACTGCTAAGTTATTTATTTATAGGGGCTATTTCCCAGACCTAGGTTTTGCAGTTAAGTTAGGCTAGGGCTGTATTGCCCTTAAGTTTTTGTTTTTAAAGGTTTAAGGTTTTGAAGGTTTTTACTCAAGTTAAGTTAGGGCTATATTGCCTTTAAGTTTTAATAGGGGCTATAACAGCCATTTAATTATTTAGTTAGGGCAGTTGTAGCCCGGTTCGAGTTTCTTCTAGGTACCTAGTTTTTCTCTTACCTTAGTTATTTTTTAATTAAATTACTTACACCTAGTTCTGGTAGGCCACTATTTAGTTAAACAGGGTTTTAGTTTAATTGCAGTGGTTAATATTGAGGTTTAAAGGTTGACTTTAAGTTGCCCGGTTAGTTGGGGAACTACGAGAATTTTTTACGAAAAAACTAGCCCGCTTCATTCAGCAGTCAAAATTTTTCGATGACACAAGAGCTCCGTTTTTCTTTGTCTCAGAAACTTTTTTCTTTCTTCTTTTTGTTAATTAGGGAAACCCAACTTCACTAGTTGGTTAGAAACGAGGGTTGTTATTTTTATTCTATATTTATTTTGTTTATATTTTATTTGGAAATATATGCGGTTATTTCTACCCAACTTTTTTTTTAACAGGTACTAACAGGCACAAACTTTGGACACCAGAAGGAAACCACATCACTCATATACAAACAATATATTCGCTCAGTTATGAAGTATGCTAGCCCATGCTGGGCACCCATTATCTCAAACACACACATAAACACCTTACAGACAATACAAAACAACGCACTTCGTATCATTACAGGATTCACTCAAACAACACTAATAGAACACCTGCACACAGAAACAAAAATACTGAAAGTTAGGGAGCATTTAGACATGAGGGGAACTCAATTCATGGCAGCAGCGACAACTAACCCACAACACCCTTGCCACTACATGTACAATCATGCACCAACACCTCGCACCATTAAGGTAACACAAGAGAGACATTATAACCAAATACGCCATTCCATACCACGCCCCACAGACATCACACAGTACAGAAAACACATACACACACACCTAACCCACAAAGCACTGACACGGCTCGGTCCGAATGCGGTCCTAGGTGCGAAGCCGCCACCCATTAACAGGTCAGAGATCAGCCTGAGCAGATCGGATCGAGTTAACTTAGCACGATTCCGATGTGGACATCACCCCAACTTACGGACATATAAACACAGACTAGATAACTCCACAGACGACACCTGCCACCTGTGCCAGGACACACCACAAACAATTGAACACATTATGACAGACTGTACCGCTCTAGCACAACAACGAACACAACACAACATCACTAGTGCGCTGAACCTTTGGTCCACTCCGGAGAGGGCGATCTGTTACCTGCGTGCCGCCGGCTTGCTCGATCAGGGTGGGCTGATCGGCTAAACAACAACAACAACACAACAACAACACACTAAAGAATTTTTTTACTGAGTAAATATTTTCTTTCCCAGAGGTACCAATACAAATATAATGTGTTTTTACGTTCCTTGTAATTTAAAAAAGTAATTAACTAGATACAAAACTCTAGAAAAAAATATACAAGAAAATTAAATGGCTAAATATTGGTACGACGACCTGGCCAAATAGTGATGCGACGACCGCCGCACTTGCAGCACCTGTTCTTACGGGCCTGCCTATTAATATATATGAAAGGAACTCGACAAAAATATTAGCGACAAAATCAGTGTTAGCGTTAGCGGCGCTAACTGTTGAAATGCTTCACGTTAGCATTGGAGGCGATAAACGTTATAGTAGTTAGCGTTAGCGGGCACAGCACTGTATATACACCTTTCCTTTCAAAGGTTCCGTGCGATGATTCCTCATTTCACGAAGATCAAGCTTGTCGCCCCTCCTCTCGAGTTGGCCTGGTGAAGTAGTAGCGAGTTGGTTTCTTGTACTCTCTACCTCACATAGCCAGGTACGCACGGCTCATCGGGGATTGTTCTGACCCAGGCGTCTAATCTTCTTTTGAAGATGTCCACTGCAACACCATTCGTGTTCCTTAGGTCTTTGGGCAGCTGATTAAACAGTTTTGGTCCTCTCACAACAAAACTATTTTCTTTCAGGGTTAAGAATGTTCCCTGTCTCGCCTTTAATTTGGAAATACGACACAGTCTTCCTTTTCTACTTTCCACCGTTGTTTGGTGAGTTACAGGGTTCAGAGTAAGATTAGGGACTAGTTTCTCCATTATTTTCCAAGTGTTACTGTGCTGTCTCTGGTAACCTCCTCATCTATATCAGTTAGTATGATTGTGAAGAGTAGTGAAGCTAATCATGTTTCTTGTGGTACTGAGCTGAGGACCTCTGATTCTGATGAAGAGGCTCCTTCTACTGTAATGACTTGCCGCCGCTCACTGAGGAAATTATATATCCATTTCCCTACTTTGCCTCTTATTCCTATATATTTCAATTTATGTATTATGATTCCATGGTCACACTTGTCGAACCCTTTGGCAAAGTCTGTGTATAGTACATCATAATTTTCATTATTTTCAAGTGTATCAATAATGTTGTTGTAGTGTTCCATTAGTTGTGGTAGGCATGATCTGCCTGACCGAAACCCATGTTAGTTATCATTTAATTTTTTCCGAGTTTCCAAAAGGTCATAGATTTTTTGCCTAACTATTCTTTCAAATATTTTAGTGAGATGAGATGTAAGCGACACTGGCCTATAGTTTTTGGCCTCCGATTGATCTCCTACTTTATATATTGGGACTATGTTCGCGCTCTTCAGAATGCCCGGTATTTCCCCCGTGTCTCGTGATCGTCTCCTTATCCAATATAGGGGCTCAGCGATTGTTCTTGCAGTTTTTGATCAGTGTGGCCTTCCATTTATCCGGTCCTGCCGCTGAGTGTGCTTTTAGTTTCCCTATAATTTGTGTAATATCATCTGTCGTAAAGTCGAAGTCCGTTATACTTTCCCCTTGTAGTTCTTCTTCAAAGAACGCGTTTCTATCGCATATCAGTTTGTCAGTTTTTGATATACTGAAAGATGATTCGTACTGAGCTCTTAATATTTCAGATACTTCTGTTCGATCATCAGATAAAGCACAGTTCTCGTTTTCAGAGGTTCGATAGTCGCATGGTTTTTCGACTTCTTTTTTGCAAAATTATAGAAGTATTTTGAGTTAACTGTTATCATTTCTGTAGCGTCGTCTTCTTTTTCTGTGTGCTTCCCAAATAGTTCTTGTATGACGTCATCGATACTCTGCAGTTTATCATTCAATATTTTTCTGATGTTATCTTTACAGTTACTTAATTTTGCAGTCACTCTTTTTCTCTTTCAGAACAATGACCTCTTTTGTCTCTCGAATCTACTTCTCTTTCCTCTTTGTTGTATTTTTGGGACATGTCTTTCCACAATTACCAGTGTCTTCTCCTCCAAAGTCATTAGCATCTCTCCCGTTGTCTTGGCCTCGAAAATGGTTTCCTAATCTGTTACTTCCATGATGATACACATTACTTCCATGCTGGATGAAACATCTTTCCAGTTTATAGCTTTGTAGTGAAAATAAAAAAATTCGAATTTGCTTCTTTCTGTTGTTTGTGTTCTTTCCTTTCCTGTTGCTTTTATATTGATTGTTATTCCAATAATGTTGTGGGCCAATATTATAGTTGGGGATTTTTCTACGTTATCAATTAGGTTGCTGTTGTTTGTGAATACCAAATCTAGGTTAACCTATATATATATATATATATATATATATATATATATATATATATATATATACACACGAGGACCACTCAATATATTTTGCCTCACCCTTTTTTTTTTCTTTCCAAGTTTCCTTGTAAGTTCCAGATATTTTGTACACAAATAATTACGTACCTCTTCTACAAGTTTTTATTTTTCCACAGAGTCTCCATCCTTTTCTACGGCTTTCCTCCACCTCGAAACAAGGGCCTTTATTCTTGCTAGTAAAAGTACGCTGGGTTCGGCTCGAGCCACCTCTTAACCTCCTCATCAACCTCATCGTCACTCTGAAACTTTCTTCCACGAATAGCATCCTTCATTGGCCCAAATAAATGGAAGTTTGAAGGTGCCAGATCCGGGATGTATGGAGGGTGGGGGTGACACAGTCAAGAGCATTTTTGTGATGGCCTCTCTTGTTTGCAAATTGTTGTGTGGTCTTGCGTTATCGTGTAAAAGAAGGACGTCTTCCAGTTTTCTCTCCGGTCGAACTCGCTTTATACGTCCCTGGAGTCGCTGTAGGGTAGCAATATATGCCTCTGAGTTGATTGTTTGTCCTTTCTTCATAATGTCCACCAGACTCACCCCTTTCATGTCCCAGCAGATGGTGGCCATAACTTTTCCTGCAGAGGGATCCATTTTCAACTTTTTCTTGCGTGGGGAGTCTGCGTGATGCACTCCATGGATTGGCATTTTGTTTCAGGTTCAAAGTGGTGTACCCAAGTCTCATCCCCAGTCACAATTCGTGAAAGGAAGTCATCCCCTTCTTTCTCGTATCGAATCAACGACTCAGAAGCAATTTATTTTCTTTGGGCTTTGTGATCTTCAGTCAGTTCGCGACGAACAAACGGTGAACACACTTTTGAATATCCTTTGGTTTGGTTAGCTTCCGCCCGAATTGTTCATTCTGACGAAGGTCAAGCTTTTCACTCCACCTTAGACCTACAGTTTAACGTGGAATCCGAACCACGCCCCACCAGCAGCCCAGCGTTTTAACAACTAGGCCACCTAGGGTACCCATTTATCTACCAACCACTTTCTTTATTGTGTGGAAGGATGAACAGCTGGGTTTTGCTGCGCGCCGGCTGCCGTCGGGTCTCGAACCCGGGGCCGATGGATTCGTAGTCAACGACGCTAACCACTACACCATCGAGGCGCCCAGTTGCTGAATTATCGTATTCACACTTCCTTCACTAATTCTTAGCTCCAGTGATAGTTCCTTGTATGTGACGCACAGATTTGATCGAATGATGCTGTTAGCACGTTGCACAGTGTGAGATGTCACAGCCGATACCGGGCGACCCCTGCATGGCTCATCATCGACGCTGGCTCTCCCTCTCCCCGATAATCTTGCACGTTTAGACCAGCGTCCAACTGTGCTTCGATCAACAACAGCATCTCCGTAAACGTTTTGAAGACATTTGGGAATATTTCCAACTGTTTTCATCTCTGCAGTTAAGAACTCGATAACAGCTCTCTGTTTACGATGCACATCACTGTCAGACGCCATTTTGGAAACTGTGTTAACCATCGGTTTTATACAAGGGCGCTTAAAAGCGGTTTTATACAAGGAGGGGAGGGTCAAACTGGAAAAATCCAGTTATGTGAAGTAGCAGAAAGTTCAAACTTACGGCCCAAAAGACATTTCAGCCCCATGGCCTATTATTTAGCTAAGAAAAAAGGGTGGGGCAAAATATATTGAGTGCCCCTAGTATATATGTATACGAATATATAAAGGAGGCTGAAATAAAGTATGCAACCAATAGGAGGGTTTGTACTCGCCTCGCTAGTATTCAATCCTGAGTCCAACACCTTACCACTAAACCATCCGGGAAGCCAATAACCTTTCTTTCAAGTTCAGCTTTTGCACGCAACTCATTTTATCCTGAGCGCCTTGACGAAATGCACAAGTTACCCTTCACTGAATTTTTATGATACAAAACCACAATAACCGTAGTTAATATTAAACGGATAATGAAATAAAGCTTTATTTCAGTCTCTGTTTAATATTAACCACTGTTATCGTGATCTCTATCATATATACAGGATGTTTCACAATCGGTCTGCCATACTTTGGCGGGTAATTTGAGGGGTGATATCGAGTAAAAAAATTAATAGAACATCAGAGCTCTTTCCAACCGTTGCGGAGCTACGGATGTTTTAAGGTGTACGGAAAAAATAAACGAGAGTATTAATCTGATGTATTTATTGCTACATTTTATGAGATACACCTTATGAGTGTTCAAAATGTCCGCCTCGGTTTTCAATGCACAGCCTCGCTCGTTCCAAACAGGAGTCCACTGCCCATTGAATCATTTCGGGGTGTTCTCGTATGTAAGCAGCGGCATCCATAATCCGACGCAAGAGTTCCTCTCTCGTTTGTAATTTGGTTTTGTAGACTCTCTCTTTAAATAAGGTCCCATAAAAAGAAATCTAACGGGGGTTAGGTCCTGAGATCTCGAGGGCCACGATATTGGACCAGCACGACCAATCGAACGATTCCCGTACCGCTGATTCAAATAATCCGTAACATGACGACCAAAATGTGGTGGCGCCCCATCTTGCTGAAAGAACATCCTGCGCCTTGTTTCCAAGGGCACGTCCTCGATCAAAAGCGGCAATTCGTTCGTCAAGAAGTTCAGATAAATATTAGCAGTTAATTGTTGTTCCAAAACGAACGGTCCAATCAGCTGATCTCCAATTACACTGCACCAAACATTCACCGAGAATCGAGGTTGAAAGTTTTCTTCAACGATACCGTGGGGATTATCGACGGACCACAAGTGAGAATTTCGTCTATTGTTAATTTCGTCCCGAATGAATTGTGCTTCATCACCAAACGGTATGCGATTAAGAATTTGGCGATGCATAACCATCCACTGGCAAAATTGAAAACGTTTATCGTAACCATCCGGTTGAAGAGCTTGCACACATTGCAAATGATAGGGATACAAACCCTCATCATGTATGGTTCGCCATACACGCAATGCGGATTCACCAATTCGTCTAGAAATCCTTCGAACACTGGTAGTTGGGCTACGTCGTACTAGGTCCAGTATGCGCTCCTCCACAGCAACGAACCGTCGTGCTACATGTTCTTGGTTACGTGGAACAATTGTCCCTGTTTCTCTTAATCTCTGGTGTGTGTCACTAAACACTTGCCTGTTCGGTATTCGGCGGTTCGGAAAACGTGTTCGATATTCCTCAACTGGCGCTCTGCTGTTACCATCACAGAATCCATAAATGAAATGGATATCAGCATATTCAGCGGGTGTGAACTGTTGATTCATTTTGATTGTTCACCTTAACTCAACACAGTGCCTCGTACCACAGATCAGAACCAACTGAAAGAAAAAACTGAGGATTAGTAGTGGTAACTTCGTTAACCGAAACTACCACCAGTGCTGCCATCTATCGAATTACACACAAGTAGGGATTTGTTGTTTGCACATCTTAAAACGTCCGTAGCTTCGCAACGGTTGGAAATAGCACCTATGTTGTATTAACGTTTTTACTTGCTATCACCCCCAAAGTATGGCAGACCGGTTGTGAAACACCCTGTATATCCTGTATATATATATATATATATATATATAATATATATATATATATATATATACAGGGTGGGCCGAAAGTCTGGATCCATAGGAAAATATTTATTTTAATACATAAATTACAACAAATGGTAAGTACTTAAAATGAATATCAACTTTAACTCGTAAATGCGTATCCGTGATACTGTACAGTAGTTCGTACTCCAGTATAAATACTCAAATGCTTTTTTTATTTCAGCCCAGAAATGGCTTCGAATCTAACAACAGAAGACCGGGTAGAACTTGTGCTCATGTACGCAAGACAGGGCGCTACACACAGAGAAGTTGCTACCGAATTCAATAGAAATCATCCTGATAAGCATCCAGTAACACATGCGACTGTTGGCAAGTTGTTTAAACGTTTCAAAGAAACAGGAAGTGTACATGATCGACGGCGTTCTGGTCGTCCAAAAACTGCAACTGATGAAAATACCTCTGCAATGGTATGTGAAACTTTAACGAATAGTCCAGTAAAGGCAACAAGAAGATTATCAAATGAAACACGCATCTCGAGAACGTCAATTCGAAGAATTATTAAAAATCATAAATTCCATCCCTAAGTGTCTCGATGTCAGAGGCCGCCAATTTGAGCATTTGTTATAATTTGTTGTTTATACTGGAGTACGAACCACTGTACAGTATCACGGATACGCATTTACGAGTTAAAGTTGATATTCATTTTAAGTATTTACCATTTGTTGTAATTTATGTATTAAAATAAATATTTTCCTATGGATCCAGACTTTCGGCCCACCCTATATATATATATATATATATATACATATATATATATATATATATATATATATATATATATATATATATATATATATATAATATATATATAACCTTTTTGGTGTGTGTGTGTGTAGAGCTGTGCAAAAAAGTAAGTGAAACTATCCGTTGCAATCAATCTGTATGGCTGAGGCTGAATGTGGCTGGAGAATATGCTTTGTGCATACATATGACAAACCCTTTGTGTATCTGGCAACACGACCCTACCATTCGAAAATAGTTTACGCATGTATATGGCACGCAGACACCTTAGTTGTGAAAAGGAGGCTGCGCCAAAGTAAGTGAACAATTTATGTATCGTCATAAATTTGTTGAACGAAGGTACTTCGCTTACACATTTCATTTCGTATAACGTTGCATTCCCCCTGTGAACGTAGTGATATTATTTTAATGTGACTGATCACATCCTTTGTATTTCAGCCATCATTTTAGAGTAAATAACGTACAAAGAATGGGGTATCATGCCAAGATTGAAGGAGTTCTCGAATAACGTACGGAGGGCCGCTGTGAGTCTTCACACTCGGTCAGGGCTCTCCCCAAATGTACGAGAAGATATCAGCGAAATGGAAAATCAATGTATCAAATGTTCGTCAAATTATTTACCAATAGAGGGACATAAAGACGACGACAACCTTGCACCGGGATGGCCGACCACTGAAGATCTCAGAATGATTAGGGGACTCGTTCGTGAGATTAACAGTAATCCAAGAGTGACATCTAAAAACTTTCAAGGAACTTCGGCAAGTGTGTACGTCTCTGATTTCCCATGAAATGATTACTGCTTCTGTGGCAGGGACCCTTCCGAATGTGCTGAGCGCATCACGGAGGTGATTCTCTTGGACTTGGAGGCGTACATTCCATATTCTATTCCTACTACTAAAGCAAAAAACCTTGGTTTAGAGGAGGCTTTCAGAAGGTACCGTCGCCATCGAACTCCTGACTCTCACTCAGTTTATATTTCTGCCCGGAATCGTGCAAAATCTGTTCTCCGACTCGCCAAAAATTTCTTTATCTTGCACAAATGTGAAAACCTATCCAATTCTAATTCTTCTCGCTCTTTTTGACATCTAAGACTCTCTCCAACAACTTTACTTCTTCTTCTTTCCCTTCTCTTTTCTATTCCGGCGGCTCAGTCGCAGCTCTTCCGACAAAACTGAACTCTGCGCTCAAACTTTTGATTCAAACTCAACCCTGGGCGATTCCGGTGCTGTTCCACCATCTCCTCTTCCCTCTGACTTAATTATGTCTGAAATTAGAATTTCTTCTAAAAATGTTCTTTCTGCCCTATCTGGGCTCAACTCTAAGAAGGCGTACGGTCCTGATGGTGTTCCTCCTGTTGTTCTCAAGAACTGTGCTTCTGTGCTGACACCCTGCAAAGCAAACTCTTTCGTCTTTGTCTCTCATCTGGTACTTTTCCTTCTTGCTGGAAATTCACTTTCATTCATCTTGTCCCAAAGAAGGGTGACCGCTCTCAGCCCTCCAACTATCGTCCAATTGCTTTGATTTCTTGTCTTCCTAAAGTTTTCGAATCTATCCTTAATAGAAAGATTCTTAAGCACCTCTCCTCAAACAATCTTCTTTCAGATCATTAGTATGGGTTCCACAAGGGACGCTCTATTGGCAATCTTCTCTCTGACTCTTGGTCATCCTTCTTTAGGGATTTCGGTGAAACGTTTGCTATTCTGCTAGACATATCAAAAGCTTTTGAGAGTGTCTGGCACAAATCTTTAATTTCCAAACTGCCCTCCTTCGGTTTCTATCCTTCTATCTGTGCCTTCGTCTCCAATTTCCTTTCTGGCCGATCTACAGGTGCGGTTGTAGATAGCCATTGTTCTTCTCCTAAAGCTATTAACAGTGGTGTTCCTCAGGGTTCTGTCCTGTCACTCACTCTTTTCCTTTTATTTATTTATGATCTTTTGATTCGCACTTCCTGTTCTGTTCATTCCTATGCTGATGATTCCACTCTTCACTTCTCCACCCGCTTTCCAAAGCGTCCCTCACAGCAGTCACTCCATGATTCGCGTACGACGGCTATGGGACACTTGACATTTGATCTCTCTGCGATCTCTGATTGGGGCTGAGAAAACCTTGTGGATTTCAATGCCTCAAAAACTCAGTTCCTTCATCTGTCTACTCGTCACAATCTTAAACACGACTATCCCCCCACCTTCAACAACACACAACTCAGTCCTTCCTCTTCTCTTTACATTCTTGGCGTTTCCTTTTCTCGCGATCTTTCCTGGAAAGATCACATATTATAATTATATTCTCTTTCCAAAACAGCTTCCAAGAGGTTAGTTATATTGTACCACCTCCGCAGTTTCTTCACCTCTACTCAGTTGCTCTCTCTCTCTGTCCAGGGGTCTTGTCCACCCCTGTATGGAGCACGCTTCTAATGTGTGGGGTGGCTCAAACCACAGAGCCCAAATTCACAGTCATGCATAGAATATTTTTAATTAAATATCATTATTATCATTATCAAAAATAAGTTTCTTATGTATCTGTATCGGGAAAATGTAGGTATAGGCCAAAGTGCATTATCGAAAAGTCATTCCATGATAATTTGTGCATTGAGTGTTATATATATATATATATATGTATAGAAACGACGTAAGTATAGAGGAGTGTTCTGCACACAAGGAAGAGAAACGAACCCAGGATCTTCCGATTGCCGGTCAGACGTGCTAACCACTACACTACGGAGCCACGATAGTCAGAAGTTGTAATTCTCCTACATAGGGCAGAAACCAATGCCTTGAGAGGGCACCCTCGCAAATCGTGAATATGTACATTTAACTGCAATGACCGCGCAGTATATTAACGTATAGAAACGACGTAAGTATAGAGGAGTGTTCTGCACACGAGGAAGAGAAATAACAAACAAATTAAAAATAAGGCACCCGCCCGGGAATATTTTTCATTTGTTTGTTATTTCTCTTCCTTGTGTGCAGAACACTCCTCTATACATACGTCGTTTCTATACGTTAATATACTGCGCGGTCATTGCAGTTAAATGTATATATATATATATATATATGTATGGGATGAATTTCACAAAAAAAGAAAAAGCTCTCGTTAAAAACAGATATAATTGAAAGGAATATTCTAGAATGTGCATTTATCCATTTTAAAAATAATTTCAATAACAGTGCGGGAATGTATAAAATTGACATCCTGTTAAAATTCCTTTAGCCTCTCATTAACTCTTGTTAATTATGTGCTAATCTTTTTGTTTTTCAGTCCGCTGTATACATTTTGGGCATCTCGCCAGGGACGCTCCCAGGAATTTATTTCGTGGGGGGGGGATGTATTTTAGCTGGAAACAAAAATGATGACTTATTTAACTTCATGTTTATGTATATATTTGAACAAAACACACAAATTAGCGATAAACTAAAAATAAAGAAAATGTATACCAATACGCAAACAAAATAACGCAAACAGGAAAAAAAACTCATGCATTCTTGCACACAGTTTCTAATTTCTATTTTTTGGATATATTGGGCTAATATCTTATTGGTTAACATTTTTTGGTGCACCCTGTATAACAATGAAAAAACGAAAGTGCAACAAAAAATGCAGAGAATTCATAAAGTCATCTGTGTCTACGTGCAATAAACCATAACTAAAACCAGGACACTACGAGCTACGAAGTTTGTGATGCTGGAAAGTAGTTTTTTTTTTGCATTTTTTCGTTTTTTTTCAGTTTGATTGGTGTTTCCTGCCTATTTAGGTGTTGATTCGCATCTTTCTGACTCGTGGTTTTGAAGTTAGTTCAACAATGATTGCTTCCTCACTGGGCTCTAGACACAGTTTATTTTAGTTGCGTTGTTTAGTAACACATCATGGCGCTAGTGTAGCTAACAGCAACCTATTACAGCTCAATGACCTTGAACGTTTACGCCGCTGAAATAGGAAATTATCCACCAGTACAATATCGTAGTTTACTATATTCATAATATATATATATATAATATTCATAATATAATCTGCTCTGCTATGTTATGTTTAGGTTAGGTTAGGCTCGGTCAGGTTAGGTTAAAATATATTAGGTTAGTCCAGGTTTCCAAAATAAATGTTAGTATATGACACAACGAGACAAGCTAGATCACCTACCTCCGCAACACAAAATTGTGACACAATGGACCCGCCGCTCTAAACAACTCAATGTTGTTAATTTGCTATCTAGTGATATTTTTTTATGCGATTAAAAATTTGGCGAAATATCTGAAAACAGTCACGTATAAACAGATTTGTGCATATTTTTGGTAATTTCTGTTTATCGCTCAAAACCAGCCAAAAAACCGTAAACCCGCTAATTCCGAAATTTTCCCGCTAAACAAGGATAAAAAGAGCCAAATTTAGCGGGAACCGCCAAATCTGGGAACACTGCCGTTGAACTTAGTGGAGTTATTTTTTCGTTTAAAAAATAAGTTATTTAGTTAGAAATTAAAGTCCACCCTTGCATTTTCGGGTGGTGGCACCCCCCTGGGTGCGCCTTTGCATCTCGCCTTCTTCCTTCATTCCCTGACGAGGTGTACTTCTGAATACACGAAAGGCCTTGGAATCATTTTTCTTTTTCCTTGTGGGTTTGCATCATTTTATATATATATATATATATATATATATATATATATATATATATATACATATACACACTATTAAGTGCAGCTGACGAGGAAGCTTCTAATAGTAGCTGTATCCTCCAGCGCAGGACATTTCAACGCGAAGAAGAGGCGACGTCAAACCAAAACATCAACGCGCTGGTGGCCAAACTTCCTCAAATCTCCGTGCAGCGGGCTGTCTACCGTTGGCCAGACTTGCAGTCGACGGCCTGTTGCGTGGCACGGTCAGAGTGCCGATCGGCTCCCGGGGCCGGACCTATTCTCAGCGTGCTATTTTTTCATTTACGGGGAGCAATTGCGTGCTCCCCAGACTACTCTTACTCTGCGGCGACATTAAGACTAATCCAGGTCCCACTATAACTTACACATGTCACCATACACAAAGACATAGACACAATAGCACCATGAGACACATATAGAAGTATAATATTAACATATTACGGGACAACGTAGATGGCCTCGCAAACAAAATCATGCAGCTTAGGGAATTCGTACACAAACAAAACATTCACATAGCACTTATACAAGAAACAAAACTAAAACGCACACACAAAACACCTACCATCCCTGACTTCACGGCGATCTGTCAAGATCGTACTGGGGGTAACGGGGGTGGACTCATCACTTACATACGTAAAAGCATTAGCTACACTGATGCCACCCAAAACACTACAAACACAATCCAAGCAGATAACACGATAGAAATAAAGGCAGTTAACATTTAAACACGCTCAAAACACAACACCACACTAATCAACATTTACATCCCACCAGATAGTTCATCTCAGGTGCCAGCCAATTACAATCCACAGTTACACAATCTGGCCTCTCTCACTAATGTCATCTTAGGAGGAGACTTCAACGCTAAAGACACTAGTTGGTATCTGCACAACCAAAGCAACACCAGAGGCGCCAACATAGCCACACAACTAAACAGCCTCTTCATTCTTAACAATACAGAAGAACATACACAAATACCACATCAAGCAGGATACTCAAACTCCTCCCCAAACATAACGTTCTGTTCCCCCTCACAGCAACACATACACACTGGAGAACAGAAAAACAACTGTCATCAGACCACCTGCCCATCATCATTACAACACGTTCTACACTCTGCCCCAACAGCCTTAGGCACACTTACAGAAATTACAAAAAGATGATTGGGAACAGTTCAAAATACAGACTGAGGAACAATTCACCATATTAAACAGCACACCCATCATAAACATCAATACAACACTCAAGACATTTAATCAGATCATCAATAATGCAAACAAATACATACCCGAGGGCAACATTAGGAAATACAACCCAAATTACACTAGAGAAATAGCCCACCTCATAAGGCAACGTAACAACCTCAAACATAACACACAAACACCACACACAGAAGCCATAAAACAGCAGATACAACAGCTCAACACAGAAATAAACAACGAACTCAAAGAAAAACAAACAGAAACATTTAGGGACTTCATAACAACACTAAACCACTCCACAGATACATCCAGGCTATACAAGACTATAAACAGCATTACCCACTCTAACAGCCGCATTCACACCTCACACGCGGCTATCTGTCGCAGCCAAAATAATATCCCAACATATACACAGCAAGCTAACATTCTAGTTAATTACTACGCAAAGATAAGTCACTTAAACAGAGACAACAACCAGAAACACGCAGACAGCCAAAGGCGAGACACAAGAAAACCTACAGACTCGACACGACCATTACACCCTTCAGTACAAACCAAACCACCAACATCATCAAAAACATTAAGAATTCGAAGGCTACGGGACCAGACAACATATCTAACATACACCTTAAACACTTGGACCCAAACATCAGCACATATTCATACCAACATTGTATTATTCCTGACATATGGAAACTAGTTAAATTATTACACTACTCAAACCAAACAAATATCCAACAGAACCAGCTTCCTATAGACCCATTAATTTACTATGCACATTGCACACCTTCCAAAGTAACAGAAAGACTAATTTTACAAATCACCAACCCACACAAACCACTATCGCCTACTCAACATGGATTCAGACCTCACCACTCAACCACGACATTACTCACTAACCTCACGCAGCACATCATGGATGGCATCAACTCCAGACGACCAGCTTAACGTACACTATTAGCAACAATAGACATTAGTAAAGCATTTGATGCTATCCCACGCTTCCCTCTCATAAACAAAATACTCAACACAAACATGCACAATAACACCAAAATGTGGCTGAGCAACTATCTTTCAGGAAGATACTCACATGTCACATTTAATGGCAAGCCATCCAAAAACAAGCTTTTTCCGAACGGGATCCCTCGAGGCTCTGTTCTCTCACCAACACTCTTCAACTTATACATGCATGACATTCCAACACCCATAGATAACAAGCTTACCTTATCATAATATGCAAGTGACATCACTCTAACATCTACCCACAACAACATCGACACCGCTACAAATAACCTACAAATATACATAAACAGTATACAAGACTGGCTCACACACAATAGACTCAAAGTAGCGCCCACAAAATCAACGATCACCTTGCGTACAAGCAACACAAAAGAACACCAGATAACTCCACAGCTTACACTAAACAACATCAACATCAACAAAGTTAGGGAACATTTAGACATGAGGGAAACACAATTCATGGCAGCAGCGACAACTAACTCATAACACCCTTGCCACTACATGTACAATCATGCACCGACACCTCGCACCATTAAGGTAACACCAGAGAGACATTATAACCCAATACTCCATTCCATACCACGCTCCACAGACATCACACAGTACAGAAAACACATGCACACACACACACACACACACACACACCACACACACACACACACACACATAACCCACAAAGCACTGACACGACTCGGTCCGAATGCGGTCCTAGGTGCGAAGCCGCCACCCATTAACAGGTCAGAGATCAGCCTGAGCAGATCGGATCGAGTTAACTTAGCACGATTCCGATGTGGACATCACCCCAACTTACGGACATATAAACACAGACTAGACAACTCCACAGACGACACCTGCCACCTGTGCCAGGACGCACCACAAACAATTGAACACATTATGAGAGATTGTACCACTCTAGCACAACAACGAACAGAACACAACATCACTAGTGCGCTGAACCTCTGGTCCGCTCCGGAGAGAGCGATTGGCTACCTGCGTGCCACCGACTTGCTCGATCAGGGTGGGCTGATCGGCTAAACAACAACAACAACAACCCTTAGTAAGTTCAAATAAAGCAAAGCGCATTTATTTCTATGCTCAGAATCGCGGACGGACAAACGGACGGACAGGACTCCCTTTTTATAGTATGGAGCAGTGGTTCTCAAAATGTATTCCGCGGAACCCTGTGGTTCCGCGGAGGCTTAACAAGGGTTTTCTAATCCGTCTAATCAGGTCTTAATATTAAGGTCTAATTAAGGTCCTAATATTTATACGTAATTTTACCTTGTAACTTTTTGTTAAATAATATTTTATATTCTTATTCTGACTTGAAATGGCAACATCGTGGATTTGGGATCACTAAATATTTTTTGCTAAAATTAAAATCTGCTAAGTATATGTAAATAAATTTTCGCTACTCGGCTACTGCAGAAGTGTAATTTGGCAGATTTTAATTTTAATGATTTTATAAGACTGGTTGTATTAGTACTGTTTTAAAATAAATATCATATAAATATTGTCATAGTATTAAAATTTGTCATATTATTTATGACAAATTTTAATATATATATTTTATTCGTTAGAATTTAACTGTAATTAATTTTGAGCAATATGTTTTCGCTAAAATTAAAATTTTCTAAGTTGCCAGTTGATTTGATGTGCACTTGTTTCGTAATTAATTGTGAACCAATCAGTATAACTATAGCCGTTGGCGTTGTGCACTGGCAAGTTAATTTCTGATAGGCTTTATTTACTTATGTGTTTTCAGTGTAAAAATTTGTATTGTGTTCATCACTAAAATCTAAGTTTTGTTGCTCAATAAATATTTTACAGCTCTATGTCTAATATATAGTATATGGAGTTGGGTTCCGCGAAATAAAAACAAGTGTGTAAGGGTTCCGATAGTTAGTAAAATTTGGGGACCACTGGACTATAGACTATAGAACATATAATTAATAAGAATAACACTCAATACACAAATTATCATGGAATGACTTTTCGATAATGCACTTAAGGCCTATATCTACATTCTGCCGATACAGATACATAATAACTTTTTTTTTATAATGATGATAATGATATTTAATTAAAAATATTCTATACAGGATTTTAAATTGTTTAAACTGAAATGAAATATACTGAAGGTGAATGTGTTTAGGGAAAGCAACAAAAACTTTTTTTTTTCGTTTTTTAATAGTTCTCTCTGGTTTTTCAACCCTGATAAATAATTTTTCTTTCTTGAAATAAGTATTGCCATGAAATTAAGATTTTCTCCAAGAGTATGTGATTGTGTGATTCGAACACTGGTAGTTGGGCTACGTTGTACTAGGTCCAGTATGCGCTCCTCCACAGCAACGAGCCGTCATGCCACATGTTCTTGGTTACGTGGGACAATTGTCCCTGTTTCTCTTAATCTCTGGTGTGTGTCACTAAACACTTGCCTGTTCGGTATTCGGCGGTTCGGAAAACGTGTTCGATATTCCTCAACTGCCGCTCTGCTGTTACCATCACAGAATCCATAAATGAAATGGATCTCAGCGTATTCAGCGGGTGTGAACTGTTGATTCATTTTGATTGTTCACCTGAGCGCAACACAGTGTCTCGTACCACAGATCAGAACCAGTAGTATAGTAGAAAAAGGGGAGAGTGCAGGGATGTTGCAAAGGGGGTGGGGGTGTTGCAAAGGGGGTGGGGTGTTGCAAAGGGGGTGTTTCAAAAAAATTCCCCCAAAGGGGGGATGCTGCAGGTGCAACAAGGGAGGGTCTTGGAGGCGTTGTTATCCCCAAAGAGAAAGGAGAGAAAGGAGGAGAGGTGTTCACCTGGCAGGAGCCAAGTGCATATTAAGACTTCAGCCGAGTAGGCGTTGTTTTATAGGCTCCTAATCAGCCAGTTGGCTGAGCCAAGTGGGGGGAGGGGTACACCTGAAGGGGAGAGAGAGAGAGAAAGAGAGTAGTTGCCTTTGATTGCAAGGCATGCAACTTGGAGGTGGAGTTCTCCCCCAAGCTATTTTCGTTTACCTAACCTAAGAGGCCTCTAAGGGGTTTTCCCAAAGGGCCAGGAAGAGATAGGACCAGAGGTCCTTGCTCGGCTGGGAGCCGAGCTTGTAATGACTCCGTCATCAGCTTCTCACTCTTTTATAGACCTCTATTCCGGCTGAGTTGCCAGATATCGCCATGTATTCAGTTGCCAGATAGCAAAAACCATATAAAATACCACAATATATTTATATAGTTAATCAATTGGAAGATTCATTTAAACACACGCTCCAATAAATCACTTAATTCCTATTTAAATACCGAAAAACGAAAGGAGAAGAAACATTGCGAAAAAATTTGAAAAAAACGAAAGGTAAAGAAACTGCGAAGAAAATTGAAAAAAAACGAACTCTAAAGAAACGAAGAAAGTTGAAATTAACCAAAACACACGCTCGACCCCAATCCCGCATCTGTGTTTATATATATTATATATATATATATATATAATATATATATATATATATATATATATATATATAGAAAGAATCATAATAGCCGTGTCTATTTGTCAACCCTTATATATATATATATATATATATATATACTATACATATATATAATATATATATATATATATATATAATAAATAAATTGAATTGAATTTCGCCGAATTAAACCAAAAGCACGCTCGACCATTCCCCCCAATCCCCTCTGTGTTTGTATGTGAATGCACAACTCGCACACACACGCACACGCATCTGTTCATGAATGAAAATCAGAAAAAATGCCAAACGTATATTAATTTAAACCAAATGACGCTAAATAATGTATACAAAATGAATTTTCTCCTTTTAATCATTCAATATAAGAAAATAATCATTAAGCGTTGTTTTTCCTTTCACGAGGAAAGGATTTCTGTAAGTGTCTATAATTCAAGAAACATGATTTTATATATATGGAGGGTTGTAGTATCTCGTTTCACCGAATTAAAACCAAAACACCCGCTCGTCCCCAATCCCCCATCTGTGTTTGTATATATATATATATATATATATATATATATATATATTATATATATATATATATATATATATATATATATATATATGTATATATATATATATATATATATATATATATATATTATATATTTATATATATATATATATATATATATATATATTATATATATATATATATATATATATATATATATAGAAAGAATCATAATAACCGTGTCTATTTGTCAACCCTTATATATATATAAATTGAATTGAATTTCGCCGAATTAAAACCAAAAAGCACGCTCGACCATTCCCCCCAATCCCCCATCTGTGTTTGTATATGAATGAACAACTCGCACACACACGCACACGCATCTGTACATGAATGAAAATCAGAAAAAATGCCAAACGTAAATTAATTTAAACCAAATGACGCTAAATAATGTATACAAAATGAATTTTCTCCTTTTAATTATTAAATATAAGAAATTAATCATTAAGCGTTGTTTTTCCTTTCACGAGGAAAGGATTTCTGTAAGTGTCTATAATTCAAGAAACATGATTTTATATATATGGAGGGTTGTAGTATCTCGTTTCACCGAATTAAAACCAAAACACACGATCGTATTCTCAAATCTATACACACACACGCACGCACACACACACACGCACGCACACACACACACACACACAGCAACGAGCCGTCATGCCACATGTTCTTGGTTACGTGGGACAATTGTCCCTGTTTCTCTTAATCTCTGGTGTGTGTCACTAAACACTTGCCTGTTCGGTATTCGGCGGTTCGGAAAACGTGTTCGATATTCCTCAACTGCCGCTCTGCTGTTACCATCACAGAATCCATAAATGAAATGGATCTCAGCGTATTCAGCGGGTGTGAACTGTTGATTCATTTTGATTGTTCACCTGAGCGCAACACAGTGTCTCGTACCACAGATCAGAACCAGTAGTATAGTAGAAAAAGGGGAGAGTGCAGGGATGTTGCAAAGGGGTGGGGGTGTTGCAAAGGGGTGGGGTGTTGCAAAGGGGGTGTTTCAAAAAAATTCCCCCAAAGGGGGGATGCTGCAGGTGCAACAAGGGAGGGTCTTGCAGGCGGCGTTATCCCCCAAGAGAAAGGAGAGAAAGGAGGAGAGGTGTTCACCTGGCAGGAGCCAAGTGCATATTAAGACTTCAGCCGAGTAGGCGTTGTTTTATAGGCTCCTAATCAGCCAGTTGGCTGAGCCAAGTGGGGGAGGGGTACACCTGAAGGGAGAGAGAGAGAGAAAGAGAGTAGTTGCCTTTGATTGCAAGGCATGCAACTTGGAGGTGGAGTTCTCCCCCAAGCTATTTTCGTTTACCTAACCTAAGAGGCCTCTAAGGGGTTTTCCCAAAGGGCCAGGAAGAGATAGGACCAGAGGTCCTTGCTCGGCTGGGAGCCGAGCTTGTAATGACTCCGTCATCAGCTTCTCACTCTTTTATAGACCTCTATTCCGGCTGAGTTGCCAGATATCGCCATGTATTCAGTTGCCAGATAGCAAAAACCATATAAAATACCACAATATATTTATATAGTTAATCAATTGGAAGATTCATTTAAACACACGCTCCAATAAATCACTTAATTCCTATTTAAATACCGAAAAACGAAAGGAGAAGAAACATTGCGAAAAAATTTGAAAAAAACGAAAGGTAAAGAAACTGCGAAGAAAATTGAAAAAAAACGAACTCTAAAGAAACGAAGAAAGTTGAAATTAACCAAAACACACGCTCGACCCCAATCCCCCATCTGTGTTTTATATATATATATATATATATATATAATATATATAGAAAGAATCATAATAGCCGTGTCTATTTGTCAACCCTTATATATATATATATATATATATATATATATATATATATATATATATATATATATAAATAAATTGAATTGATTTCGCCGAATTAAACCAAAAAGCACGCTCGACCATTCCCCCCAATCCCCCATCTGTGTTTGTATGTGAATGCACAACTCGCACACACACGCACACGCATCTGTTCATGAATGAAAATCAGAAAAATGCCAAACGTATATTAATTTAAACCAAATGACGCTAAATAATGTATACAAAAATGAATTTTCTCCTTTTAATCATTCAATATAAGAAAATAATCATTAAGCGTTGTTTTTCCTTTCACGAGGAAAGGATTTCTGTAAGTGTCTATAATTCAAGAAACATGATTTTATATATATGGAGGGTTGTAGTATCTCGTTTCACCGAATTAAAACCAAAACACCCGCTCGTCCCCAATCCCCCATCTGTGTTTGTATATATATAATATATATATATATATATATATATATATATATGTATATATATATATATATATATATATATATATATATATATATGTATATATATATATATATATATATATATATATATATATATATATGTATATATATATATATATATATATATATATATATATATATATATATATATATATATATATATATATAGAAAGAATCATAATAACCGTGTCTATTTGTCAACCCTTATATATATATAAATTGAATTGAATTTCGCCGAATTAAAACCAAAAAGCACGCTCGACCATTCCCCCCAATCCCCCATCTGTGTTTGTATATGAATGAACAACTCGCACACACACGCACACGCATCTGTACATGAATGAAAATCAGAAAAAATGCCAAACGTAAATTAATTTGAACCAAATGACGCTAAATAATGTATACAAAATGAATTTTCTCCTTTTAATTATTAAATATAAGAAATTAATCATTAAGCGTTGTTTTTCCTTTCACGAGGAAAGGATTTCTGTAAGTGTCTATAATTCAAGAAACATGATTTTATATATATGGAGGGTTGTAGTATCTCGTTTCACCGAATTAAAACCAAAACACACGATCGTATTCTCAAATCTATACACACACACGCACGCACCACACACACACGCACGCACACACACACACACACACGCACACGAGGAAAGGGATACCGACAATCTGGGCCAAATCGAATCACCTGATTGCCAGAGGCTTTTTTTTTTTCTGACCATAATTTTACCTTTCTTCCAGTCAGCTTGAACAAATCCTCTCTTGACTCCATTTCTTAGATATACCCATAATTATATATATTATATATATATATATATATATATATATATATATATATATATATAGAGAGAGAGAGAGAGAGAGAGAGAGAGAGAGAGAGAGAGAGAGAGAGTTTTGTTCATTAATAAATAAAGGAATATGCTTGTATCTTATGCCAGCAAATTCCATTCACGTAACCTAGAATTTTTCTATCACCCATAGTTTTCGAGAAAATAATATTTCCATTTACTCAGAGTTTTCCCAAAATATTATTTAAAATTAAGTGTACTAATTTAAATTTACTTTCTTTTTTCCAGGTTAACTATACCCACAATTATAATAAATAATAATCAGCGAAAGAAATAAGGTATGCATACCTGAAAGTACTAATAATTATATTATATAGAAAGAGAGCGAGAGTTTTGTTCATTAATAAATAAAGGAATCCAGTGGTGGCCAACCGATGCGTGCCATTTTTAGGTTTAATTCGGATGCGCCAACAGGCGCAGCTTCACTGGCAAAAGAAAACGGGACTACTAAGCCATTCCACAAAGTAAAGATGTAAGTATCCAAGTTTTATAGTTTTTTAAAATAAATATATTCAGAAATGGTCAGGAAATAGGTTTCATGTGGTAATTCTTCACTACTTATTTTATTCAGTAACATATTACAACATAAAAACGTCATAGCAAATTGTGAAAAAACTATACGTGATGGAGCAAATCTGAGGCCATTTTTGGATTTAGCACCCCAAATTCCTATAAAACCAGCATACAATTTCAAAAAAGTTTTTAGGACCCTCAATTTTGCAGGCCTGTGTAATATTTCACCTCTTAAAGTATAGGGAAACCTGTACTCGATATGAAGGGCCTTCATATCGTTTAGTACTATTTTTGTTCCCACTTTACAACCGGTTGGTAAGTTATCTTTAAATACGTCTAGAATACAATCAAAAGCACGCACAAAGAGTTCATCGTTAGCCACATTATTAAACACAAGTTTATAAACATGCCTTTCCATCGAGGGTTTATTTCTACCGATGCGAGTTTTTCAATCGTGAACTCATCTTCACTCAACATAGCGGCAATTGAAATAATCTTCTAAGTCGTTACGACAACTGCTCGTTATATGAAAAAATAGTTCTTCAGGGTGAACGATGTAGGTGAGCTCAGCCCTGTACCGATTAATTGCTTTGTACCAAAGTTCATGATGTTTCAAAGAGTCTAAACTTTTTAAATAAACGTCCAGCTCTAGACCATTCTCACCTTGTTCAGCCCTACACTCGGTAAACCCATCGAGCAGAGCGGTGTATGCGTATTCAAGTACTGTATCAAAATAAAGCATATCCGTAACACGCGCGTCTAATATAGGTTTCAGCTTGCGGAATCCGACGATTTCAAACATTCTGTCGAGGATGAAACGGTTTCGCGTAGGAACAAGAGCGTTATTATCAGAAGCATTCTTCCACATCAGCCGTATATCAATGCATGGCCGATCGTTATTTATACACAACGTACATACAACGGCGTAAGAGGGGGTGTCACTAATCTGTTCTCTTCTTGTACCTACGTTAGCAGGTATTTTATAACGATCTTCACTCCACTTCTCAACTATCACGAAGATTCTATTCATCTCCTCGACACTTAAATAAACGACATTCCGTTTGTTTGTTTGTCTACATTCCGTTTCCAGTACATAGCTGACGGCACCGGATTTACGCCTGAACACGCGCAACGATTTCGTCACGGACACATCGTACGAGGCGTTGATAATGCTGCTCAAAGGAAGTTTCATCGTATTCGAGGAGCGCACGTCCACTCGGTTCAAGCTCTGAGATAACTATGAGCCGCGTGAGGCACGCAGGTAGGCAGGAATGGTTCGATGGGCGGTTGACTCACCCTGATGATAAGTGAATGGGTTTGTTCGAATTCGTATGATCCGTGAGGTGCGAGTCGCACCATAATCTAATGAAACGTGTGCGGCGCTGATCGAATTGTTGTACCCCATTATATTGGGTAGGTGTTTTTTTCCGGTACAAGAATTAATTTCGGTTTTAACGTTTTATCACTACCAGAATACGCACCAGACAGTTTCCCTCAGGATAATTTTCACGAACAAAACACATTTTATAATGTTTTATCTCTCCTAAACATCTTCACACTCCGGCGCACTATTTGAGAGGAACATATCCCCATATTTTTCCTTTTTGCCTAGCAAACGATACTCGTCTCTAAAGTCTGCTAAAAACTCACGCAGGGCACTAGCCACAACCTCACTACGAACCTCATCATGATATGCATTATTATAATGGTAAAAATACTTAAGATTCTCCATGATGACGAGATTCACATTTTCAGTCGTAGGGTATGAGTAATCG
This sequence comes from Bathynomus jamesi, assembly GCA_023014485.1. Lineage (NCBI taxonomy): Eukaryota > Metazoa > Arthropoda > Malacostraca > Isopoda > Cirolanidae > Bathynomus > Bathynomus jamesi. The sequence goes on from JAJOZX010003868.1 coordinate 384,732, forward strand.
ACATGGTGTAACATGACATAATACCGCTTGTCAGACCACTCATCCACAAGACTCATTATCCATATCTGCTGCTTCTCTTCTGCACGCGTTGTTTCTTTTACTTCACGGTATATGTGAGACTTTATAAAGCTTAGGTCTACAGCATACTTCAATACATCGTCCCTACAACGCTCTCACCAGAATAACCATAGAGTATTTGTACATCTTGCTCCTTCGCACGATCCAATGTGGTTTTAAAAGAGGCAAAGGAGGGGGGAATAGGAAGTTTTTCGGTATCCACCACATCTTGAAGCTTTGCAGAATACCATTTCATAAACGTTGAACAAGCAATATTAAAGGTAGCCATTTTCTTCTACGCGGGCGAATAAACGTCTGAGCTCAAGGGCTTACTGCAGTCAACTGACCACGCAGGGAATCCCAGATAGTAGCATGACTCACGTTGCTGGTCTTACAGTGGGCGGAGCTTAGAACTTTCACCTGTGCACACACACACACACACACAAGAAGAAAGTGAAACGCTAATTGAAACATGATTTATTTAATAAACGAGATATTCAAGTTATATATATGGATCTTTTCCGTTTGACACACATGTTTCGATTTTATTTTAAATTTCTACACAGACGTAGTTTTGCATGCCGATTACGAAAATCAGAACCATTTTTTGGAGAAATTAATAATAAAAAAGGTACAACCCTTTAAAGTATTTTCTTAATATTAGTGACAAAAATCAACAGAAATTAATATTTTAGATTAAATGTTGCGATGCACTGTAGCATTTTTTGGAACTGGTCGCAGTTTTCGTGTATACTATAAACACCCAGGAATGTCTGTCAGTCAGTCCCGTCACGCTCAGTTTGTCAGTCGGTCACGCTGAGGAACGTTTGTCGGTCACGCTCAGGAACGTTTAGGTTAAGTCGTGATATTTTCGTTAGCTTTAACCAAAATATCACGACTTAACCAACCAATCGTCAAGGGCGTACAATTACCCTAAAAAATAAATTAAAAAAATAAATTTATTTTTATTTAACCAAACTAGCACGAATTAACCTAACCAATCGTCAATGCCGTACAGTATAAAGAATCCTCTTCTCTTAATATATAAAAATAAATAAATAAAAAAAATTTATTGTTTTTTATTAATTTTTTTAGGTTAAGTCGTGATAGTTTGGTTAATTTTTGATACCCGCGACCCGCACGAAGGGCGGGTCTTAGGCTAGTTGTAACTTTTTTATTATTAATTTCTCCAAAAAATGGTTCTGATTTTCGTAATCGGCATGCAAAACTACGTCTGTGTAGAAATTTAAAATAAAATCGAACCATGTGTGTCAAACGGAAAAGATCCATATATATTTACAAATACGTGTAATAAATAAGTTAGCAATAGATACAGCAAAGATTATATACAAGACATACATATTTACAAATACGTGTGATAAGTAAGTTAACAATAGACGCATCAAAGGTTATGGTATCCAAAGGGTACGGTATCATAGGTACCAGGTAACTGGTAACGTTTCCTATAGGTGTTACGGCACACCTTCGTTCCCCTAAGTTCCTTCACGCCCCCCAGCTTCTGCGCCCGAAAATTGTGGGTGCCTACAGTTAGTTGGGGAGGCCGATCGCTCTCATCGTCCAAACACACTAGATCCTTCAACGATTCAAAGTTAACAACCCGCCGATTCGCATGGTTGAGCGTAATACCCTTTGCCTTCACGATATATTTCATATCCTCCCCCACCCTCACCCGTACCCCATAAGTTTTAGGTCCTGTTGAGACAAAAGAGTCGGCGTATGCGTTGTCCCCATACTCATCCTTGATCTCATCAGTGAGCTCGCCGAGGAACTCCCAATAGCAGGCATGTATTCACCCTCCCTCTCTGTGAATATCACGCTATCTGTATCGGCATACAATACTCTCCGCCCAAGAGAATGCAATAGACCCCAAAGTTTTATACGGGCTTAGGCTGTTGTGAAGCTGGCCGCAGGTATGTTTGTAACCCTTGAGGTATCTGTGGCCAATTCAGTGTTGTTGTACTTTATTATGTAAGTATTACCTACATTCACGATCTCCATGACCTCTTTATCGGGAGCATTGGCATAATCCCAGACTTCACTATAACTTTGTGCCAAATGAATGTTCCCTTTGCCGGTATTCTGTGCAAATTTTCCCCATAGGCTGTTTAGACACAACTTTGCACTAAAGCGCTTGCCAGGATTCTTTGTAATTTGGGCACGATCAAGTTGTATACCTTCGCGGTCGCGGTAACGTTGAATATAGGCAGACTTTTCATCTTCGGTGTCAACTTCTCGCGGATACCCTGATGCCTCAACCTTATCCTTCAAAAATGCGTTTATATATGGTGTGAAAAGGTTGGGTAGCTTCTGAAACCTCCACACCTCATGTATCTTCAGTATTCTATACCCATGGCGTACGGCTAGTGCCAGCTCTGTACTTGTACATACGCCTCTGATCTTACGCTGGTGGGGTATATGGTTACAATTACCGTTATTTTCTTCCGCGCACTTCACGCACAGGGGAAACATGAGCTTGTGGTCGATAACGACGGGTAAGATTGGCATCCATAAATTGCGTGGTGGAGAGTACGTCTACGAAAGAGAGCCCAAAGTAACGATCATTCCAATTTCTTGAAAATTCATTGATGGAGGGCAGATTAGGTCCCACCAGTTTCTCAGGAGCGCCCACGGGGTACGGATTGTTCTTCATCACGTATGGGTATAAAGAACAGAAATCGTAGTAATGGAGCTTCACACCCTCCGTAGGTGGAAAGTATAGCCTGAATGGATTTGTACGTCCTCCAAACAAGCTATCACCACATTTGAGAGGATCCAGCACCATTGAACGCTTGATCGTGTTTATTTCCTCACAGTACACCTCGTCTGTCTCCATCCGTGCATCATATTCATGCTCCCAGAAGACTTTGTGAGTGAATTGGGACCCTATAAGTTGATCACGGGTGCGGGTCCATGCAAGACAATTGGCAGATCTACCGTGGATATCTCCGACGATTCCGCACTCAGGACGGGGGCATCCATGCCACCAGCATCCGTTAAAGGAGTACACAGTCTTCACACCAGTGACACAGTTTACACTTAACCCATCAACCCAAAAAACACGACCATTAATCTTAATGGGTACTTCACCCGTGTTGCGGGCGTGCTTTTTGTATACACCTGTCTGTTGCTGTAGGTGTATGAGCCAGTAAATAGCCTTGTGGCCGTAACTGCGGGGTTGTTTCGGTGAATAATGGCTAAGGTGGCTTTAGGCATGAAGTTATTCTTGAACACCGTAAAACATAATGACGCGATGGTGGTTGCGACTTGCAGCGGATCGCATTTGAAACGGCCTATGTACATCCTTCTAAAGGCCTGGAAACATACTCTAAGATAGAGCTTTCCAAACTGGTGTGTCGCGACACATTAGTGTTTTTTATATTTTTAAAATTTTGATTTTTCTATCAACAAAATCGGCTACAAGATAAACCACCTACTGAAAAATTATCTGATATTTGATATTTGATAACAAGATTAATTAATGTGTCGTGAAAATTGTTATGCTTAAATAGTTTGTCGCCAAGTTTGGAAAAGCTTGGAAAGCTTTGCTCTCAGCACTCGCACATCATTCACGCAATAACGCTCACATTCATCAGCTATATTATAAGGATTACGTTCATTAAAACTGTTGTAGTATCGATCAAAGTCTTCACGTTCATCTACACTCATACAATCATAGTTAAAATAATGTTTGGGTGGTGGTGGGCCTACGTAGTTTAAAGTCTCGCTAGTGAGGAAAGTGTAAGGGAAATATCCTTTTGAAACTTCAGCTACTACGCCCGTCACCTTGGGTAGCTTTGCTAATTTACAAGGTGTGAATAATAAAGTGTCTTTAAATTGTACATTACCTCTTATTTGCATCTGTATTAATTTGTTGCCTCTTTTCAATGGATCACCTGTAAATATCTCAGAGGATTCGTGCTCAAGCAACTCCTTATAAAGGAACTGCCTGTCAAATTTTGCACCGTTATGGGCGAGAATATACACAGTCATTTTCTTGAACTTGTCGGCTAACTTGACAATATAGGACACAAATAGTTTCACAGTACTATCGTGGACATTCGTTTTAAAAACGTTTGTCCGTTTACCGCATTTGGGGCACTCGTCACATTCGATCTCCATACACTCATCGCAGATAGTCTGGCTCACAAGTAAATGTGGAATTACCTCTTTGGTTTCAGCATTCGTATATGTTTCTACAGGGTGTCCCAAAAGTCTCCATACATAGGGAAAATTAGCACTTTTTAGCAAACTGTAACTTTATTTACAAAACATTCTCTACATGATTGCCATTTCTTTGTAAACTCACACGGATGCGTCTCTCCCACTCATGGTGAACTCGTGTTAACACATTTGGTGTTATGGACGTAATTGCACTTCGAATGCGTTCCTTTAGGCGATCCATGTTCTGTATCTTTTCCTGGTACATTACGTCCATAACACCAAATGTGTTAACACGAGTTCACCATGAGTGGGAGAGACGCATCCGTGTGAGTTTATAAAGAAATGGTAATCATGTAGAGAATGTTTTGTAAATAAAGTTACATTTTGCTAAAAAGTGCTAATTTTCCCTATGTATGGAGACTTTTGGGACACCCTGTAGTAGTATACAGTTATACAGGGTTTGTTTTTAGGCTTGGCGTCTTTTATATAAAATACATGTTTTACTTCATCCGCCTTATATTCCTCCTGGCATGTAGGACAGTGAATTTCGTCATATTTGTGCTTAAATTTTCCCCAATTATCCATTGTGTGAAACATACCACATTCACAGATTCTCATTTTCCTGCACGTGCCAATTGATTTATGGAGATCAAAACAGCTATTATTGAAAAATGTGCGTCTACATACATTACAATCCCTCTTCTCAGCTTCAACTACACGGCTTTCACATTTGGAGCTTTTACACTGTTCACATACCATGTGACATTCTTTACAATGTTTCACTATATCATCCGCAAACTCGAGGCACCCCTTACACAAATCATGATGCCGTCCATATTTTCGACTTTTATCGTAACTCGCGTAAAGGCACCTTATATTACGGATGGGGAGATACGTTGCCCCTGACAGACCTAAGATAAGTAGGGGCCTTGTACGATCTCTCACACAGCTTTTAAAAACATACACAGTCCTACGATGATCATCCAGTCCAAACACAACTATACGAACATTCATTTCCTGTTCTACCATTCTCAGCTCTTCAGGGCCCATATTACAGTCAAATTCAAGTTCACAGTCTACAGCTAGTTTACGGGCACGTTCCACAACCGTAGGCAGCCAAATTTTTTGAGCCCGTGTATTTTGTACAGTAAACATGCGAGCCAAGACTACTGCTATAAAGCCGCAACCACGATCGACGTTTATATGCCGTCTATAAATAGCTTGAGAATTGAGGTTAAGAGTATACGGTATTGCACTATGGCCCGCAACACGGAATACACGATCAATATTTACCGTGAAGTTGTCCATATTGAAGGCTATACTACTTTGAGAGGCCTGCATTATACGCCCTAATATATATTTTACATCTTCAGCCGCCAAACGTCTAAATGGCACTACTACCCAATAATCATCTACATCACCGTCAACTGACCCGAATCCGAAGGACAGACTCGTCCTGACTTCAAGCTCGTCGCGGTTCTGAAGAGCAAACTCTACAATACGCTGTACAACCCGGCGTAGCCCGCGCTCAATTCCATTGCTATACATGGCTCTAGGGTCGACCCTGACTCTATACCGATTTCTAGTCAAGGCTGGGGTGGGGGCTGCGGAGCGCACCAACTCAAACGTTATATCATCCTCAACAGAACGAGTCACCGCTGTGGAGGATGAACAAGAGTTTATATTGGATGATGTGGGATTGGTTGCGTAAAACGTTGAGGGTTGGGGATCTATTATTGCAGACTCAACAGAACGGGGGACAGCTGTGGAGGATGGACAAGGGGCTATATCGGCCAAAGATGCTGATGTGGGGATGGCAGCGTAAAACGTTGAGGGCCTAGAGTCTATTATTGTAGACTCAACAGAACGGGGGGCAACTGTGGCGGATGAATAAGGGGATATATTAGCGGAAGGTGCTGCTGGGGGGGTTGCTGCGTAAACGTTGAGGGTTGGGGCTCTATTACTGGTGCTTGGCTAACAACAGGCGCGTATTTCGGTCGCTTTATACCTGACGTGGGGTTCTCTTCATCATACCTCCGCTTTGAACGTGCTACCAGTATCGCTGGTGAGGGTTTGTCGGCAGGGAGGATTCTGTGATCACAACTACACTGTCGTCGGGGTCATCCGTAATGTCGATGATGGGGTGCTGTACCTCATCGTCATTCACGGTTCTGTGGGAGAAGAAAACAAAATATAAGGAACAGCACTCAAAATTTTTAATATTTTGTAAATGATCCACTTAGGAGTGTGACGTGTTAGAAATGGACTCTGTAGAAAAATTCAGATTCACGAGCCCATTCACATGTATTATATCTGGACCTACAGGATATGGTAAAACTGTGTTTATGCTTAAAATGATTAAAGAAAAGGGAGAGATGTTCTCGAAATTTGTGCATAAAGTTATATGGTGCTATTCGACGTATCAATCAGTGTTCAATGAGTACCAAGATGATATTTTGTTCCACAAAGGTGTATATGACGTTAATTCGTTAAAGGGAAATGAACATACAGTCATTGTAATTGACGATCTCATGTTGGAGATGGATAAAACGTTTGCCGAGACATTTACAGTATTCTCCCACCATCTTAACATAAGCGTGTTCTTCATCAATCAGAATCTATTTTTCAAAACTAGATACATGCGCGACGTGTCGTTAAATACACAATATCTAGTCTTATTCGCACAACGTAGAGATGTATCACAAATTGGGGTATTAGCCAATCAAATGTTCCCGAATCAGCGTAAGGAGTTTTTGGAAGTTTATAAAGAAGCTTACAAGCACGCGTTACGGATATTTGCTTTGCGACCTTCATCCGCGAAACACGTTTAGGGTGCTTCTAAGAACGAATATATTTCCAAACGAGCCTGAAACGGTGTATATTCCAGAATGACAAAGAGACTAAAGAAATACCGTGAATTAATAAAAATCTATCATCGACTGCCCCGGGCAATGCAGCAGATGTTTATTAAAAATATCGATCCGACTTTTTAAAATGCATCTGTGAAATCTGTCTTAACGTTATAAATTGCAATGTATCAATGAAACCCCTCAGAAGGCTCGCCTACGCCGTTACAAGAACATAATACGTGCACTCGCTCGTAAAAGTCAAACTGTAGCGAAGAAAAAACGAATTATTGTACAAACAGAGGGTCATTTCTCCCCATCTTATTTTCAGTTTTGGGTCCTTTACTGACTAGATTAATATAATGAAGAAAGTGGTAGTGATTCCACACGAGGTGTACGCTTCACTGCAAAGGAATCCAGACACGGATCTAGATCCCCGTAAAAGCAGACTTAAAAGAATGGAAAGCGAATTGCTAGCCCTATTAAACAGTGAAAAAACACCTGATGAGAAAAGAATCTTATACCAAGAAGCTCTGCAGAAATTTCTTCACGAGTACGAAAATTATAAGAACCCGACAGAGATTCCTGTGGTTATTAGGCACAGCACGGGGACGATGGACATGGCATAGGACCTGTACCGACGATACAGCTGACCAACCAAAGATTAAGGGATCGCCACACAACATATCGAGCATGTATTAAAAAGCACCCTCCCACATACATTGAGGAATAAAGGCTTAAGTCTTTATAATCTATTGAATGAGGACCCAGCCATACAATGGACCGATACAGGCGAGATCATTGTGGAAGGATCAAAGGTACAGGGATCGAATATCGTAGACATTGTCCATGATCTGGTGAGAAAGTGGGATAGGCCCTCACCATCAGGATGGAAGCATATTAAAGCAAGACTACAACAAATAAATGTCCCTAAAACGTTGATAGGAAATCTGAACAGGTTAAAAGACTTGGAACATGCAACGCATGTGACACAATTGAAGACGCCGTCACCCCCGGTAACACCTTTGAAGAGGAGAAAGAAGAGGTTAAACAACGGTCAACCCTACCCACGTGCCTCTAAAATACGCAAATGGCTAACGTATTAAGTAAACGCTATTATGACATTTCTAACTCAGCCTCCTACGGCGGCGTAGATAGACTGTACAGAAGTGTTTACAGAGTAGAAAAAAAAGATGTTGAAAGATTTTTGCGGGAGCAGGACGCTTATACGCTTCATAAGCCTGTGAGAAAAAGGTTTAAAACAGCCAAGACAACGGCTGCTTGGATTGATTCTATTTGGCAGCAGATTTAACAGATATGCAAAGATATTCTGTGTATAACGATGGTTACCGCTACATTCTATTCATAACACTGGGCAACACGTATTTTATTGAATGATATCTGACACTTGATTCTAGGTAATTTGGGTGCGCTGAATACGAATTTCAACTCGGTTTGGCTCTATCAGGTCCTGATTCTTGTCGACAGCCTATGTGCCATTTTCCAGATTTTTCAAATTAGGACTAAAAAATTAAGTCATGTGTTAAATTTTTTTTTCAAGTTTCATGAATACAAGCAGTTCAAACTACAGTAAAATTACATTATAACGATAGAAATGACTTAAAATAAAAAAACAAACAGATATGAAGCTTTCACTGTGGCAAAAATTTTCTTTTGTAAGACTTTCTAGCGTATTTGCTTGTTGATGGCAGGTCTCTTTTCAAGCACCAGCAGTAATCAGCCATCATGTGGGAATCCCAGCGGCCTTGGTACCGTTCCTCCATAATTTTGATATCTTGGTGGAATCTCTCCCCTTGTTCGTCACTTACATCACCTAAATTACTTGGAAATTGGTCAAGATGGCTATTCAAAAAATGCATTTTTATGCTCATATTGCAACCTAACTCTTTGTAGTCCCTTAAAAGTTTTTTTACGATTTCTTCGTAGTTATCTGCCCTATAATTGCCTAAAAAGTTTTCTATCAAGTCCACGAATGAGAACCAGCCATTTTTTTCGCGTTCATTCATGACATTAGGAAAATTGCTGTCTTTAATCATTGTTCTTATTTGTGGACCGTCGAAAATTCCCGCCTTGATTTTTTCATAACTTAAACTTGGAAATTTTGAAGTTATGTATTTGAAACACTCGCCGTTCGTATCTAAAGCTTTTACATATTGTTTAATGAGGCCTAGTTTTATATGCAGAGGAGGAAATATGATTTTATCTCTGCTCACTAAAGGTGGATTAATTACGTTTTTTTCTCCGACAGTAAGTGATGTTCGTGCTGGCCAGATTTGTTTGAAATAATGTTCTTCCTTGGCTCTGCTGTCCCATAAGCAAAGGAAGCAGGGATATTTAGTATACCCTCCTTGTTGTCCTAGCAGAAAATTAACCATTTTTAAGTCAACACATATGATCCACTCGTGCTCCCTATATTTGATAAGATTTAAAACCTTTTCTATATGTTCATACTTTTCTTTTAATTTTGTTGAGTGCCCAATCGGTATCGAGCCGTATAGATTGCCATTATGCAACAACACACACTTAAGACTTCTTTTCGAACTGTCTAAAAACAAGCGCCAATCATTTGCATCGTAAGACTCAACCCCCATCTTCTTTAACAAACCAACTATGTCGCAGCAATATACTAAACTATCCTCTGTTCTAAAATATTTAACAAGTTCTTCTTCTCTTTTTCTGTAAAATGAAATGTATGTGTTTGAAGTAAGCAAGTTTTTCTCTTTAAGTCTTGAAGCTAAAATTTCCGCAGCCTTTTTTGGCAAATTTAGATCCCTTACAAGATCATTCAACTCGGCCTGGTTAAACTTTTGCGGATCGTTTTGACTTTCAAATACGCTGGGGTCAAAATCGGTGTCTGACTCCTCAAAGTGCATAACAATATTTTCAGGAACATCTTCAACTAATTCTTGAGTTGGCAGACCCTTAAATTTTGGAATGGGGATCTCATTTGAATGTAGCACAGGTCGTATCGCGGTGTCGAAATTTGGGTACTCGATACAATGTTTATTTTTCTTAGTGAAGCCCGAAGTCTTGACAAAGCAAAGGTAGCAATCGGTCTCGTGGTTAGTAGGCTCTCGCCACACCTGATATGGAAAAAAAATTGTAAAGCGTTAACAAAAGCGACGAGAGACTTGTTTTTATGAATTTTATCAAAAGTTATCACCCAAACATTTAACATTTCTATGTGTTTCAACCTTATGCAATATTTGAGATTCTTATAAACATTTTCTGTAAATTTTTGTTTATGTACCTAAGTTACAATTACATTTAGGTAAGTTACAGTATACTAGTGATTAAATTACGTAGTTTTATGAAATCATAAACTTACCATCGGAACTCCAAAAGGTATTTTTGAATCCGAACCCTTCGTCCAATGTCGCAGTCTTTCAATGCATATAGTGCAGGCTTTATGTGGAGCCCACGATTTATCTTGGTCCCCCAGTTTTATGCCAAAATAAGCTAAGTAAGCTCTTTTTACGAAGTCAGTTATATTTGCTCGTTGATGTGGAAGTGTAAAATTTCCACATATATAACAGAAGGAATCAGGGTTGTTTTTGCATTTGAACTTTCTAGTGCTTGATGACATATTGCTTGATTGTTCTGCCAATTTGTAAAGGTATTTAAAGCCCTTAATTCATATAAATTTAAGAAAATCTGAAATATAAACACAAAAATTAGTTTAAATAGGTACTTATTATGAAATAGGTACTTACAATCTATGAAATTAAACTAGAAACACGGATGAGTAGGTACAATATAAATTACGTCTAATTAAATCAACTATATTAAATCACGATGACAAAATTACTCACTAAATCATATGCCAATTCAAAATTATGTTAATGCCCAAACTTAATTAACTAACTCAACTGACTGACTGACTGACTGACTGATTGAATTGACTGATTAACTCTGGAAACGAGTCGCTTTTATATATTTTAGTTGTCCCTCTAGAATACTCTACAGAGAACAGGAACGCTCGAGAAAATTTTAGAATTCTATGATATTTTTAGCTTAATTTACTAATATTAAAATGGGTTAAAAATGACAAAATTAAAAATATTTTTAGGGTGTTACATATAAAAATATACATAATACAACAATACCATAACAATAGGTACAAATACCTAGATAAAAACCTAGTTGCATAATGTGTAACTGCAAAAAGACAGCGAGTATTGAGAAAAAAACCTTTTTATGAATACGACGAAAGAGGAGGGGTGTTGAGCAAAATCAGGACCTGATAGAGCAAAACCGAGTAAAAATTCGTGCTCAGCGCACCCAAATTACCTAGAACTAACTGTCAAATCTAATTCAATAGACAAAAAGTTGAAATTTGTTCCCCAGGGTAATAGATGTATTCTCTAGATATCTGTGGTTAATTCCTCTGAAAAATAAATCACCTGAAACAGTTGCTAAAGCCGCCAAAACGCTAATTTTAAAAGAAAACAGGGTTCCTGGCTATTTTTGTACGGATATGGGGAAGGAATTTATAGGTCATGCTTCTCAGAACATGTTGACAGAGTTTAATATCAGCTATTACACAACCAATTCTATACATAAGGTTTCTTTAGCTGAAAGAGTTCTACGTACCATAAAGGAACGCATGCACCGCTATTTTACACATAAAAACACACAGATTTCTAGACATTCTGGAATCATTGGCATAATCCTACAACCGCTCACACCATCGCACGATTGGGACATCTAACGAAGTTTTAGAAAGAGATACGCCCCCGAGAAGAGATGGATCACCAACACACCACACTCTGCGCGCTTCAAAATCAATGATTATGTAAGGCTGTCGCGTTCGGGAAATAAATTCCGAAGGATTTTGAGCAAGGATGGACACGTGAGATTTTTAAAGTTAGGGCTATGAGACCTAAAGGTGAGATAATGATGTATTACGTTGAAGATTTGAATGGTGAAGAATTCTCAGGAGGCTTTTACCGCGAGGAATTGCAGAAAGTGTCATTTAATTTAGAAAAAAAGTGTTTAAAATTGAGGAAATTTTAGGAAGCAAAGGTTCAGGAAAGAGAAAAATGTACCTGGTGAAATGGCTAGGGTACCCAGAAAGCTTCAACACCTATATAAAAGCTGATGCAATAATGAAGCTTAAATAGTATGTAACATAGCTCCTAACCATTTCTACGTCACACTCCCGTCCTCCTGGTCCCTGTCTGTACACCCTAACAACCAAAGCTGGGCGCTTGCGGTTTTTTTGCGGTACTGCGGTACTGCGGTACTACCGCACTACCAAACCGGTACCGCATAACGCAGTACCGCAAAGGATCGCTGAAAGTACAGCAGTACCGCTACCGCATTTTTTGCGGTACTGCGTTATGCGGTACCGGTTTGGTAGTGCGGTAGTACCGCAGTACCGCAGTACCGCAAAAAAAACCGCAAGTGCCCAGCTTTGCTAACAACACACTAGCCAACTTTGTAACAGAACTCCACGGGCCCATTGAATTGGGTCGTGATTCGTATGAGGTGGGGATATGCGAAATTCAGCTGGACACCCTCTTTTTAAATATTGAATATAAAGAATCCGTTTTTACGATTCTTAGAGACATTGACGAGTGTGAAAAAGCTGGGGTAGCTATGGGGTAGCTATGTATCGATCGGACTAAGGTTGCACGGTATTACAGTACAGAAGTAAGACTAGGATCGGGTCATTATGGTTCGGTCGAGGATGTTGTGAGAGACTTAAACGTAAGTTTAAGAAACTCAAACCTTATGAATGATTTAGTATACGAAATCGTAAACAAAGGAAACCCTGCACATACACTAATCCTAAAATCAAAGACTAACAGACGTATTAGAAACCGAAGTGTTCAAAATTATAACCAGTGGACGATATAGCGCAGCCATCCAAAGAGACACATTTCACGAGGCACAGCATGACTTGTCCAGATTAATGTATCAATTGAAGATGGAGAAATTGGCTGAAAGCTCTCAGTCCCCAGACATGTGCTATATTTACAGTAATATAGTGGAGCGCCAGTTTGTTGGGGATACTCAGGCACGCCTGCTGCGCATTGCCCACATCCCAAACCATAGAGGAAGGAGTTTGAGTATTGCATATGACAGTCCTCATTATGTGAATGTTGCAACTAATTTAATAACCAATATCTCAATATATATAAGAACGATTGAGGGTGAAAACTTCCCATTCGGTAACGGGAGCTTAACAGTGAAGCTACATTTTCGACGCACTGAGTTATAATGGATAGAAAGCCTTTCACCGTCTATCGAGGGGTGAGATACCAGCGCGGTAGTGGACTTGGGTCCATTTTTTCATCCATACTACGTACGGCTGTTCCTTTGCTGAAGAGGGGTGCCAGATACCTCGGAAGGAGAGCGCTACAATCAGGTCTTAACACTGCAGAAGACATATTGGCTGTGGCTAAACCTAAAGAAGCTCTAAAAAACATTTAAAGCGTACACGGGACGAAATCATCAAAGATGCAAAGAGAAAAATGCGTGGTGGCGGGAAGAAGAAGAGGGCTCTCCGGAAGAAGGGGTCAAGTGGTATTAAACGTACAAGGATATCAAAAAAGAAGTGCTGTAAGCGAATGAAACCTATGGTTGACCACTTTTTTGTTTGATATAAGCTAAGGACATTGATCTCATGAATCATAGTTTGTTTACTACTTGTCGAGAGAGGAGGCACTATTTCTAACTCGTCATGGCACGATTCATCCACCCATGTAGTTCACAATGCTGTAAATCGGAGCTGTCCCTTTTTGAGATGCCTCCAACTCAAGTTTCTATTGACCACAGTGACTTTATTACAATTAACCCTTTAAACACAATTAGTTCCCCGAGTGCTCCTATAGAATTCGTGATACCCAGCTCACGCCCTTACTTTTTTGATCCAAGCTGTGTGCACATGTACGCTAAGCTACGTATAGCCCATTCTGATGGAATGGACTGCGATGACAAATATGCTGTATACCCTGAAACAAACTTTCTGCACTCCATATTCAACCAGTGTGACGTATATGTAAATCAGGCCAACATATCGTCAGGCACGGGATATTATCACCTACGAGCCTATCTGGAAAATGTCCTCAACTTTTCCAAAGAAGCGAAGGCTACCTTTTTAAGTGCCGAGGGATATTATCAAACTAAAGACGAAAGTAGTATAAAGGACAAATTTAAAAATTCCAAAAAGAAGATATACGAGTGTTTTGGACGTCTGCACACAGATTTCACTTTCCAGGAGAAGTTGCTTGTCAACGGGGTGGATATGAAAGTAAAGCTCACCCGCACGAGTCCTGAGATCTGCTTAAATCTGGATGCTGATCAAGAAGAGGGAGCAAAGCCCGTTGTGGTTCACATTATGGACACATACCTGCTACGGCGAGTGAAATTAAGTTCACCAAAACAACTAGAAATTGAGAAAAATTTACTAAACGCTACAGTGAAATACCCTATTAACAGAGTACAAATCAAACTATATACGGTGCCTGCAGGGTTGGCGTCGAAGCAGATAGAAAACATCGCCATGGGAAATCTTCCTAAAAGGATATTAATCGGAATGCAGGACCATGCTTCGGTGAATGAAAATATAAAAAGAGTGCCTTTAAATTCGAGAATTTCGGACTTAAAAATATAACTCTATACGTTAATGGCATTGCTTTGGGTGGAACATTGGATACGAACTATTCATCAGACGCTGTGTTACCTCTTTGCGCGAGAGCCTATAGTAATCTGACGCATATTGCAGGTGATTGTGATGAGCTTGGTAATGGGGTAACGCAGAAAGAATTCATTGATCAATTTAACCTTTATCCGTTTGACATTATACCTGACTTATCTGCTAGCGTAAATACGCATTTAAGCCCACAACAGAGCGGAAACATCTCAGTGAGGTTGGAATTCACCAAGCCTATAGACGCGCCTATTAGTGTACTAGATATCTCGAGTCGCAAGCCCTAATAGAAGTAGATAGATTTAGGAGCGTTATCACTGACTTTTAAAATGGATGCTAATACACTTCAGAGAGTAATGAATAGTGAACGAGTCACACGTTCCAAATTTATCGGCGTGTTTGCGAAGAATGAAACATTGAGTTTGCCAAGTACGCGAGAATGCGGTGGTCTTATTGTGAACACAGATGTCATCGGTAATGAAGGGATTCATTGGATTGCAGTCTATTTTAAAAATAGACACCGCCTGTACTATTTTGATTCACTCGGTACTCAACCCTGGAGTGACCCTGTTATTGTAAAATTTCTCGCTGAGTTACATATTCCCGAAGTTGTATGGAACCTGTTTCGTATACAAGGATATTTTAGTAATACTTGTGGAATGTACTGCATTTCATTTCTCATGCATATGTCACGTGATAAAGAATTTATAAATTTTTTAAATTTATTCGACCCGTGTCACACTCGACGAAACGATGAAATGGTATGCAGACTGATAAAAATCCGTTTTCCAATTGTGCGTACTCGTTGTATAGTATAATGTTTTTGTTCGTGTGTATATTTGTAACTTTAGTTTGTATATTCTGTAGTTTAAGATGGTTATTGTACTGATTTCTTTCATGTAATAAATTTATGAAAATATATTGTGTCTTCTTCCCCCCAAAAAAGATCGAAAAACACTTACATTATTTAGATGTGACATTCATTATGCTGACTGTTCAGTATACCCTCCGTATTCATGACACGAGATTCTTCAAAGGATTGTATAACACGTATCAAATCCTCATCGGACCTTAAAGGAGAAAGAATAATGTTATTATTGAATCTTTTTTAATAAAAACATATACAGAGTATACATATTGTAAGACAGAGCCCATTATGTGAAGATATCTTTGGTTCGCTCAGAGAAGCTCATTTAAGAGGTAATTCCGAATAACATTTATAAAAAAAACATGCAAAAGATTGCCATAAAAAATTCCGATTTTAGCATAATGGTGAGTATCTAAATGAAGTATTTGACGAGATACTACATCCCTCCATATATATGAAATCATCTTTCTGACAGTTTGTGAATAAAAAATAAAAATAAAATTATAGACACTTACATTTCTATGGTAGTCCCTTGCGTCGGTTTGTAAGGAGCGTCATTGCAAATATCATCAACGGTTTGCGTTGGAAATAATCCATCACGGTTAATCGCGTTAAAAAGATTAATTGCAGTCAATGCTGCAGTGTCACCTTCTTGATACAAATCCGGAAAAGTGTAAAGTTCGTGATCCATGGCGGAGGGAATGCTTATTCACTGGCAGAGGGAATGTTTATTCACTGGCGCGAAAATAGCTACTGTTACTCCCAACTGAAAAATATTTCCTTTTATATGCACAATCACCAAGCTCCGCCCCAAAAGATCAAGAGCAGATGTTCGTAATGATTGGTTGGCAGTGTGGCTGGGTGGAGCTATAAGTTTGTGTACCAATCGTAACACCGATATAACGGGTCCATGCTTTGGACGACTAATGGCATCTTTATATTTTCTCCAATAGATTTAATGCTCGTATTACCCCTTGCATTCTCCGTCACGACAATATTTGTATCTATATTTGGTTTTCTCCAATCCATCCCTTTATGCAATATTGTTCACAAGAATATTTTATTATTTTGCGTCCATAATAAATTGAG
Source organism: Bathynomus jamesi (assembly GCA_023014485.1). NCBI lineage: Eukaryota > Metazoa > Arthropoda > Malacostraca > Isopoda > Cirolanidae > Bathynomus > Bathynomus jamesi. The sequence goes on from JAJOZX010003868.1 coordinate 401,452, forward strand.
TCTGAATTTTTGGATGCTGCCGGTGCAACATACTAAATTGAGTCTCCATTTTCGGTTGCAAGTTATTTTGCGTCCATACTAAATTGAGTCTCCATTTTCGGTTGCAAGTTATTTTGCGCCTATACTAAATTGAGTTTCAAATTTCGGTTGCATATCACATTTTGCAGCCACACTATTCCCGGATCAATAATCACTAATGTAATCGAGAGGAGCAAATGATTTGGCAACCTTACTAAACAAAGCTTTCCCAAGTTTCCTGACTTGTGGATTTTTACTTCTCGCATAGATGTGTGAATAAATAACCACCCCGCCAGTGCTGAAGCTTAGTTCGGATTCCACGTTAAACTGTAGGTCTAAGGCAGAGTGAAAAGCTTAACCATTGTTACAATTCGGCGAGGAGTTAGCTATTATTATTATTATTTTTATTACTAAAGAGAAAAATCTACATTGTTTTTGTGCATATCACATTTTGCAGCCACACTATTCCCGGATCAATAATCACTAATGCAATCGAGAGGAGCAAATTATGTGGCAACCATACTAAACACAGCTTTCCCAAGATTCCTGACTTGTGGATTTTTACTTCTCGGATAGATGTGTGAATAAATAACCGCCCCGCCAGTGCTGAAGCTTAGTTCGGATTCCACGTTAAACTGTAGGTCTAAGGCAGAGTGAAAAGCTTAACCATTGTTACAATTTGGAGAGGAGTTAGTTATTGTTATTATTACTAAAGAGAAAAATCTACATTGTTTTTGTGCATATCACATTTTGCAGCCACACTATTCCCGGATCAATAATCACTAATGTAATCGAGAGGTGCAAATTATTTGGCAACCATACTAAACACAGTTTTCCCAAGATTCCTGACTTGTGGATTTTTACTTCTCGCATAGATGTGCGAATAAATAACCGCCCCGCCAGTGCTGAAGCTTAGTTCGGATTCCACGTTAAACTGTAGGTCTAAGGCAGAGTGAAAAGCTTAACCATTGTTACAATTTGGCGAGGAGTTAGTTATTATTATTATTACTAAAGAGAAAAATCTACATTCTTTTTGTGCATATCACATTTTGCAGCCACACTATTCCCGGAACAATAATCACTAATGTAATCGGAGGATTTTATAATAAAGAAATTGTAAATATATCCATTCCTTTATTTATTAAAAAAAAAAAGAGTGAACAAAACTCTCTCTCTGTATATATATATATATGTATATATATATATATTATATATATATATATGTATATATATATATATATATATATATATATATACACACGAGATAGGTGTACGCCTGGTGTGAATGAATTCTGTATTTTAAATGAGTCAATAGTTTCATTGCTACGTTTTATTTCCCACTAACTGTGTACACGAGATAAGTGTACGCATGGTGTAAATGAACTCTGAAGCTGTTCATTACATACAAGGACAAGAACTACCACAATAAGTAATGCATCCCGTGCAATTTCTGCCACCCCGTGCTGCAGTTTAGTTCGGTTTCCACGTTAAACTGTCGGTCTAAGGCGGAGTGAAAAGCTTAACAATTGTTACAATTCGGCGAAAAAGAGTTAGCTGTCATTATTACTATTGTAATTTGTACCACCCTATATATATATATATAGTGTGTGTGTGTGTGTGTGTAAATATTTCCATTCCTTTATTTATATTTAAAAAAAAGAAAAGAATAAGCAAACTTTCTGTGTGTGTTTGTGTGTGTGTGTGTGTGTGTGTGTGTGTGTGTGTGTGTAATTTTGAAAAATGTACAATAATAATAATAATATATCCTTCCATTTTTTATTCATTCATTTCAATAACTAAGATGATGCCATACAAATTAAACGTAAAGACATATAAACAACGCATTTAATAAAATAGAATTTTATATACACTTCAGTAGCAAGGGACCAAATTGAAGGAGTCGAGCGAAGGATTTGCCGAAACAGGCTGGAATCGAGTCTTTGAGAGAGAGAAAGTTCGACCCAAATTCCTTCTCGCCAGTTCGCGGTTTTAAAAGGCCTCGGGCTGGACCTTTTAGCTGGATCTCTTGGTTACCTGCTCCGCTCACTCCTCGTCTGAACACAATGTTAAAACATTATTCTAAGAGTTAATATTTTGGATTCGTTTTATTTACTTTCTTTCAGTTATTAAAACGAAGTTTAAATAATTAGTTTCTTATATTGTTAATATTGGTTTTAATAATTGATTCTCTTAAAAGGAGAAAATTCATTTGCTTTAAATTAATATTCTTTTGGCATTTTTCTGATTTTCATTCACATATTATATACAGAGGTGTGTGTGTGTGTGTGTGTGTGTGTGTGTGTGTGTGTGTGTGTGTGTATAGATTTGTGAATATGTTAATGGAACGATTTCTTTTGCTAAGCCAATTGTTTAGTGAATTTTTAATGTTAATATTGTTTTAATTCACTTTAAGGTGAAAATCCGTATATATATAAGGAATGACAAAATTAAATAGACACAGTAAGGAGAAAGTTGTTCAATTGTGTGTGTGTGTGTGTATATTTCGTCTGAACTATTATTTTGACGATTGTACGTATTATATTATTTTTGTGCAGTAGAAGGCAAATTCTATTTATTTAATTAATGAACATTTTCTTATTGTCACTTTCGATTTTCAAGAGAAAGTCTATATGCTTTGGTAACGAATTAAAATAAATGGTGGTATCTAGCAACTCACCCTAATAATGTATACCTGTACAATTAAAATAAAAAATGGTATCTGGCAATTCAACCATCAACTATATAAGTCCCGCTTGGCTTCGGAGCTGGCAGTTTGATGATGACAGCTGTTGAATAAAGATCTCTCTCCTTCCCTTCTTAGGTTAAGACAGCTTAGTTTCCCTTTGGGGGGTTAGGACATCCCACCTTGTCCCCCCAAAGTCCTCCTCCATCTATCCTTTCTCTCTTAGGCTAAGGCAACCCCTTTGGGGGGAGGTCATCCTCCTCCCCCCGAAGATCCCTCCCCTCTCCCCCCTTCAGGTTTACCCCCCACTTGGCTCCTTCTAAGCCAACTGGCTGATTAGGGGTCTATAAGAGGACAGCGGGTCAGCTGAAGCGTTATTATGCACTTGGCAGGAGCCAGGTGAACATCTCTCTTCCTTTCTCTCCTTCTCCTGTCTTTCTCTTGGGGGATAACGCCGCCTCCAAGTTTCATGACCCCTTGTTGCACCTGCAGCATCCCCCCACCCCCTTTGCAACATTGAGTTGTTGCATACCCCCTTCATTGCATACCCCACCCCCTTTGCAACATTGAGTTGTTGCATACCCCCTTCATTGAATACCCCACCCCCTTTTCAACCTTGATAATTATCTTTTGCAACATTGCAACATTCCTGCACTCTACCTTTTTGCGGCTATACTACTTTACTTTATGCACAAATTTTGAGAACATCTTATCTTTAATGATTTTAAGCATAAATACAGTTTTTCCACATCCTGTAGGGCCAGATATAATACATTTGGAGGGGCTTATGAACCTGAATTTTTCTACAGATTCGGTCTCTAACACGTCACACCCCTAAGTGGGTCATTTTCAAAATATTACAAATTTTGAATGCTGCTCCTTATATTTTGTTTTCTTCTTCCACAGAACCGTGAATGATGACGCTATACAGCACCCCATCATCGATATCACAGACGAACCCGATGACCGTGCAGCTCCAGAACCTTTCCCCGTTGACGAACCCTCACCAGCGACACCTGTAGCATGCGACAGTTCAAAGCGGAAGCATGATGAAGAGCCCTCCACGTCAGGTATAAAGCGTGCCAAGATTGCTCCGGTTGTTAGACCCCCCATAATAGAGCCCCAACCCTCTACGTCTTACGACACAACCCTCACAATAATACCTTCCTCAAATATGCCCCATTGTTCAGTTCCGGGTACTTTCTCCATAGCAGCTTCTTAATCTGGCTTAGAAGGCATAAAAGGCAGGTGCATGTGTGCATATATATAACGTTTGAGTTGCCAGATTGCGCTATTTATTTAATTAATGGAGATATTCTTGACAATTGGCTTAGAAATCTGCCAGTCGGCTTAGAAGGCGTAACCAGCCATTTGGTATAGAGCATTCATATATTTATTGAAGGTGCATTGTTTGTATATATATTCCCATCACTCACCTATTCCTTAATATAGTTTATATATACCCCCAGGTAAGCATTTATTGGATAATAAAACACAACTACATCATTGTTTATTTAGAGGAGTTATGGGAAATAATTTCATGAAATATATAGGAAATAAATATACATTAAAAAATAATATACAACAAAAATACACACATTAAACGATATATATAAATATATACTCTACATACACATTTATATTAAATAATAAAATTTTAACAAATATATAGAAAATAAATATACATTAAAAAATAATATACAGCAAAATTTAAACACATTAAACGATATATATAAATATATACATTCTTAAATAATAATTTTAGTACAGGAGAAATCTATATACACATTTATATTAAATAATAAAATTTTAACAAATATATATAAAATAAATATACATTCAAGATAGTTCAGAAGAAATCTACACACACTTTAAAAGATATATATAAATATACATTCAAAAATGAAAATATTACAAGAGAATTCTAAGATTGGTAAAAAAAGTGAACCCTTAGAGGTAAACTATCATATTAAAAAAAGTAAGGGGACTAGAGCTCCCAAACTTCATAGATGCTTACCTTAGCATGTTGTTCGTCTTAATTGAGAAGTTGCTCGATGTGTTGCTCCAAATGTGGATGCCACTGATCAATACATCTGTTTACATCTCGTTGAGACACCTTCTCCCAGCCGAGCAGAATTCTTTCGCGTAGTTCATCTGTCTTTTATATTGGTACCAGGGATGTAAACTTTGGACTTCAGGGCTCCCCAAATACCATAATCTAGTGGTGAAAGATCGGGGCTACTAGCCGACCACATATTGGGTTCGATAAAATCCGGTGTTTCGTTCTCAAGGAATGTGACAGTTTGGCGCGCCCTGTGAGCAGGGGCTCTATCTTGTTGGAAAGTATATCTTTCACCACTAATTCGTCGAATATCAGTTAGATAGAGTGAAAGATATACTTTCCAACAAGATGGAGCCCCTGCTTACTAGGGTGTATCATGCTCAGGTCGAACATTGAAAAACTTGGAATTTCAAGATTGACAGTGTGTATTCCTATGTAAAATTGAATTTTAAGAGGGGTTCGTCTTCTGCAACTTTTGCGAAAAATCGAATTTAAGTGTTCAAAATCGCACTTTTTTGTCGAAAAATGGGATTTTTGGCCAAGTTCAAAGACTTGGTAGCCTCAAATGACCTCCATATGTTCCATATTGTTCACATACACCCTTAAGCATTTCTAGGGGCAAGCTTGGACCCATTTAAGATCAGCCAAAGTGGTTCATAACCCCTAAAATAACCAAAATCACCCAAAATGGCCCAAAACTAAGGAATTGTATGATTTTTAGTCTCCTATAATCAGATTTCGCGGCTGTTTTCTTCATCAGCCAGAATCTTTGTGTTCTTCTTTCTTGGTCTTGAATTTTCTTTTTTTTTAGAAACGTCTCCACCAATTTTTATTTATTTTCTTTTCGGCATCACTGAGTGTGATGGCAGTTGCTCCCACCTTTCCGCAAGCTGATGTGACGTTCAACCTTTTTTTTGCAATTGCTATTCTTCTTTAATATTTGTATAAGTCCCTCCTCCACCCCCAGCTTGTAATAATATGCTGGTCAACTGAATGTTTTGAGATTTTTTCTTCTGAAAGCATCTTGATTTGTCTAGCAGGTCTTGTAGAGATGTAAAACATGTTCATAATGTCTTGCTTTGACTTGAAGACTGGCAACAATTCTCTGTGATCGATCCTAGCACGATCAAAACCATCTCTTCTCTCTTGCCCATACACTGCATGAGCTGCAGCTGAAACTTCCTGGACTGTTCTTTCACAGTTTTGAGTGTAAATTGAGAAGTTCTCAACTTCAAGTGGACGCCTGAGAAGCTCCTCAACTTCTCTTGACATCTTACAAGTGAAGAGTGGCTCATACAGTTTCTCCTTATCCCAATTAATCAGAGCAATTGGAGAAGTGGCATCAAAATTCAGTTTAAGGTTTTATGAGTTCTCAGACTCATGTCTCCATACTCAGACTTAACTCTGATCTTCTTGATCATCTCAACCCCCCATGCCCTCTCCTCTCATCCTCACTGCACAGGAGAGAGGCAACGAGGTTCTCACTGTGAGCATGATATGCTCCACGAACTATCAGATGCGTGATTATGTTCCTGACTTCAGAGGCCTGGTTTCTCAGCAGTCCCAGAGCAGTCACAATATGGTGAGGTCCATACCTCATGTGGTGCTTCACCTTGATCTCAAAATACATCTTGAAGTAGAAGTCCAGGCAGAACTTCAGCAGCACCTCCAGTTTCTTCAACACCTCCCCCTTCAGACCATGCTGCCTCATCCACAGCATTAACAGAGCCTCACCTGTAGTCAGTCAGCGTGACTGGTTCAGTGGGCCACACTTCAAACCAGCAACTTCCTTGCTCGAATCTCCTGTCTTGAGAACTTTGATCAGTAGGTAGCAGTTCTTCTGGTCAGTGCTAAGGTTCTGTACAATGTCTTCTGGCAGTTCAATTATATCTTCTTCTCCTGGCAGAGTCTTGAAGCTAAAGTTGACAGGTATGTCATTGATCTTCTCCAAAAGTTTTCCTATTGGGGCCACTAAACCCAGACTTGTTCGTGTAGGGACCATCAAGCTTGATGATCATGTGCCTGAGGCTGATTTCATTAATATGCAACTGGCATATCAGCCAGGGACACTTGTGACCTAGCAGTCTCTCCAATCCAAGTGAGTGATGGCTCCTCCATCAGGTCCTGTGTTTGTGTTGGTGGAGTCACCACCAAGGACCACAATAGTATATTTAGCACCATGAGCACTAATCCACTCAGAGTCTGAGCTATCTTCAGTGCAGGTTTCTCATTTCTTTCAGGTTCTTCTGGTGTACAATGGAAGAGAAACTTCCCGTCAGGTTCTCAGGTAACACTCTAGTGCTCTTCAGTTGTAATATGTAATATCAGGATGGAAGCGGCCAGTTTCTTCACTGTACCTCATGATCTTTGTCTTCTTATCTTGTTTTCCATCAAAGAAAATTCCCTTGATCTCCTCTCCCTCTGTCCTTTTCTCCAGGGCCTCCACCGAGGCACCTATTACAGACTCCGTGCCCCTCCACATCTTCATCCTGTCAACAGCTAGATATGCCTTATCAGCAGATAGATGGCCAGCTTTGATGAGATCTTGCAAGAAACCAGTTGCAATGGCTGCTGCAGGAGTGTTTGCCACCTTGAACCTGACTGCAGCCGCAGCAGTGCTTGAGATATCCATGTGGTTCCTCCTGGCAGAGGTGGAGACTTTGCCAGTGTTGACACTGGAGCTTGTGCCTGGTGCAGTACTGGAAAAATCTGTGTCAGCCGTAGGAGCTGCTCTGCCTGGAGACTCTTGCGAGGAAGTCACCTCATCTTCATCATCATCACCATCATCAGTTCTAAGCAGTAGCTCCTTTTCTTCTTCCTCTTTTCTGTTTCTCTTCTCAGCTGCCTTTTGTTCTTCCTCCTTCCTCTTAGCAGCCTTCACTTGCTTCACTGTTTCCTTCACATCAACAGATGCCATCCGGAAGCCAGAAACTTCTGAGGTTTTGGTCCTCTGGTAATGGAGCCACTCTAGCTCTAGCTTTGGAATCTTCTGAGGCAGAGGACAGTTACAGTTGACATGAACTCTAGCAGCACAGCCAGAGCAGCCAGATGCTTCAGTTCCACAGAGAGTGATATCATGTCTGCAGGCTGTTATGTCAAACATTGTATCAAGTTCAGATATTCTCTTTCTTTTTGTAGCCTTCACTTTGCCATTCACTAGGTCAATCATTTCATTCCACCTGACAAGAATATTCCTGGTAATGGATCTCTCTTGAATGATCACAGGAGGAGTGAACTTGGCATTGCTTTTGCGCCACTGTGCCAGTACCAGTGATGCCATGTCCTTAGCCAAATCTTGCAGAGGCTACTGAGCTCTCTTCATATCATCCAGAAGCAGCTTCTCTTCCTGGAGGAGGATTCCTTTCTGAAGCACAGCTCTCCAGGTTGGAACTTCTGTGGGAAATAACTGCTTGCCTGGACCCACCAGATCACTGTTTGAACCTGAACTTTTTCTGGTCTTTCGTCCTTGCTTAGCCATGGTGGCTACACAATCTTCACCAAGCTTTGTATCTGAAACATAGAAAATCATCACAGTGAAACTCTAGCAACCTATAACAGCTGTTACAATGGATTTGTTTGGTAAGAAACCGGTCTGTTACATTTGTACTAAAGTGTATGTCCTGCACAGCTGTTCTGTACATAACCAGAAAACGAAAAAGTGGAAATTTGAACACTTAAACGTGATTCTTAGCAAAAGTTCAAGAAAACAAACCCTCCTAAAATTTAATTTTACATAGGAATACATACTGCCAATCTTGAAATTCGCGCTTCAATGAGCATGATACACCCTACTGCTCACAGAGCACGCCAAACTGTCATATTCCTTGAGAACGAAACCGGATTTTATCGAACCCAATATGTGGTCAGCTAGTAGCCCCGATCTTTCACCACTAGATTATGATATTTGGGAAGCCCTGAAGTCCAAAGTTTACATCCCTGGTACCAGTATGAAAGACAGATGAACTACGCGAGCACAGTAACTTTATTACGATTAACCCATTAAACACAATTAATTTTAGTTCCTCGAGTGCTCCTATAGAAATCGTGATACCCAGCTCAGGCCCTTACTTTTTCGATCCAAGCTGCATGCACATGTACGCCAAACTACGTATAGTTCATTCTGATGGAACGGACTGCGACGATAAATATGTTGTATTTCCCGAAACAAACTTTCTACACTCCATATTCAGCCAGTGTGATGTGTTTTTAAATCAGGTCAACATCTCGGCAGGAACGGGTTATCACCACCTACGAGCCTATCTGGAAAATGTCCTCAACTTTTCAAAAGAAGCGAAGGATACCTTTTTAACTGCCGAGGACTCTTATCAGACTGAAGACGAAAATAATATAAAGGATAAATTTACAAATTCTAAAAAGAAGATATACGAATGTTTTGGACGCCTGCATTCAGACTTCACATTCCAGGAGAAACTGCTTGTGAACGGCATCGACATGAAAATAAAGCTCACCCGCACGAATCCTGAGATCTGTATAAATTTGGGAGCGGCCGCTCTGGGATCTGTATAAATCTGGGAGCTGATCAAGAAGAGGGCGCAAAATCCGTTGTGGTTCATGTTATGGAAATATACCTTCGCGTTCGGCGAGTGAAATTAAGTTCACTAAAACAAATATAAATTGAAAAAATTTACTACATGCCACAGCAAAATACCCAAATAACACGTCGATTCGGCTATCTAGCGTACATTGGTTAGACGAGTCAGTTGAACATGGCGGCTCTAATGGAACAGTGCCCTGCCCTACGGAGCAGTTCAGGACGTTTACGTTTAACGGCCGCTCGAAACGTTCCAGTGTTGACCAATATGCAGCTGCAGTGATTATTGTGCCTTTTTGCATGAAGTCTGCGAGCAAAACGCCTTTGTGGTCCAAAACACGGTAACCATCACTTTGCCAGCGAACATCACAATCTTGAACTTCTTTGGTCGCTGGGACCCAGGGTGTTTCCATTTCATGCTGGTACGTTTTGTTTCTGGAGTACGGTGATGAACCCATGTTTCGTCTCCTGTGACAATGCGTTCGAAAAATTCTTCACCACTGACAGACTCGGAATATCGTTGCAGTAGATGGCGGTAAATGGCAGCCGAATCAACGTGCAGTGTTGCTAACAATGATTAACGAATTCATCTGATACAAACATAACATTGGTCTACAAATTTTGAAAAAGTTTGTGCTTCGGAGATAAAATGTGTTTTCTCTTATGGATTTTGGGGTGCTGAAAACGAATATGACTATAAAAACAGTCGATTGGCTACAGTTTCCAAGAAAATTTAAGTTACACATTTTGCGTATATGTATACCATATATTAGTAACATACCTGTATAATGCAGTCTCTTATATTGATTCAACCCGTCGCTTCTTTGCTTGTCTCTTGTATTCAACTTCTGGAGCATCTCTTGTTATTGTCCAGCAATAGTCTGCTAACAATGATGAACTCCATTTCCCCTGGTAGCATTTCTCCATCGCTGAGATATCCTGGTGAAAACGTTCACCATGTTCATCGCTGACTGCTCCGCAGTTGGCCGGAATAAATTCCAGGTGCGAATGGAGGAAGTATATCTTTAAAGACATATTGCAGCCCATTTTTTGATAGGACAACAGCAGGTTTTCCACCAGCTCCCTGTAATTGTCAGCTTTGGTATTTCCGAGAAAATTGGTTGCTAGTAACCGGAAAGCATTCCGCGCTGTCTTCTCCTCACCACCTAGGATACGGTCGAACTCCTCATCTCTGAGAAGCTCGCGGATCTGTGGACCAACAAATACACCCTCCTTGATTTTTGCTTCACTGAGCTTTGGGAATTTACCACCGAGGTACTTAAAAGCTGCCCCCGTTTTATCCATAGCCTTAACAAAATTTTTCATGACGCCTAGTTTGATGTGTAAGGGTGGTAACAAAATCTTGCTCGATTCTACAAGTGGAGAATACTGAACATTTTTTGTTCCAGGTTCCAATGAGTATCGGAGTGGCCAATCCTTCTTGATGTAATGATAAGTCCTAGCCCGACTATCCCATTCACACAGAAAACAGCAATACTTAGTGTAGCCCGGCTGCAGTCCAAGCACGATAGCAACAACTTTCAAGTCACCACAAACCTGCCACTGATGTTTGTCATAGTTTATGCAGTTCAAAATTTGTTTCATGTTGTCATATGTTTCCTTCATGTGGACTGCATGACCAACTGGAATTGATGGCAATACGTTGCCAACATGCAACAAAACAGCTTTTAGACTCAACTTCGATGAATCAGTGAACAGCTAAGCGAAATCAGGATTGTCTACAATAGTTTGTCATTTGTATCTCCACATGACAGGTTACTTCAGTCTTATTTGATATTTTTATTTATTATTTTCTTATTATTATTATTTGTATTATTTTAATCTTTATTTTATTTTATATCCATACTCATCGTAGATGGGTATATTATTTTTTAACTTTTTTTATTGATCGTTTAATTCTACGTCTTTGGTATGCCTCTTCAAATTCTCACAACTCTCCTGATCGTACTTTGGGTTTTTTGCGTCCTTACTACTGATCTACGTAACGGGCTTAATATTACCCTGTTGCGCGATCGCCAATCGCTCAGTTTTCCACCGTACGAAACTCACCATATCCGGTCACTCGAGCAAGAAACCTTTAGCGTCCACACTACTGCTACGTCATCCGGTCTATTTATAGTATCAGAAAGTTGCCAGATACCACCAGACACAGAGATTTTTTAGCCTTTCGGCTCATTTCCGTCAAGAACATCATTGAGAAAAGTATATTATATGAGTCTCGTCCGTCAGTCTCAGTTACGTCCGTCAGTCTCAGTTACGTCCGTCAGTCTTGTCGAATTCGACCGAATAAAGAGAAAATATTGATATTGCCCGGCAAAAATTCATCTCAAGGCAGCCTCGAAGAATTAGAGCCTCGCCCGAGTTAGCCTTAGCCTCGCAGAGTTAGAGAAAATGCCGGCAAAACTGTATCATATTACGAAGATATATTTAATCTGATTGGCCAATCCATCATGAATGAATCAAAAGTCCTAGCCCGACTATCCCATTCACACAGAAAACAGCAATACTTAGTGTAGCCCGACTGCAGTCGAAGATCTATCTACAACTTTGAATTCACCACAAACCTGCCACTGATGTTTGTCATAGTTTATGCAGTTCATAAAGTTGCAATTTCATGTTGTCATATGTTTCCTTCATGTGGACTGCATGACCAACTGGAATTGATGGCAATACGTTGCCAACATGCAACAAAACAGCTTTTAGACTCAACTTCGATGAATCAATGAACAGTCTCCACTCATCAGGATTGTGAATAATGTTGAGAGCTGCATCAGACCATCGATGTCGTTGCAAGCTACACGGTCACCTTCCATGATGAAGAATGGGACAAAATCTTTTTGACGGTCACGAAACTTACACACTCTAACATTTTCAGCGAGGAGATTCCACTGCTGCAATCTGGAGCCCAACAACTCTGCCTTACTCTTTGGCAGTTCTAAATCTCTGATAAGGTCGTTTAATTCATTCTGAGTTATCATATGCGGTTTAGAAGATGTCAAGTTATAAACAAATTCAGGGTCTTGTGAAGTTGAAGGCTCACAAGTTTCGCAGGTTCCTTCATTCTCCTCGTCCTCTGACTCCAGGGAGAATGAGTGAGTGTGGGGGCTCAGGAACGGGTAGTCCTTCGCCGTGAGGTACTGGGCGTATAGCAGAGGGTATATTCGGATATTGTAAAATCCACGTTTTCTTCTTTCAAATACTTTTCTTGACTGGAGGCACCATGCAGAAGTAACAATTGCTGACATGATCTGTTGGTTCCATCCACACCATTGGCACTACAAAAGGCATAGATTTCCTTTTCCGATTCAACCACTGGCGAAGGTTTGTTGCACAAGTATTGCAGCATATGTGTGGGGCCCAACTCTTGTCCTGATCTCCAATCTTACAGCCAAAATAAAGGTGATAGGCTTTCCTAATCACGGCGGTTATAGCACGCTTTTGTGATACAAAAGTCAATTCTCCACAACCAAACAGAAGTTATCTACACTGTTCACGCAATTACGAGGCATCTTGTTCAAATTAGGCTGAAAAAAATTCAGTTTCAAAAGCAAACACTAAAAAGAGTTTGACAAGGGTGCACTGTATGACTTCCGCGAATGAACTGATGCTGTGGCGTAATATGTAGACGCCTGTGACACATCGCCTTGACTCTACTGCGCATGCGCGTAGTTATATTTTTTTATTTTAATAAATTAATGTAATTAAATTGCATTTTAATAATTTTAAATTAGGTAAGGTAAAGTTAGGTTAGTATTCCATTTATATTAATATCAAAAACATTATGGGAAGCAATATGTTAAAATGATCCAATCTATTTTTTATTAAATAATTTACAAATACATAATGTAATAGATAAATTTAAAATTACATTTTATGTGTATATATATATATATATATATATATATATATATTAATTTATTAAAATAAAAAATATAACTACGCGCATGCGCAGTAGAGTCAATGGGTCGATGTGTCACATGCGTCTACATATTGCGCGACAGATGCAGTCCAGTTAGTAGGGTGCAGGGTTTCCTGATATCTTTATAAATAGAGCCAATTGGCAATTTTAGGCATCATTTTCGTATTCAGTCACCCAAAATTAGTAAAGATTGACTACTTTTATTTCCGAAGCATTTTGGCTGTAGACCAGTGTAATCAATGTAGGTCCTTTAGTTACGAACATATACGCCGTGTAAACTTGTTTTCTGACCGTACCTCGTATATATATATATATATATATATATATATATATTAGCTTTTAGTACGAGTATAAACAACATTGGTCGAGTTTAACTTCGATTTACTTCATCGAAGATCTATGAACGTGTATATGTATATATATATAGTCGGTGTGTGTGTGTGTGTGTGTGTGATAATAGGGAATTTATGAACGTTTATACTGTATATAGTCAGGGTTGTATACACTGTGCCAACTGGCTGATATGCCTGGTGGGGACTGGCTTCTATGCCAGCTGGCGGATTTCGAGTTCTAAGCCAGATGATGCTCTCAAGAAATCTTATTATGCGTCTGTCTCGCAGAAGAAGGATGCTCTCCTCTCTCTTACCTTCCGAAGCTAGGTATACCCCTTTGGGGGGTGAGGCCGTCCCAACTTCTCCCCCAAAGTCTCTTCTCTCTCTCTTAGGTTAGGTGGACTCGCCCAGCTTGTTGCAGCTGGGGGGGATCCCCATTTATATTTTTACTGGCACCCTGGGAGGAGGGGGTTGGCACTGGCACTGGGGTAGGTGGCACTCAATTGATCAATATTGCATGCAGTTGCACTCTACCCTTTTGCGCCCATTACTCTCGTGGAAAGAGCTTGCTACCCTGCTAGTGGGCTTTTGGGTTTGTTGAAGAGGTTCACTTTCTCCCTCTTTTGTACTGCTTTCAACCCACTTTTTTTTTTCAAATCATTCGTTTTTTTAATTCATAATATTTATTCTTCATTTTAGAATTTCTCGTCTATTACGTGGTTTTGTTAATTAATTTTAGCTTCACTTAATAAATTTTATAAATTTGGCGTCAATGTGGCGACGCGAAAGGGATTACTTTCTCACTGCACAAATTAGGTGACCATCCCCTGTGTTCGGGTGATGTAGCGAGCGACCCGTGGTTCAGATCCTATGTAAAGCTGCATGTAGGTTCGCTCCGTCAAGTGACCTTTGACGTTACGATGGAAGTTAAATAACCCTTCGAAACATTTTTGGTGCATGAGGTTGGAGGCAGCCAACCCTTCCTCTTTTACGAGCTTCACCACAGTCACAAAGATTTTTATTAGTATTCCATTATTAATAGAGATCTCAACTTGGTTTGAAACGAATTTACATTCACAATATTTTTTATATCAGCATTTAAATCATTCCATAATTTCAATCCAATGAAAATGGGCAAGTTTTGAGATGAAGACAATCTAAATTCATGCTTTGATCTATTTCTGGTCTGATAAGAGTAGATTTCTTGATGAGCAAAGTATTTATTTCCCTATTGTAAATTAATGATTTTATTACACTTGTAAATAAAAATAAAATGTGCCAATTTGATTAAATCATTGAGCTTTAGTAGTTTTAGCTGCTTAAGTAATGCACTAGAATGAAGAATGAAATCAGTATCGGATAATAATCTTATTGCTCTTTTTCGGATGACAAAGATACTGTTTAAAGCGGTTAGCGGAGTTTCCCCAAACAAGGGTGCAGTACGTTATACAAGGAAGAACAAGAGCATGATAAAGAGTTAATAAAACCT
Organism: Bathynomus jamesi; assembly: GCA_023014485.1. Classification (NCBI taxonomy): domain Eukaryota; kingdom Metazoa; phylum Arthropoda; class Malacostraca; order Isopoda; family Cirolanidae; genus Bathynomus; species Bathynomus jamesi. The sequence goes on from JAJOZX010003868.1 coordinate 416,528, forward strand.
GTTTAGGGACTACATTTCTAAGTTTAAACATTATAGCAACGCTCCTTGAAATTTTTTTTGAGATATAATTTACGTGATCACTCCCTTGCAATTTCTTATTTAGCATTACACCAAGAAATTTTGTTACAGTACACTCCTTTACAGCGATTTCATTAACATTAAGTTCATCAAGATACATTTATTTTATTAGTAAAAATCATGAAATTTGTGTCTGGTCTAATGTTACAGAACGTTTCTGGGGGATCTGGGGTGTCAAGTTTTGGCAAAAATAGCGTTACATAATTTTTGAATGTCCCATTTGCAAGAAAAAAGACACATTGTATCATCTGCAAACATTATGAAGTTAGGATATTAGATGAACGTGCAAGGTCATTTATATATAATAAAAATAACAGTGAACTCAAAACTGCTCTTCAGTTGAGCAGACCTTATTTACTTATACAAAATGATATCTATTGGACAAATAACTTTTAAACCAATAGCTGATTGCTCCTCTAAAGCCGTAACAATATAATTTGTTTCCTAGAATATTATGGTCTATTACATCAAACGCCTGACATCATTATTTCTTTGTTCTGTAAGATTTATTATTTTCTATAAGATTTATTAGAGATCTCTTATCTTTAATAAGTTCCAATATAGGTTCAGGAATGTTATGAATGCTATTTTTTGTATTTTTTAATTTACTAATAATATTCCGGACCTCAATAGAGTTAGTAGGAATCAAAGAAAAAATTAATTTAGTGGGTTGGGTAGCATATATTCTAAAGGTAAGTGATCATTATTTAATAACGGTGAGCGAAGCTTATCAGCTATTGAAGTAAAATGGTTATTTAAAAGAGTCTTCAAAAGAAGTATCATCAGTAATTTCTTTATTACCAACATTTAGTTTCTCAATTGAATTTTTCTGTCATTGGTATTTTATCCTTATACCTGCAAGATTTCCTATCAATTCCCTTATCATAGCATTCACAAGAAGATATATCAAACATTTCATCATACTGAGCTACTTTTAAGGCAAAACTTTCATTTATTTCTTCGATGTAACGACACCTTGTTCAATTTTGAGGCTTCTTCTATTAGTCGACTGGCTTTAAGATAGATACCTTTGGTGTTAATCGTAGGGAAAGAAAATTTCATTCAAATGTCTTCAATATCTTTTACAACAACCCTGTTTAGCAGTTGCTGATCCTTTTGATTTAGCTTCTTCACGACGGCGAACAAAAAGGTAGTGTCTCACATCTGCTTTTGAAGGAGTCATAGCTGCTGGGAATTCCGTAGATAGCCAAAGGCTGCATTTGAGGACTTGCTTCTAGTAGTCATGGTTTATATTCAGAAGTAAAATCAAATTATATGTAATTTATAATTTATGATAATTTAAATTATAATTAAAGCAAATGCAAATTATTTCTATTTATCTGAAAAATTATTTCTATTTATCTGAAACATAAAAATATCAAGCATTAAACAAAGAACTTATCATGTAACATATAACAACATTAAACATATGCAAATATGAAGGTAAAAAAGGGAGGAGGGGCATGTGATAGGGGTAGTAGGATAGCACATACTTCATTTTTTAATATTTTGCTTCTAGTAGTCATGGTTTATATTCAGAAGTAAAATCAAATTATATGTAATTTATAATTTATGATAATTTAAATTATAATTAAAGCAAATGCAAATTTTCTATTTATTTGGAAAATTATTTCTATTTATCTGAAACAAAAATATCAAGCATTAAACAAAGAACTTATCATGTAACATATAACAACATTAAACATATGCAAATATGAAGGTAAAAAAGAGAGGAGGGGCATGTGATAGGGGTAGTAGGATAGCACATACTTCATTTTTTAATATTTCGTTGGTGATAAAAAAAACCTCACATCGTGTACTTTTTAAGAAATAACATTTTTTCCCATTTAAATATATGCAAATATGAGGGTTAAAAAGGGAGGAGGGGCATGTGATGGGGGTAGTCGGATAGCACATGCTTGATTTTTTTAATATTTTATTGGTGCAAAAAAAAAAACCTCACATAGTAGCCAAAATTCAAAAATCGACTTGAACGGCGTTTTTTGTTGATAGCTGGCACCTATGCTAAATCAATGTACCTATGGGTGAGGAATAAAATGCAGGTGGATGCCACTCTCACTTTTTGGCTTTGAAGTCATTTTCGAGGTCAAACTGTGCAAAAAATGATATTTTCTAATTTTAATTTAAAAAATATATTCTGAGCAATTGGTTTGACAAATGTTTCATTTTGCCACACTTAGTGATAAAGAAGTATGATGACACGCTTATTCCATCCGAATTACCAACTCAAGGTCAAATTCAAGTTAATCACGACCGAAATTGCTAAAAATTTGTGATTTTTTATTTTAATTGGCGAAAAAAAACATTGAGCAGTCTGTTTGTCAAAACAATTTATTTTAACATGATTAGTGCCTAATAAGTTTGATGGCATGAATTAAGTACTCACAGTAACAGAATTATCACAATAAATCACAAAGCAGTAAATATAGCCCCATAACTATACAGTTTACACACTAGTAACATCTACAAGTTCACGTTTCTTGATGAACAGCACCGAAATGCTGCACTGACAGTCACAATTGTGTGGATTGCAATCACTTAAGAACAGAGTTATTAGTTCCTTACAGCACATTCCAGCTTCTCTCGATTTCAGCCCGGAAGAGAGACATAGATCTACTGTCCAGCTGGGTTACAGCAACCGCTGTCGTCACAACCACAAGCTGTCGTACACTTCATCCTTTTCCTGAAGCAGTTGCATCTAGCTGTCTTGCACTTTTTCTTGCAACCACAAGCAACAAGCTCCAGGCAGCTTCAGGGATTGGAGGAAGTCTTGTCCACACTGGTAGGAGGCTCCCATCTTCCAACTTCCAGGCTGAAGTGTCCACCGGATCTTCAACATCTACGTGCTCTTTGTCAGCCTGGAGCCATATTTTGGCCTGATAGTTTGCCCGCTTGGCGTGGAGCTCCAGGGCATCCTTTGTCGGTGGGAGCATTTCCAGTCTTCTTGGCCTTCCCAAAAAGGTGAACTCTGGCGTCATCAACTGTGTGTTGTTCCGGGGTGCCATACAAATGACACAAAACTTCTCAACATCTGCGATATCCCCATCTCGACCAATGGCGTGCAGCAGGAGTGGGTGGTCACTGAACACCTTCCAACACTTCTTTTTTCCATGACCACTGAAGGACGAGACTGTGTCACACCCGGTCAAAGCGTGGAAGCTGACCAGGTTGTCCCTGACTGGGGCGACAAACTCTTGAATACATCGTGCAAGTACATTTTCGGTTCTTGGCCGTTCCGCACAGCATCCACACTTCAGCGACCTTGGTGCAAACGAAGTGAATCAGCAGCACCATTACATCAGTATCTCTGCACACTACCAGTATTCGTTCATAGCCCTGGGACGCTGCATCACATGAGTGAAGGATGAGCCTGGTGTCCGCCTCTTCATGGTTGCTATGCAGTGGAACGTCATGTCGCCTGGTTGACCGTACTTCAGTGGCTTCAGAGAAGCCACCCCCTGTCACCAGCTGACATCTTTCTTGAAGATCTCTGCCCTTCTCAGTGATGACGTTAGACAGAAACAAGGCTAGGTCAGCCTTGTTTGTATCCAGGGCCATGAAGTTTTTCCACACTTCAGGCAGTGGAACTTGTGGGCCATCAATGACTTTCCGAATCGGTTTCTTCTTGCTTGCACGCTTTGTCCTGGTAACTGCTTTGATCGATCCTTCCCCTGCGTACCGATCAAAGATGACATCAACTCTTGTTGTGTGTTCATTGAAATAACTCGTCACGGCCTTGAAGAACACTTCAGCATAGTCGCCGAATGTCCGACAGCCGCCAGGCTTGCCAAGAGCTTGGATGAGTGCATGGCCATCTATCATCACACAGGTCTTCAGATCAGAGGTTGGAACCTCTGAGCTTATGGTCTGCTGAGCCATCAGGATGTTCATCAGCTCAGACTTCGATGTCGAATTCATCTCTCCTCCTGCCTTCGCCAGACTAAATGGGACTGGGGACAGTTCATGCTTCAAGACGTTGACCATCTCCACCATGCGACCTGCGGTCGCGCATTCAGGAGCCGCTGTAGTAGCTTTCTGTCAGCTTTGATGGTCTTCTGCATGTTCTGCTTGGTGGAAACTGTAGCTTTGTACACATCAGCGAAGGTTTTCGACCGATGTTTCTTCATCGTTTCATGGAAGCCTACTATCTGTTCAATCAGTCTCTCCTTCATGAAGCCGATTACATGCTGCTTTCCTCGATCCTGAGCTGTCAGCAGGTTCTCCACAACATCTGTGGGTGCAGTGTCTTTGGTTGCCAGTGAAACAAGTGGGATGTTAGTGGCGGCATCTGTATCTCCTGCTTCACTCACGTGAACTCTGAAGACGTCAAACTGCTTCAACTGCTGAACTAGCTTCATGACATCATGAGCGTCACGCCTAGTGCGAGAAGGCAGACTGTCAACCCGAGTGAAGGTGGCTTCCCCATCATCATCTTGAAGATTGAAGAGGCATCTTGTGTCTTGAGAGATGCGTGACCGCTCTGACCATGTGATGCAGAACCTGTCTCTTGCTTGGTCATTCTTTGTGATGCCGATGATACCATTGTGCATCTTGCATGTACGATTTATCCATTCGGTTGCCTGATCAGCTGGAACTTGGTTGAAGCGCTTCGCCGTCCTCTTGACGACAAAGTTCCCATTACAGAACTCTGCATGAACTTCTGGTGCTGACTTCTCAAGACCTCTCATATCAGCCAAGTAGACCGGCCCCCAACGTGCATAGTTTGTGTGGTCATAGATAGTTAGCCAAGGCAGCATTGCAGCAAAGGCTTCTATGTGGAGACTTCACATGCCATCTCTCTGAGCTCTGATGAAGGCCAGTAGGATCTCTACCATTTCCATGTAGGATGACCACAGCATGAAGTTGGGATTTTCAGAGTGCTGGTAATTGAATTCCTCCATGAGACTGTGGAATTTCTCATCTGTCAAAACGTCTGAGAAGTTGTCAACAGCATTGCGCATCTCATCTATGTCAGCTCTGTCTTTGAAAAGCGAAACAACATTGAGGACAAGCTGTTTGACGTTCTTATCTCCGTTGCCAGTTGCAGCCAGCCATGACTCAAACATCTGCCACTTGATGCGCCACAGTGCCTCATACATCAGCTGGTGACCTCTCACAGCTCGGTAGTAGGCCTTGCCGTCCAGCATTGTCTCAGTGGTGTTAGCCGCGTACACACCTGCCTCTGTCCACAATTCATCAAGTCCCACACTTTCCATGTGTTGACCAATGGTTTTCAGAAAGTTGAAGAAGATATGGAGGCCTCCCATGAGCAAGACCACGTTGGCAAATTTCGAATTTGCCCAGACTAGTTCCTTACCCCTGCTGTACAGAGGCTGATCAGCAGTGATGATAGTGTACTTCTGGTTGACATACTCAGAAATGGCCATGAAGCGATTGATGACGGTGCTCATGGTGTTACTGTTATTTGCTAGTGCCTGCAGGATTGGCAACATTCCACGACGGTCGTTACTGATGAATCCGCAGTGTTGACAGATTGATTGAATGCTCCCCAGCTTGGAACGGACATCGCTTCATCATGGATGCGTGACACCACCCAGGCCAAGTCGTTGGACTTGCCGGTGCCTCTCAGGTTCATGTGACAAGTCGTCTATGTCAGTGTCGTAGCCAGGAGGAGATGGCCTCTTGCCAGATGGGAGGGTAGCCTGGTCCAGCCTTTGGAACTCCTGTAGGTCATCAGGTTTGATAGATTTCGATCTCTTGCGCTTGCCATCCTTTTGGCCATGACTCTGCTGTGGAGGGGGGGACCTCTCTGCCATACCATCAGTTGAGTGCTGTCGAAGGTGTTCGTCCCGTCTAAGGTTGACTCCAAGATATCTATGTTGTCACAAAAGCAGTGAATCATTCTCTCTTTGACGATGGTGTCAAGGATGTAGACACATCCACTCTCAGCATACCTCTCCAGGATGTTCTGAGCGATGGTGGTGTCTATCCTTCTTACAGTGTCGATACCAATAGTGTGATTTGCCGCGTGGAACAGATCTAGGAGTGCTTCTGAGCGGGTGGCTTGATGCAGAGTAAGACCCAAGCCCACATGCTTTGGTGTCAACTTTCGTCGGTTGGAGACTGCATAGACTATGTCCTGGGCAATGCTACACACCTCTGCTTCACTTTCTGGTCCTCTTCACTTCCCTCATCCACAGCATCCATTCCCCCAAAGAGCAATCGTGGAAACAGGTACAGACTGTCGGGTATGACGCGATCAACATTTTTCCTGATCAAGACCTTGCCATGTCTCGGAGTGTCCAGGAGTTTCAAGATCTTGTCGAACTTTCAGAGCCACGTGCACCATATCTTGGAATATGCTGCTAGTGGCACACATGCGGACATCAGCATCTTCATCTTCAGTAGACTGACTCAGAGGTGACAGGACCTTGTTCACAAGACTTAGCCAGTGCTTTGGAGATGATGAAATCTGAGCCCTCTCCAGGGTAAATCAGCAGCGGGCCCTTTGACAATGGGCATACATAGCTGGCGTTTGATCCAAGCAGCCTTTGAACATCTTCGTAGATCGTTGTTCTCCTGGAGTATTTTACGGTGATGCCGGTGTCATTGCACATACTCTCGTATCTGTTCCAGACGTCTCCCATGTCGTATACGTGACTTCGAGACAGGCCTACTTCAAATCCTTGCACAGCTTCATCATGCACTCATTTTCAGGCCCTTGCTGCTCCTCTGACACCGCTTGTTTTCTAGTACGTCTCTCAAATGTCACCAAACATGCCATATGATAGCAGCCTTCAACTGCAATCACATCACTCACCGCTGACAACGGTATGCTCATGACAGGGTCGTGTTTAGCACGCCGGATCAAGTCATCTGACTACTCCATTGTCTCCACCCTGTGCAGTTTCTTTGTGGTCTTCTTTTGCCAAACATGCAGAGGGTCCAGTCAATCACTAGTGTTGAACGTCTACGCTTTGGGGGAAAAGCCTGAGAGGCTGCAATTTTTGTGGTCGCCGATGCACCCATGGTCTGCTGCTGACTTCACAGCCTTTTGAGTTTGCCTTCAGAGGTGAATAAAGAGTAGCATGATTTATGCCACTTGAGTTCCAATGCATTGAAATCATCTTTGGAATGACTTTCCGGTCTTTGTAAAACATCAAGATAGTAGGTATCTCCCAGGTTCTTTCTCTCATCGCCCACAGTCATAGTTCTTGCTTTTCCTTCTGCTGATGCTGTGCGCAGGTTACCAGCGTTGCTTTGGCAGAAGAAACAACAATCCTCACTGACATCCTGACGTTTCCTCTTGCGCTTGATGACAGCTACAGGGTCCATTGCTGATGAGCTCCCTATCTGCAAGACAAGTGGGAATGGCAGTATGTAGTAGCCACAGATATATTGAAACAATTCGAAACATACCTATCCTTTAGCAGTATTATTATTATTATTTTACCAGCTGGCACTGTCTGCACTCTTTTAATTGCATATACCAAACCAATGTCTGGCCAGCCAGTGCATTGAAAATATTCAACATGTGAAAGTATGCTATTACTTGTACTATGGTAGTAGTAGGTAGTTTTAATCGAAATAAAGACATCCAGAGTCATAGTTACATTCAATTAATATCCATAAAATCACAAAAATATGCTTTATGTGCTAATGATACACCTTTAAACACGTTGTTACAGAGAGCCACCACTGAAATGCAAAAATTCGGAATTTTTCAGAATTTGACTTTTGTAACCTTGTATGGGACCTTCAAACCCAAAATTGAGAGTGGCATCCACCCACATCTTGTTTGGCATCCTCAATACTACTTATCTAAGGTGGGTGTCTGCTATTAACAAAAAGCGCCGTTAAGTTTTTTCTAGAGGACTTTTCAATTTTTGGCCGGCCCACTATAGTGTACTTTTTAAGAAATAATTTTTTTTGCCATTTTAATATATGCAAATATGAGGATAAAAAAGGGAGGAGGGGCATGTGATAGGGGTAGTACGGTAGCACATGCTTCATTTTTTAATATTTTGTTAGTGATAAAAAACCTTTCTCACATAGTGTACTTTTTAAGAAATAACATTTTTTCCCATTTAAATATATGCAAAGATGAGGGTAAAAAAGGGGGATATGTGCTAGGGGTAGAAGGGGTAGCACATGCTTGATATTTTAGTATTTTGTTAAGATGATAAAATGAACCTTCTCACAGAGTGTACTTTTTAAGAAATAAAAGAATTTCCCATTTTCAACCCGGCCTAGTGGGAGTCTACGTGATGCCACTCCATGGATTGGCGTTTTGTTTCAGCTTCAAAGTGTGTACCCAAGTCTCATCCCCAGTCACAATTCGTGAAAGGAAGTCATCCCCTTCTATCTCGTATCGAACCACCCACTCAGAAGCAATTTCTTTTTTTTTGGGCTTTGTGATTTTCAGTCAGTTCGCGAGGAACAAACCATGGACACACTTTTGAGTATCCAGTTGCTGAATTATCGTATTCACACTTCCATCATAAATTCCTTGCTCCAGTGATAGCTCCTTGTATGTGACGCGCCGATTTGATCGAATGATGCTGTTTGATAAGCCACTTATCATCAGACTGGCTCTCCTTCTCTCCGATGATCTTGCACGTTTAGACCAGCGTCCAACTGTGATTCTATCAACAACAGCATCTCCGTAAACGTTTTGTAGACGTTGTGAATATTTCCAACTGCTTCCTTCTCTGCGGTTAAGAACTCGATAACAGTTCTCTGTTTACGACGCACATCACTGTCAGACGCCATTTTCGAAACTGCGTTAACCATCGGTTTTTATACAAGGGCGTTTAAAAGCGGTTTTATACAAGAAGGGAGGTTCAAACTGGAAAAATCCGGTTTTGTGAAGCGCAGAAAGTTCAAACTTACGGTCCAAAAGACATTTCAGCCTCATGGCCTATTATTTAGCTAAGAAAAAAAGGTGGGGCAAATATATTGAGTGCCCCTAGTACAAAAAATGCACAAATTCCTTTTTAGGTATTTTAGTTTTACAGTCAACTCAAATAAACCTTTATTTAAAGTTTTCAGAAAAACTACAGATTCGAGTGCATACGTACATTGGTTTTCTTCTCATCTATCTCCACAAAGAGCGGTATCTTAATCGGCTTGTTTCTCCGTGTCTTTTGGATTTGTAGTCCCAAATTTTTGGACAATGAGATTAAATTATGAAGTATGTTTTCGCCGAATTGGGTTATCCCTTTGCCTTTGTGTAAACGGGGCTTTTAAACTTACTAAGGAAAGAATTTACAGTAATGTTCCACAAATATCTCGACCAAAAATGTACTTTAGTTTTACCTACTGAATGCGGTTTGACAACAGAGTATTTAAGTAATTCCACTCATCTGGTTACTGAGATAAATCTAATATACTATTTCAGAAATGAAGCTTTATATATATATATATATATATATATATATATATATATACACACAGAGTGTTCGTGAGGATGTCATTAGACGAAAGCGCTTGAGCACCCCTTTGTGTTTCTTTTCCCTTCGTGGTTTTATTCATCATAAATATTTTTCACGTGTCACTTTCGTGAAATAATTTTTCACATATATATATGTATGTAACAGTTTTTTTGCGCACACCTACAGGTCGCTACAATTGGTGTAGAACAATGCGGTTTTCACCATTCGATGCGTCTTTTTATTGTGCATGCCCATGCTAAAAAAAAATTCCCTATCATAATTCCTTCCCCCCTTTTAGGGGTACAGTTCTTCTCATGCCTGTACACGCATTTTTTAAATTTTTCATTTTTAATCATAATTTTGGCACAAAATAAGTCAATATTTACTAAACATTTAATATCATTCGATTCACAAAAGATTTTTCGATTCACAAAAGATTTCTTTATCGATTCAATACAAAAAATTACATAATTAAAACGGGCAATTTAAATAAACACGAATTTAAAGTTAAACGAGCCACACTCGAAATTATTTACCATGATTTTTGTGCGTTTTATTACTGTGGCTTTTGTACAAATAATTTTACGTGTACACAAACATTTGATAGGATATTGATTTAGCATTCTATTTTTTATTGTCATAGAAATACGTTAATTAAGTTATCTGATTAGATTCGCTTTTATAGTTGAAGATCATTTTAGAAAATTATTTCTTTTCCCCACTTTAAAATATTACAAAATTTCTATTAGGTATCCAAATATCATTATGCCTGTCGCTGTAAGTAAGAAAATAGCAATTATTTTCCATTTTATGAAATTTCGGACCCCCTAGGCCTCAAAACCATTTTCCCCTTTTCTTTATTAAAAATTGTTGATTTTCGGAAGTCTTTCGGTTATAAATTTGTACAGTCTATTGTTTATCTATAATAATCTATACTATAATAAGAGAGCTGTCCGTCCGTCTGTCCGTCTGTCTGTCCGTCCGTCACACTTTCAGAAATTACGGGCGGCAATGTGAAGCTCAAAATTTTCCTGACTGTGTTCTTTTCTATAGTTTTATTGACCAAATAATTGAACCGACAGTAATTGGGAGTTCAATTATTTGGTCAGGGAGTTTTGGGGGATATCTAATCAGATTCAGAAATCTTGACACAATGTGAAGCTCAAAATTTTCACGGCTGCGTTCTTTTCTGTAGTTTAGCCTGTCTGTTTGTCTGTTTGTGAAATTTATCACGGGAAGTAATGGTAAAGGGTGGGGGTAATGGGGAGGGGTTGGGTAATGGGGGACGGGGTTATGCCCATTAGGGGTTAGGTACCCGGGGGTACCTAACCTTACCCGGGCAAAGCCGGTCAGGTAACCTTGTAATAATAATAAAAAAAGACGTGTGTGTGTGTGTGTGTGTGTGTGGTGTTTCAGCCATCAGCCATAACTCCATAATGGAAGCAGTTACAAACATGAAACTTCACACACATATTGATTAGGTCCCGAGGTTGTGCACGTGGGTGTTAATAAATTAAATAATTAATTTTAAAACATTAAATGACGTCATGAAGATCATTACGAAACCTATGGTAAAATTATTGAATACCCGGTTAGGTTCATTGAATGCCAGGTTAGGTCATCTGTACGCCCTTGACGATGGTTAGGTTAAGTCGTGATATTTTCGTTGGCTTTAACGAAAATATCATGACTTAACCAACCAATCGTCAATGGTGTACAATTAACCTAACCGGGCATTCAATTAACGTACCCGGGCATTCAATTAATCTAATAGGGCATTCAGTTGACCTAACCGGCCATTTAATTAACTAATCGGGCATTCAGTTGACCTAACTGGGCATTCAATTAACCTAACAGGGCATTCAGTTTACCTAACCGGGCATATATATATATATATATATATATATAGCGTTCAACATCCACCCGGCAACGCCGGGTCGCTCCGCTATTATTGAATACCCGGTTAGGTTCATTGATGCCAGGTTAGGTCATCTGTACGCCCTTGACGATTGGTTAGGTTAAGTCGTAATATTTTCGTTGGCTTTAACGAAAATATCATGACTTAACCTAACCAATCGTTAAGGGTGTACAATTAACCTAACCGGGCATTCAATTAACGTACCCGGGCATTCAATTAATCTAATCGGCATTCAGTTGACCTAACCGGCCATTTAATTAACCTAATCGGGCATCATTACTATTATAATTTAGCCAAAATGTTCTGCCTGTCTGTCCGCAGAAAACTTTTACGTTTCTGAACCGATTTCGACCAAACTTCGTATGGTGGATGGGGGTGATGAGTAATGAACGAAAATATGTGACCAGCCCCTCCCCTCACCAATTACTGGGCCCGAGGGCCCCCAGCACCGCATAAAACTATAGAAAAGAACGCAGCAATGAAAATCTTGAGCTTCACATTTTGTCAATATTTGTGAAGCTTAAGATTTTCATGACTATAGTTTTTTTACCAAATAATTGAACCCCCAGTAATTAGGGGCCTGCGACCCCCCAATTACTGTCGGTTCAATTATTTGGTCAATAAACTATAGAAAAGAACGCAGTCATGAAAATCTTCAGCTTCACATCCGAGTTCATCGTATCAAGATTTGTGAAGTTTTAGATTTTCATGGCTGCGTTTCTTTTCTGTAGTTTTATTGACCGAATAATTGGTTCGCCAGTAATTGGAGGGCCACAGGCACCCCAATTACTGAGGCCCAAGGTGAGAGAATGGGAACGATATCCAGATAAAGGGCTATTGATGTTCAAAATAAAATACGCCGTAGGCCCACAATTCGGTTTGGGTCGAAGGTCCAAGCACCGCAGATCTAGCAAAATCGGCGCGTAGCGCCGATCTTTTGCTAGTAATTGTACTATTAGAAATTTTCTTCATAATGACAAACCAAAGTTTTCCTCTGACAATGCCGGAGTTTATAAAATTGTATGTGGAAACTCACAAAGTTTACACTCGAGAAACTAATAATTTTTCTGACGAAATTTATAAATGTGAATACAGTTTTAGAACTGACGACCCTAATTCGGCCTTACATCAGCATAGACTATCTCGGATAATCTTATTGATACTGATAAATAATTCGGATCTTATTTTATTGATATCAACTGATACTAATAATTCGTCCTTTCACTTGCGCATAAAAGATAAAAATAAGAGGAAATTGACAGAATCGTTTTAATTAAAAATGTTGATAATTTTAACTGATAAAAGTAGCGTTTACATCGAACCATATTTAAATCAAATTTTTAGCCCGAGACGTTCTTTTTAAATCTTTCCTGCACCACTTTCATCTGCCAGATACACGAGGTTCATAGCCGTTCTTTCTCTGTAATTTTTATTTCATTTAAGTCTTTTTACCTGAACAAAGAGAAGCTCTCCTCGAAAAGCTTCCAATTTTTAAAGTTTTTTATCTATTATTTTTAATTTGGAATTTTTAACTTATATATTTCAGTATAGTAATTTTACGATTAACATATATATATATATATATATATATATATATATATGGAGGCCAAGCAGTGGCGTACATAAGGGGGGGGCATAGGGAGCATAGGCTCCCCATTGTAAAAATTATTACTACTCTTATTAAAGATATTTGAAAAAAATTTTAAAACATCGATAAATTTGTAACATTCGCCACCAAAATATCTTGATGTCATATGGAATTTCAGTTATTTCATGGTTACCAGGACATGTTATTAACTCAAAACTCAAAAGCAATTTTGGCTGGCTTAGGAACGTCTTTATACGTACGATTAATTTGTACAAATTTAATTCTTTGCCTATAAATTGGAAATGAAATACAACTGAAACCTTCCAAGATGCAATTATTTTGATTCCAAATCAATCATCATCAATTTTGAGCACACACACACACACACACACACACACACACACACACACACACACACACACACAAAAAAAAAAAAAATATATATATACCTTACCTTACAACCTTACAAAGGTTCCGCGTGATGATTTCTCATTTCGCGAAGGTCAAGCTTGTCGCCCCTCCACATACATATATATATATATATATATATATATATATATATATATATATATATATATATATATATTGTGTGTGTGTGTGTGTGGCGCGCCCCGCATTCTTTAATAAATGCTGTGTACGCCCCTGAGGCCAAGTAATTTTCATTCAATGTCACTGACGGTGGCAATATGGCATTCCAGACAGAAAAATTTCCTGATTTGGGAGGCAAAGGAGATAGTGACGTAAGTGTACGCCCGAGGAGTACAATTTTCTTAGAAAAATCTAACTTTAAGGTGGAAATCCCACATTGGAATAGGAATGGCTTAACATGAAATTGCTTACTTTGAGATTCTCACTTGCAGACTTTCATTCTTGGCCAAAACAATGAAATGGAAATGACATTGAATGTAAAGAAACTTCGAGAAGCTTTCGTGGGAACGGAGAAATAGAAAGTCATCTCCCAAATTTCATTTTCACTTTAATGAGGGGATTTTTTGCAGTGATAAATAATCATTCTATATTTATTAAAGGGTCATTCTCATTGACAACGCTATTGAAGCGACACTAGGTCTGGGGTAGTAGATGGATGGTGATCGTCCTCTGCTTCCACATGATGTAGGACCTGTGGTTCGGATACCACGTAAAGTCGTAGGTCACCTCCGTCATATGTATGACCTTTGCCTTTAGCAAGAGGATAAAAAGCCGAAAATATGTTGTCGTAAAAGTTTCCTAAGTAAATATTTCATCTACCATTGTAGGTTTTGCTCCTAATCGATCATGCACCTGCAATGATTAGAACTGGAGGTGTCTGCAAAATAACTTTACAAAATTGCGCAAAACGACTACGGATTTGGATATTCTTGGAAGTGGTATAACACGGAGTATTGTTGCTTTCAATGGTGATGAACTACGTACGGAAGCCTCGTCATACAGTGAACCCCCATCCCCGTTGCTTGACAATGCTGCTCCGAGCTGCTGGTACCCTGAAATGCGCGTGTGGGCGGAATGATGCTCTATGTAAAAAAATATTAAACTTTTCAGCCGACTTCCAATTAAGCTATAGCGAAAAGTGTCTTTGACATTAATTGAAATATATAATATATATATATATATATATATATATATATATATATATATTATATATATATATACGTATATAAACAAGGTATCCCAAAAATTGTCCATATTCCTAAATAAATGTTCAAAGCAAAACAAAAACGAATCTAGACAGAAAGACAAATGCAATAGGTACGTAAACATAGGAGTTTATTAATCTTAATTAAACATGTTCAATGTAACCATTTTTTTAACACAATAGTCAACCTTACCAAATATTTGACAATTTTTGGAAATAGCTAAGCTGGGATGTTGTTGATTACCTCATAGACTTTGGTCTTTAGGTCTTCAAGTGTCTTAAACTCAGTAGAATAGTTCCTGTCTTCTAGGTAACCCCTACAAAAAAGGCAGGAGGTGTGAGGTCTGGTGAATATAATGCCATTTCACTGGCTCATGAAGGAGATTAGGCGCCTGGAAAAAATGACTCCTCAAAAGTAGAGTTTCACAGCAATGTGTGGAAGGGCTCCATCCTGCGAGAACCACTGTGAATATGGGCTAATGTAGTTATCTATTTTACGGGACAACTAATTAGTTGTGGTAAGGAGCATCTATATTTTATAGCATCTGGCGATATGAATTTCGCGTTACCGTTACTGCTTTTTCTAGTTTCATTCTCAAGAAATAGGGACCCTACTACACCATACCAACCCAACAGCGACCCAGATGTTGAATTTAGCAACAGTATGTGAAAGCTCTGTTTGGAGTGTCAGCATGACTTTCCCCAGTAACGAAAGTTTTGCTTATTAATTTCTCTGGACAGATGTACAAAACATTAGTCAGTGGATGTGCTTAAAAAACTCAGGATCTTCTTGTAGCTTTATAAACATCCATTTTGTTTAATTGCATTCGGTTTTGTTTTTGAACATTAGGCAGTGAAGCCTGTGAACGAATTTTGTTGGGAAAAATGCTTAATTCGGTATACGATGCACAGATGTTCGAGAAATACATACTGCTGACAAACGTCGAATTTACTTCTGCGCGGACTGTGCGCAATTTCATGAACCATGTTTTTATTTTGTTTTATGTGTTCACAGTTTCTTGTGGATCGTCGCCTACCACTATTACCCTCATGTTGATTGTTTACATTTCATTTGTTGGAAATTTCTACCATTTCGTCTTACTGTCTTTCTATCGGGTGGATATCTGCATCAGAGAATTTGTGACATGAAACACTCAACGATCTTGATTTTAAATTCCAGCTACAAACGCGGCATCACTGTTTGAGGGTTCAGCCATTAGAAATGTATAAGTATATGCGGAATAAAATCCCAATCTGTTACCTTTACGACGAAGAAATCCAACAGTAACATATACATCCATTATAAATTATGAAATAAAAATAGGGGCATTTTTCTGGGACACCACACACATACACACACACTCACATATATATATATATATATATATATATATATATATTATATTATATATATATATATATATATATATATGTGAGTGTGTGTGTATGTGTGTGTGTGTCCCAGAAAAATGCCCCTATTTTTATTTTCATTAATTTATAATGGATGTATATGTTACTGTTGGGATTTCTTCGTCGTAAAGGTAACGATTGGGATTTTTATTCCGCATATACTTATACATTTCTAATGGCTGAACCCTCAAACAGTGATGCGCGTTTGTAGCTGGAATTTAAATCAAGATCGTTGAGTGGTTTCAGTCACAAATTCTCTGATGCAGATATCCACCCGATAGAAAGACAGTAAGACGAACTGTAGAAAATTTCCAACAAATGAAATGTAAACAATCAACATGAGGGTAATAGTGTAGTGGCGACGATCCACAAGAACTGTGAACACATAAACAAATAACATGGTTCATGAAATTGCGCACAGTCCCGCAGAAGTAAATTTCGACGTTTGTCAGCAGTATGTATTTCTCGAACATCTGTGCATCGTATACCGAATTAAGCATTTTTCCCAACAAATTCGTTCACAGGCTCACTGCCTAATGTTCAAAAACAAAAACGAATGCAATTAACAAAATGGATGTTTATAAAGCTACAAGAAGATCCTGAGTTTTTTAAGCACATCCACTGACAATGTTTTGTACATCTGTCCAGAGAAATTAATAAGCAAAACTTTCGTTACTGGGGAAAGTCATGCTGACACTCCACAGAGCTTTCACATACTGTTGCTAAATTCAACATCTGGGTCGCTGTTTGGGTGGTATGGTGTAGTAGGTCCCTATTTCTTTGAGAATGAAACTAGAAAAGCAGTAACGGTAACGCTAAATTCATATCGTCAGATGCTATAAAAATATAGATGCTCCTTACCAAACTAATTAGTTGGTCCCGTAAAATAGATAACTAATTAGCCCATATTCACAGTGGTTCTCGCAGGATGGAGCCCTTCCACACATTGCTTGTGAAACTCTACTTTTTGAGGAGTCATTTTTTCCAGGCGCCTAATCTCCTTCATGAGCCAGTGAAATGCATTTATATTCACCAGACCTCACACCTCCTGCCTTTTTTGTAGGGGTTACCTAGAAGACAGGAACTATTCTACTGAGTTTAGACACTTGAAGACCTAAGACCAAAGTCTATGAGGTAATCAACAACATCCCAGCTTGCTATTTCCAAAATTGTCAAATATTTGTGTAAGGTTGACTATGTGTTAAAAAAATGGTTACATTGAACATGTTTAATTAAGATTAATAAACTCCTATGTTTACGTACCTTTGCATTTGTCTTTCTGTCTAGATTCGTTTTTGTTTTTGCTTTGAACATTTATTTAGGAATATGGACAATTTTTGGGATACCTTGTTTATATACGTATATATATATATATATATTATATATATCTTATATATATATATATATATATAGTTATATATATATTTCAATTAATGTCAAGACACTTTTCGCTATAAGCTTCAATTGGAAGTCGGCTGAAAGTTTAATATTTTTTACATAGAGCATCATTCCGCCACACGCGCATTTCAGGGTACCACAGCTCGAGCAGCATTGTCAAGCAACGGGGATGGGGTTTCACTGTATTGACGAGGCTTCCGTACGTAGTTCATCACCATTGAAAGCAACAATACTCCGTGTTATCCCACTTCCAAGAATATCCAAATCCGTATCGTTTTGCGCAATTTTCAAGTTATTTTGCAGACACCTCCAGTTCTAATCATTGCAGGTGCATGATCGATTAGGAGCAAAACCTACAATGGTAGATGAAATATTTACTTAGGAAACTTTTACGACAACATATTTTCGGCTTTTTTATCCTCCTTGCTAAAGGCAAAGGCATACATATGACGGAGTGACCTACGACTTTACGTGGTATCCGAACCACAGGTCCCTACATCATGTGGAAGCAGAGGACGATCACCCATCCATCTACTACCCAGACCTAGTGTCGCTTCAATAGCGTTGTCAATGAGAATGACCCTTTAATAAATATAGAATGATTATTTATCACTGCAAAAAATCCCCTCATTAAAAGTGAAAATGAAATTTGGGAGATGACTTTTCTATTTCTCCGTTCCCCGAAAGCTTCTCGAAGTTTCTTTACATTCAATGTCATTTCCATTTCATTGTTTTGGCCAAGAATGAAAAGTCTGCAAGTGAGAATCTCAAAAGTAAGCAATTTTCATGTTAAGCCATTCCTATTCCAATGTGGGATTTCCACCTTAAAGTTAGATTTTTCTAAGAAAATTGTACTCCTCGGGCGTACACTTACGTCACTATCTCCTTTGCCTCCCAAAATCAGGAAACTTTTTTCTGTCTGGAATGCCATATTGCCACCGTCAGTGACATTGAATGAAAATTACTTGGCCTCAGGGGCGTACACAGCATTTATTAAAGAATGCGGGGCGCGCACACACACACACACACACTATATATATATATATATATATATATATATATATTATATATATATATATATATATATATGTATGTGGAGGGGCGACAAGCTTGACCTTCGCGAAATGAGAAATCATCACGCGGAACCTTTGTAAGGTTGTAAGGTAAGGTATATATATATTTTTTTTTTTTTTGTGTGTGTGTGTGGTGTGTGTGTGTGTGTGTGTGTGTTGTGTGTGTGTGGTGCTCAAAATTGATGATGATTGATTTGGAATCAAAATTAATTGCATCTTGGAAGGTTTCAGTTGTATTTTCATTTCCAATTTATAGGCAAAGAATTAAATTTGTACAAATTAATCGTACGTATAAAGACGTTCCTAGCCAGCCAAATTGCTTTTGAGTTTTGAGTTAATAACATGTCCCTGGTAACCATGAAATAACTGAAATTCCATATGACATCAAGATATTTTGGTGGCGATGTTACAAATTTATCGATGTTTTAAATTTCTTTTTCAAATATCTTTAATAAAGTAGTAATAATTTTTACAATGGGGAGCCTATGCTCCCTATGCCCCCCCTTATGTACGCCACTGCTTGGCCTCCATATATATATATATATATATATAATATATATGTTAATCGTAAAATTACTATACTGAATATATAAGTTAAAAATTCCAAATTAAAAATAATAGATAAAAAACTTTAAAAATTTGAAGCTTTTCGAGGAGAGCTTCTCTTGTTCAGGTAAAAGACTTAAATGAAATAAAATTACAGAGAAAGAACGGCTATGAACCTCGTGTATCTGGCAGATGAAAGTGGTGCAGGAAAGATTTAAAAAGAACGTCTCGGGCTAAAAATTTGATTTAAATATGGTTCGATGTAAACGCTACTTTTATCAGTTAAAATTATGACATTTTTAATTAAAAACGATTCTGTCAATTTCCTCTTATTTTTATCTTTTATGCGCGAGTGAAAGGACGAATTATTAGTATCAGTTGATATCAATAAAATAAGATCCGAATTATTTATCAGTATCAATAAGATTATCCGAGATAGTCCTATGCTGATGTAAGGCCGAATTAGGGTCGTCAGTTCTAAAACTGTATTCACATTTATAAATTTCGTCAGAAAATTATTAGTTTCTCGAGTGTAAACTTTGTGAGTTTCCACATACAATTTTATAAACTCCGGCATTGTCAGAGGAAAACTTTGGTTTGTCATTATGAAGAAAATTTCTAATAGTACAATTACTAGCAAAATCGGCGCTACGCGCCGATTTTGCTAGATCTGCGGTGCTTGGACCTTCGACCCAAACCGAATTGTGGCCTACGGCGTATTTTATTTTGAACATCAATAGCCCTTTATCTGGATATCGTTCCCATTCCTCTCACCTTGGGCCTCAGTAATTGGGGTGCCTGTGCCCTCCAATTACTGGCGAACCAATTATTCGGTCAATAAAACTACAGAAAAGAACGCAGCCATGAAAATCTAAAACTTCACAATCTTGATACGATGAACTCGGATGTGAAGCTGAAGATTTTCATGACTGCGTTCTTTTCTATAGTTTTATTGACCAAATAATTGAACCGACAGTAATTGGGGGGTCGCAGGCCCCTAATTACTGGGGGTTCAATTATTTGGTAAATAAAACTATAGTCATGAAAATCTTAAGCTTCACAAATATTGACAAAAGTGAAGCTCAAGATTTTCATTGCTGCGTTCTTTTCTATAGTTTTTATTGCGGTGCTGGGGGCCCTCGGGCCCAGTAATTGGTGAGGGAGGGGCTGGTCACACATATTTTCGTTCATTACTCATCACCCCCCATCCACCATACGAAGTTTGGTCGAAATCTGGTTCAGAAACGTAAAGTTTTTCTGCGGACAGACAGGCAGACACATTTGGCTAAATTATAATAGTAATGATGCCCGATTAGGTTAATTAAATGGCCGGTTAGGTCAACTGAATGCCCGATTAGATTAATTGAATGCCCGGGTACGTTAATTGAATGCCCGGTTAGGTTAATTGTACACCCTTAACGATTGTTAGGTTAAGTCATGATATTTTCGTTAAAGCCAACGAAAATATTACGACTTAACCTAACCAATCGTCAAGGGCGTACAGATGACCTAACCTGGCATTCAATGAACCTAACCGGGTATTCAATAATAGCGGAGCGACCCGGCGTTTGCCGGGGTGGATGTTGAACGCTATATATATATATATATATATATATATGCCCGGTTAGGTAAACTGAATGCCCTGTTAGGTTAATTGAATGCCCAGTTAGGTCAACTGAATGCCCGATTAGTTAATTAAATGGCCGGTTAGGTCAACTGAATGCCCTATTAGATTAATTGAATGCCCGGGTACGTTAATTGAATGCCGGTTAGGTTAATTGTACACCATTGACGATTGGTTTGTTAAGTCATGATATTTTCGTTAAAGCCAACGAAAATATCACGACTTAACCTAACCAATCGTCAAGGGCGTACAGATGACCTAACCTGGCATTCAATGAACCTAACCGGGTATTCAATATTTTACCATAGGTTTCGTAATGATCTTCATGACGTCATTTAATGTTTTAAAATTAATTATTTAATTTATTAACACCCACGTGCACAACCTCGGACCTAATCAATATGTGTGTGAAGTTTCATGTTTGTAACTGCTTCCATTATGGAGTTATGGCTGATGGCTGAAACACACACACCACACACACACACACACACGTCTTTTTATTATTATTATTACAAGGTTACCTGACCCGGCTTTGCCCGGGTTAAGGTTAGGTACCCCCCGGGTACCTAACCCCTAATGGGCATAACCCCGTCCCCCATTACCCAACCCCTCCCCATTACCCCCACCCTTTTACCATTACTTCCCGTGATAAATTTCACAAACAGACAAACAGACAGGCTAAACTACAGAAAAGAACGCAGCCGTGAAAATTTTGAGCTTCACATTGTGTCAAGATTTCTGAATCTGATTAGATATCCCCCAAAACTCCCCTGACCAAATAATTGAACTCCCAATTACTGTCGGTTCAATTATTTGGTCAATAAAACTATAGAAAAGAACACAGTCAGGAAAATTTTGAGCTTCACATTGCCGCCCGTAATTTCTGAAAGTGTGACGGACGGACAGACAGACGGACAGACGGACGGACAGCTCTCTTATTATAGTATAGATTATTATAGATAAACAATAGACTGGTACAAATTTATAACCGAAAGACTTCCGAAAATCAACAATTTTTAATAAAGAAAAGGGGAAAATTGGTTTTGTAGGCCTAGGGGGTCCGAAATTTTCATAAAATGGAAAATAATTGCTATTTTCTTACTTACAGCGACAGGCATAATGATTTTGGATACCTAATAGAAATTTTGTAATATTTTAAAGTGGGGAAAAGAAATAATTTTCTAAAAATGATCTTCAACTATAAAGCGAATCTAATCAGATAACTTAATTAACGTATTTCTATGACAATAAAAATAGAATGCTAAATCAATATCCTATCAATTGTTTGTGTATACACGTAAAATTATTTGTACAAAAGCCACAGTAATAAAACGCACAAAAATCATGGTAAATAATTTCGAGTGTGGCTCGTTTAACTTTAAATTCGTGTTTATTTAAATTGCCCGTTTTAATTATGTAATTTTTTGTATTGAATCGATAAAGAAATCTTTTGTGAATCGAAAAATCTTTTGTGAATCGAATGATATTAAATGTTTAGTAAATATTGACTTATTTTGTGCCAAAATTATGATTAAAAATGAAAATTTAAAAATGCGTGTACAGGCATGAGAAGACTGTACCCCTAAAAGGGGGAAGGAATTATGATAGGGAATTTTTTTTTAGCATGGGCACTGCACAATAAAAAGACGCATCGAAATGTGAAAACCGCATTGTTCTACACCAATTGTAGCGACCTGTAGGTGTGCGCAAAAAAACTGTTACATACATATATATATGTGAAAAATTATTTCACGAAAGTGACACGTGAAAAATATTTATGATGATAAAACCACGAAGGGAAAAGAAACACAAAGGGTGCTCAAGCGCTTTCGTCTAATGACATCCTCACGAACACTCTGTGTGTATATATATATATATATATATATATATATATATAATAAAGCTTCATTTCTGAAATAGTATATTAGATTTATCTCAGTAACCAGATGAGTGGAATTACTTAAATACTCTGTTGTCAAACCGCATTCAGTAGGTAAACTAAAGTACATTTTTGGTCGAGATATTTGTGGAACATTACTGTAAATTCTTTCCTTAGTAAGTTTAAAAGCCCCGTTTACACAAAGGCAAAGGGATAACCCAATTCGGCGAAAACATACTTCATAATTTAATCTCATTGTCCAAAAATTTGGGACTACAAATCCAAAAGACACGGAGAAACAAGCCGATTAAGATACCGCTCTTTGTGGAGATAGATGAGAAGAAACCAATGTACGTATGCACTCGAATCTGTAGTTTTTCTGAAACTTTAAATAAAGGTTTATTTTGAGTTGACTGTAAAACTAAAATACCTAAAAGGAATTTGTGCATTTTTTGTACTAGGGGCACTCAATATATTTTGCCCCACCTTTTTTCTTAGCTAAATAATAGGCCATGAGGCTGAAATGTCTTTTGGACCGTAAGTTTGAACTTTCTGCGCTTCACAAAACCGGATTTTCCAGTTTGAACCTCCCCTTCTGTATAAAACCGCTTTTAAACGCCCTTGTATAAAACCGATGGTTAACGCAGTTTCGAAAATGGCGTCTGACAGTGATGTGCGTCGTAAACAGAGAACTGTTATCGAGTTCTTAACCGCAGAGAAGGAAGCAGTTGGAAATATTCACAAACGTCTACAAAACGTTTACGGAGATGCTGTTGTTGATAGAATCACAGTTGGACGCTGGTCTAAACGTGCAAGATCATCGGAGAGAAGGAGAGCCAGTCTTGATGATAAGTGGCTTATCAAACAGCATCATTCGATCAAATCGGCGCGTCACATACAAGGAGCTATCACTGGAGCAAGGAATTTATGATGGAAGTGTGAATACGATATCATTCAGCAACTGGGATACTCAAAAGTGTGTCCATGGTTTGTTCCTCGCGAACTGACTGAAAATCACAAAGCCCAAAAAAAAAAGAAATTGCTTCTGAGTGGGTGGTTCGATACGAGATAGAAGGGTGACTTCCTTTCACGAATTGTGACTGGGGATGAGACTTGGGTACACACTTTGAAGCTGAAACAAAACGCCAATCCATGGAGTGGCATCACGTAGACTCCCCACTAGGCCGGGTTGAAATGGAAATTCTTTTATTTCTTAAAAGTACACTCTGTGAGAAGGTTCATTTTATCATCTTAACAAATACTAAAATATCAAGCATGTGCTACCCCTTCTACCCCTAGCACATATCCCCCTTTTTTACCCTCATCTTTGCATATATTTAAATGGGAAAAAATGTTATTTCTTAAAAAGTACACTATGTGAGAAAGGTTTTTTATCACTAACAAAATATTAAAAAATGAAGCATGTGCTACCGTACTACCCCTATCACATGCCCCTCCTCCCTTTTTTATCCTCATATTTGCATATATTAAAATGGCAAAAAAAATTATTTCTTAAAAGTACACTATAGTGGGCCGGCCAAAAATTGAAAAGTCCTCTAGAAAAAACTTAACGGCGCTTTTTGTTAATAGCAGACACCCACCTTAGATAAGTAGTATTGAGGATGCCAAACAGATGTGGGTGGATGCCACTCTCAATTTTGGGTTTGAAGGTCCCATACAAGGTTACAAAAGTCAAATTCTGAAAAATTCCGAATTTTTGCATTTCAGTGGTGGCTCTCTGTAACAACGTGTTTAAAGGTGTATCATTAGCACATAAAGCATATTTTTGTGATTTTATGGATATTAATTGAATGTAACTATGACTCTGGATGTCTTTATTTCGATTAAAACTACCTACTACTACCATAGTACAAGTAATAGCATACTTTCACATGTTGAATATTTTCAATGCACTGGCTGGCCAGACATTGGTTTGGTATATGCAATTAAAAGAGTGTAGACAGTGCCAGCTGGTAAAATAATAATAATAATGATACTGCTAAAGGATAGGTATGTTTCGAATTGTTTCAATATATCTGTGGCTACTACATACTGCCATTCCCACTTGTCTCTGCAGATAGGGAGCTCATCAGCAATGGACCCTGTAGCTGTCATCAAGCGCAAGAGGAAACGTCAGGATGTCAGTGAGGATTGTTGTTTCTTCTGCCAAAGCAACGCTGGTAACCTGCGCACAGCATCAGCAGAAGGAAAAGCAAGAACTATGACTGTGGGCGATGAGAGAAAGAACCTGGGAGATACCTACTATCTTGATGTTTTACAAAGACCGGAAAGTCATTCCAAGGATGATTTCAATGCATTGGAACTCAAGTGGCATAAATCATGCTACTCTTTATTCACCTCTGAAGGCAAACTCAAAAGGCTGCGAAGTCAGCAGCAGACCATGGGTGCATCGGCGACCACAAAAATGCAGGCTCTCAGGCTTTTCCCCAAAGCGTAGACGTTCAACACCAGTGATTGACTGGACCCTCTGCATGTTTTGCCAAAAGAAGACCACAAAGAAACTGCACAGGGTGGAGACAATGGAGAGTCAGATGACTTGATCCAGCGTGCCAAACACGACCCTGTCATGAGCATACCGTTGTCAGCGGTGAGTGATGTGATTGCAGTTGAAGGCTGCTATCATCTGGCATGTTTGGTGACATTTGAGAGACGTACTAGAAAACAAGCGGTGTCAGAGGAGCAGCAAGGGCCTGAAAATGAGTGCATGACGAAGCTGTGCAAAGACTTGACAGTAGGCCTGTCTCGTGGTCACGTATACGACATGGGAGACGTCTGGGACAGATACGAGAGTATGTGTAATGACACCGGCATCACCGTGAAATACTCCAGGAGAACAACGTTCTACGAAGATGTTCAAAGGCTGCTTGGATCAAACGCCAGCTATGTACGCCCATTGTCAAGGGGCCCGCTGCTGATTTACCCTGGAGAGAGCTCAGATTTCATCATCTCCAAAGCACTGGCTAAGTCTTGTGAACAAGGTCCTGTCACCTCTGAGTCAGAGTCTACTGAAGATGAAGATGCTGATGTCCGCATGTGTGCCACTAGCAGCATATTCCAAGATATGGTACACGTGGCTCTGAAGGTTCGACAAGATCTTGAAACTCCTGGACACTCCGAGACATGGCAAGGTCTTGATCAGGAACATGTTGATCGCGTCATACCCGACAGTCTGTACCTGTTTCTACGATTGCTCTTTGGGGGAATGGATGCTGTGGATGAGGGAAGTGAAGAGGACCAGAAAGTGAAGCAGAGGTGTGTAGCATTGCCCAGGACATAGTCTATGCAGTCTCCAACCGACGAAAGTTGACACCAAAGCATGTGGGCTTGGGTCTTACTCTGCACCAAGCCACCCGCTCAGAAGCACTCCTAGATCTGTTCCACGCGGCAAATCACACTATTGGTATCGACACTGTAAGAAGGATAGACACCACCATCGCTCAGAACATCCTGGAGAGGTATGCTGAGAATGGATGTGTCTACATCCCTGACACCATCGTCAAAGAGAGATGATTCACTGCTCTTGTGACAACATAGATGTCTTGGAGTCAACCTTAGACGGGAAGAACACCTTCCACAGCACTCAACTGATGGTATGGCAGAGAGGCCCCCTCCACAGCAGAGTCATGGCCAAAAGGGTGGCAAGCACAAGAGATCGAAATCTATCAAACCTGATGACCTACAGGAGTTCCAAAGGCTGGACCAGGCTACCCTCCCATCTGGCAAGAGGCCATCTCCTCCTGGCTACGACACTGACATAGACGACTTGTCACATGAACCTGAGAGGGACCGGGCACGTGCCAAGGACTTGGCCTGGGTGGTGTCACGCATCCATGATGAAGCGATGTCCGTTCCAAGCTGGGGAGCATTCAATCAATCTGTCAGCACTGCGGATCCACCAGTAACGACCGCCGGGATGTTGCCAATCCTGCAGGCACCAGCAGATGACAATGACACCATGACCACCGTCATCAATCGCTTCATGGCCATTTCTGAGTATGTCAGCCAGAAGTACACCATCATCACTGCTGATCAGCCTCTGTACAGCAGGGGTAAGGAACTAGTCTGGGCAAACTCGAAATTTGCCAACGTGGTCTTGCTCATGGGAGGCCTCCATATCTGCTTCAACTTTCTGAAAGCCATTGGTCAACACATGGAAAGTGTGGGACTTGATGACTTATGGACAGAGGCAGGTGTGTACGCGGCTAACACCACTGAGACAATGCTGGACGGCAAGGCCTACTACCGAGCTGTGAGAGGTCACCAGCTGACGTATGAGGCACTGTGGCGCATCAAGTGGCAGATGTTTGAGTCATGGCTGGCTGCAACTGGCAACGGAGATGAGAACGTCAAACAGCTTGCCCTCAATGTTGCTT
The DNA here is from genome assembly GCA_023014485.1 of Bathynomus jamesi. Taxonomy (NCBI): domain Eukaryota; kingdom Metazoa; phylum Arthropoda; class Malacostraca; order Isopoda; family Cirolanidae; genus Bathynomus; species Bathynomus jamesi. Next base: position 443,485 of record JAJOZX010003868.1, read on the forward strand.
CGCTTTTCAAAGACAGAGCTGACATAGATGAGATGCGCGATGCTGTTGACAACTTCTCAGACGTTTTGGCAGATGAGAAATTCCACAGTCTCATGGAGGAATTCAATGACCAGCACTCTGAAAATCCCAACTTCATGCTGTGGTCATCCTACATGGAAATGGTAGAGATCCTACTGGCCTTCATCAGAGCTCAGAGAGATGGCATGTGGAGTCTCCACATAGAAGCCTTTGCTGCAATGCTGCCTTGGCTAACTATCTATGACCACACAAACTATGCACGTTGGGGGCCGGTCTACTTGGCTGATATGAGAGGTCTTGAGAAGTCAGCACCAGAAGTTCATGCAGAGTTCTGTAATGGGAACTTTGTCGTCAAGAGGACGGCGAAGCGCTTCAACCAAGTTCCAGCTGATCAGGCAACCGAATGGATAAATCGTACATGCAAGATGCACAATGGTATCATCGGCATCACAAAGAATGACCAAGCAAGAGACAGGTTCTGCATCACATGGTCAGAGCGGTCACGCATCTCTCAAGACACAAGATGCCTCTTCAATCTTCAAGATGATGATGGGGAAGCCACCTTCACTCGGGTTGACAGTCTGCCTTCTCGCACTAGGCGTGACGCTCATGATGTCATGAAGCTAGTTCAGCAGTTGAAGCAGTTTGACGTCTTCAGAGTTCACGTGAGTGAAGCAGGAGATACAGATGCCGCCACTAACATCCCACTTGTTTCACTGGCAACCAAAGACACTGCACCCACAGATGTTGTGGAGAACCTGCTGACAGCTCAGGATCGAGGAAAGCAGCATGTAATCGGCTTCATGAAGGAGAGACTGATTGAACAGATAGTAGGCTTCCATGAAACGATGAAGAAACATCGGTCGAAAACCTTCGCTGATGTGTACAAAGCTACAGTTTCCACCAAGCAGAACATGCAGAAGACCATCAAAGCTGACAGAAAGCTACTACAGCGGCTCCTGAATGCCGCGACCGCAGGTCGCATGGTGGAGATGGTCAACGTCTTGAAGCATGAACTGTCCCCAGTCCCATTTAGTCTGGCGAAGGCAGGAGGAGAGATGAATTCGACATCGAAGTCTGAGCTGATGAACATCCTGATGGCTCAGCAGACCATAAGCTCAGAGGTTCCAACCTCTGATCTGAAGACCTGTGTGATGATAGATGGCCATGCACTCATCCAAGCTCTTGGCAAGCCTGGCGGCTGTCGGACATTCGGCGACTATGCTGAAGTGTTCTTCAAGGCCGTGACGAGTTATTTCAATGAACACACAACAAGAGTTGATGTCATCTTTGATCGGTACGCAGGGGAAGGATCGATCAAAGCAGTTACCAGGACAAAGCGTGCAAGCAAGAAGAAACCGATTCGGAAAGTCATTGATGGCCCACAAGTTCCACTGCCTGAAGTGTGGAAAAACTTCATGGCCCTGGATACAAACAAGGCTGACCTAGCCTTGTTTCTGTCTAACGTCATCACTGAGAAGGGCAGAGATCTTCAAGAAAGATGTCAGCTGGTGACAGGGGGTGGCTTCTCTGAAGCCACTGAAGTACGGTCAACCAGGCGACATGACGTTCCACTGCATAGCAACCATGAAGAGGCGGACACCAGGCTCATCCTTCACTCATGTGATGCAGCGTCCCAGGGCTATGAACGAATACTGGTAGTGTGCAGAGATACTGATGTAATGGTGCTGCTGATTCACTTCGTTTGCACCAAGGTCGCTGAAGTGTGGATGCTGTGCGGAACGGCCAAGAACCGAAAATGCTACCCCGTGCACGATGTATTCAAGAGTTTGTCGTCCCCAGTCAGGGACAAACTGGTCAGTTTCCACGCTTTGACCGGGTGTGACACAGTCTCGTCCTTCAGTGGTCATGGAAAAAAGAAGTACTGGAAGGTGTTCAGTGACCACCCACTCCTGCTGCACGCCATTGGTCGAGATGGGGATATCGCAGATGTTGAGAAGTTTGTGTGTCATTTGTATGGCACCACGGAACAACAAAGTTGATGACGCCAGAGTTCACATTTTTGGGAAGGCCAAAAAGACTGGAAATGCTCCCACCGACAAAGGATGCCCTGGAGCTCCACGCCAAGCAGGCAAACTATCAAGCCAAAATATGGCTCCAGGCTGACAAAGAGCACGTAGATGTTGAAGATACGGTGGACACTTCAGCCTGGAAGTTGGAAGATGGGAGCCTCGTACCAGTGTAGACAAAACTTCCTCCAATCCCTGAAGCCTGCCTGGAGCTTGTTGCTTGTGGTTGCAAGAAAAAGTGTAAAACAGCTAGATGCAACTGCTTCAGGAAAAGGATGAAGTGTACGACAGCTTGTGGTTATGACGACAGCGGTTGCTGTAACCCAGCTGGACAGTAGATCTATGTCTCTCTTCCGTGCTGAAATCGAGAGAAGCTGGAATGTGCTGTAAGGAACTAATAATTCTGTTCTTAAGTGATTGCAATCCACACAATTGTGACTGTCAGTGCAGCATTTCGGTGCTGTTCATCAAGAAACGTGAACTTGTAGATGTTACTAGTGTGTAAACTGTATAGTTATGGGGCTATATTTACTGCTTTGTGATTTAGTTGTGATAATTCTGTTACTGTGAGTACTTAATTCATGCCATCAAACTTATTAGGCACTAATCATGTTAAAATAAATTGTTTTGACAAACAGACTTGCTCAATGTTTTTTTCGCCAATTAAAATAAAAAATCACAAATTTTTAGCACAATTTCGGTCGTGATTAACTTGAATTTGACCTTGAGTTGGTAATTCGGATGGAATAAGCGTGTCATCATACTTCTTTATCACTAAGTGTGGCAAAATGAAACATTTGGTCAAACCAATTGGCTCAGAATATTTTTTTTTAAATTAAAATTAGAAAATATCATTTTTTGCACATTTTGACCTCGAAAATGACATTCAAAGCCAAAAGTGAGAGTGGCATCCACCTGCATTTTATTCCTCACCCATAGGTACATTGATTTAGCATGTGCCAGCTATCAACAAAAAACGCCGTTCAAAGTCGATTTTTGAAATTTTGGCTACTATGTGAGGTTTTTTTTTTTAGCACCAATAAAAATTAAAAAAATCAAGCATGTGCTATCCGACTACCCCCATCACATGCCCCTCCTCCCTTTTTAACCCTCATATTGCATATATTTAAATGGGAAAAAATGTTATTTCTTAAAAAGTACACGATGTGAGGTTTTTTTTATCACCACGAAATATTAAAAAATGAAGTATGTGCTATCCTACTACCCCTATCACATGCCCCTCCTCTTTTTTACCTTCATATTTGCATATGTTTAATGTTGTTATATGTTACATGATAAGTTCTTTGTTTAATGCTTGATATTTTTGTTTCAGATAAATAGAAATAATTTTCCAAATAAATAGAAATAATTTGCATTTGCTTTAATTATAATTTAAATTATCATAAATTATAAATTACATATAATTTGATTTTACTTCTGAATATAAACCATGACTACTAGAAGCAAAATATTAAAAATGAAGTATGTGCTATCCTACTACCCCTATCACATGCCCCTCCTCCCTTTTTTACCTTCATATTTGCATATGTTTAATGTTGTTATATGTTACATGATAAGTTCTTTGTTAATGCTTGATATTTTTATGTTTCAGATAAATAGAAATAATTTTTCAGATAAATAGAAATAATTTGCATTTGCTTTAATTATAATTTAAATTATCATAAATTATAAATTACATATAATTTGATTTTACTTCTGATATAAACCATGACTACTAGAGCAAGTCCTCAAATGCAGCCTTTGGCTATCTACGGAATTCCCAGCAGCTATGACTCCTTCAAAAGCAGATGTGAGACACTACCTTTTTGTTCGCCGTCGTGAAGAAGCTAAATCAAAAGGATCAGCAACTGCTAAACAGGGTTGTTGTAAAAGATATTGAAGACATTTGAATGAAATTTTCTTTCCCTACGATTAACACCAAAGGTATCTATCTTAAAGCCAGTCGACTAATAGAAGAAGCCTCAAAATTGAACAAGGTGTCGTTACATCGAAGAAATAAATGAAAGTTTTGCCTTAAAAGTAGCTCAGTATGATGAAATGTTTGATATATCTTCTTGTGAATGCTATGATAAGGGAATTGATAGGAAATCTTGCAGGTATAAGGATAAATACCAATGACAGAAAATTCAATTGAGAAACTAAATGTTGGTAATAAAGAAATTACTGATGATACTTCTTTTGAAGACTCTTTTAAATAACCATTTTACTTCAATGCTGATAAGCTTCGCTCACCGTTATTAAATAATGATCACTTACCTTTAGAATATATGCTACCCAACCCACTAAATTAATTTTTTCTTTGATTCCTACTAACTCTATTGAGGTCCGGAATATTATTAGTAAATTAAAAAATACAAAAATAGCATTCATACATTCCTGAACCTATATTGGAACTTATTAAAGATAAGAGATCTCTAATAAATCTTATAGAAAATATAAATCTTACAGAACAAAGAAATAATGATGTCAGGCGTTTGATGTAATAGACCATAATATTCTAGGAAACAAATTATATTGTTACGGCTTTAGAGGAGCAATCAGCTATTGGTTTAAAAGTTATTGTCCAATAGATATCATTTGTATAAGTAAATAAGGTCTGCTCAACTGAAGAGCAGTTTTTGAGTTCACTGTTATTTTTATTATATATAAATGACCTTGCACGTTCATCTAATATCCTAACTTCATAATGTTTGCAGATGATACAATGTGTCTTTTTTCTTGCAAATGGGACATTCAAAAATTTATGTAACGCTATTTTGCCAAAACTTGACACCCCAGATCCCCCAGAAACGTTCTGTAACATTAGACCAGACACAAATTTCATGATTTTTACTAATAAAATAAATGTACATCTTGATGAACTTAATGTTAATGAAATCGCTGTAAAGGAGTGTACTGTAACAAAATTTCTTGGTGTAATGCTAATAAGAAATTGCAAGGGAGTGATCACGTAAATTATATCTCAAAAAAAATTTCAAGGAGCGTTGCTATAATGTTTAAACTTAGAAATGTAGTCCTAAACAGGTTTATTAACTCTTTATCATGCTCTTGTTCTTCCTTGTATAACGTACTGCACCCTTGTTTGGGAAACTCCGCTAACCGCTTTAAACAGTATCTTTGTCATCCGAAAAAGAGCAATAAGATTATTATCCGATACTGATTTCATTCTTCATTCTAGTGCATTACTTAAGCAGCTAAAACTACTAAAGCTCAATGATTTAATCAAATTGGCACATTTTATTTTTATTTACAAGTGTAATAAAATCATTAATTTACAATAGGGAAATAAATACTTTGCTCATCAAGAAATCTACTCTTATCAGACCAGAAATAGATCAAAGCATGAATTTAGATTGTCTTCATCTCAAAACTTGCCCATTTTCATTGGATTGAAATTATGGAATGATTTAAATGCTGATATAAAAAAATATTGTGAATGTAAATTCGTTTCAAACCAAGTTGAGATCTCTATTAATAATGGAATACTAATAAAAATCTTTGTGACTGTGGTGAAGCTCGTAAAAGAGGAAGGGTTGGCTGCCTCCAACCTCATACACCAAAAATGTTTCGAAGGGTTTTTAACTTCCATCGTAACGTCAAAGGTCACTTGACGGAGCGAACCTACATGCAGCTTACATAGGATCTGAACCACGGGTCCTCGCTACATCACCCGAACACAGGGGATGGTCACCTAATTTTGCAGTGAGAAAGTAATCCCTTTCGCGTCGCCACATTGACGCCAAATTTATAAATTTATTAAGTGAAGCTAAAATTAATTAACAAAACCACGTAATAGACGAGAAATTCTAAAATGAAGAATAAATATTATGAATTAAAAAAACGAATGATTTGAAAAAAAAAAGTGGGTTGAAAGCAGTACAAAAGAGGGAGAAAGTGAACCTCTTCAACAAACCCAAAAGCCCACTAGCAGGGTAGCAAGCTCTTTCCACGAGAGTAATGGGCGCAAAAGGGTAGAGTGCAACTGCATGCAATATTGATCAATTGAGTGCCACCTACCCCAGTGCCAGTGCCAACCCCCTCCTCCCAGGGTGCCAGTAAAATATAAATGGGATCCCCCCCAGCTGCAACAAGCTGGGCGAGTCCCTAACCTAGAGAAGAGAAGAGACTTTGGGAGAAGTTGGGACGGCCTCACCCCCAAAGGGGTATACCTAGCTTCGGAAGGTAAGAGAGAGGAGAGCATCCTTCTTCTGCGAGACAGACGCATAATAAGATTTCTTGAGAGCATCATCTGGCTTAGAACTCGAAATCCGCCAGCTGGCATAGAAGCCAGTCCCCACCAGGCATATCAGCCAGTTGGCACAGTGTATACAACCCTGACTATATACAGTATAAACGTTCATAAATTCCCTATTATCACAACACCCACACACACACACACACCGACTATATATATATACATATACACGTTCATAGATCTTCGATGAAGTAAATCGAAGTTAAACTCGACCAATGTTGTTTATACTCGTACTAAAAGCTAATATATATATATATATATATATATATATATATATACGAGGTACGGTCAGAAAACAAGTTTACACGGCGTATATGTTCGTACTAAAGGACCTACATTGATTACACTGGTCTACAGCCAAATGCTTCGGAAATAAAGTAGTCAATCTTTACTAATTTTGGTGACTGAATACGAAAATGATGCCTAAATTGCCAATTGGCTCTATTTATAAAGATATCAGGAAACCCTGCACCCTACTAACTGGACTGCTCTGTCGCGCAATGTAGACGCATGTGACACATCGACCCATTGACTCTACTGCGCATGCGCGTAGTTATATTTTTTATTTAATAAATTAATATATATATATATATATATATATATATATATACAATAAAATGTAATTTTAAATTTATCTATTACATTATGTATTTGTAAATTATTTAATAAAAAATAGATTGGATCATTTTAACATATTGCTTCCCATAATGTTTTTGATATTAATATAAATGGAATACTAACCTAACTTTACCTTACCTAATTTAAAATTATTAAAATGCAATTTAATTACATTATTTATTAAACTAAAAAAATATAACTACGCGCATGCGCAGTAGAGTCAAGGCGTCGATGTGTCACAGGCGTCTACATATTACGCCACAGCATCAGTTCATTCGCGGAAGTCATACAGTGCACCCTTGTCAAACTCTTTTAGTGTTTGCTTTTGAAACTGATTTTTTTCAGCCTAATTTGAACAAGATGCCTCGTAATTGCGTGAACAGTGTAGATAACTTCTGTTTGGTTGTGGAGAATTGACTTTGTATCACAAAAGCGGCTATACCGCCGTGATTAGGAAAGCCTATCACCTTTATTTTGGCTGTAAGATTGGAGATCAGGACAAGAGTTTGGCCCACACATATGCTGCAATACTTGTGCAACAACCTTCGCCAGTGGTTGAATCGGAAAAGGAAATCTATGCCTTTTGCAGTGCCAATGGTGTGGATGGAACCACAGATCATGTCAGCAATTGTTACTTCTGCATGGTGCCTCCAGTCAAGAAAAGTATTTGAAAGAGAAAACGTGGATTTTAAATATCCGAATATACCCTCTGCTATACGCCGTACCTCACGGCGAAGGACTACCCGTTTCCCTGAGCCCCACACTCACTCATTCTCCCTGGAGTCAGAGGACGAGGAGAATGAAGGAACCTGCGAAAC
>JAJOZX010003869.1:0-130000 GCA_023014485.1 Bathynomus jamesi
ATATATGTTATCGTTCGACATAAAACAACTTTGAACTTTCATTTATATCAGAATATGTTGTTCATATGTAAGAAATACAAAGAAAGGAGCAAAAAGTTTCTTGCATTGGATACAATGTGATAATTGGCAAGTAGAAATTTTTTTTGAATAAGTAATCTGTAGCAAAACTGCATTACAGTAGATAAAAGTAAAAAAAATTATACCAAAACTTTTACTTTCTTTTATAAAACAAACTTTGATAAAATCAAAGGTGAATAACCAACTATAAATAATAATAAATTCCTTAACGCTAAATTAAATAAGAAACAAACCTAATAATAAACCTAAACTACGAAAATAGGAAAATAAAATAACTTACTTTAATATAGGGATAGTACGTACACAGTAGCTCAGCATACCACACAATAAAATTCACTGGTTCAATGATTTAGAAGAGTGTTGCACACCAATAAGGAGTCAAGTCTCAAAACCCAGTTCTGAAGTCCTTCTACAAAGAGGTTTCGGATTTAGTCGTGTTCACAAAGTTTAGGGCTTGACCAGTACCTACAACGTAATTAAAAGTTAAAAACAAACCAAAAATTAATTACAAATGTTACTTTCAGAGTGGCAAAATACAAAATTCATACCTCAAACAATCTCATTTAGGATCCGTTTAACTTCGCTTTTAAGATTCAATGAAATTAACAATCCCATTAATTAAAATACTAATTTACTTCCCAAACTTAAGAAAACTAACAAATACCGTATACTGTATTAAATACTTCAAGCAAATATTGGAACAAGTGTAGTTTACGTCTCCCTGATGCAAAAGGGGACAAAAACTACCTAGGTTAAAGTTGGAGAACGTAAACCACACTAGGATCGGATCACCTGAAGATAGGACCCCCAGCCTTCTTTAGTTAGCCTTATAAGGCTAACTAACGAAAATATCACGAACTAATCAGTCGTTAGGTCAACTGTACGCCCTTGACGATTGGTTGGTTAGGTCGTGATATTTTCGTTAGTTAGCCTTATAAAGCTAACTAAAGAAGGCTGGGGGCCCTGATCTTCAGGTGATCCCTAGGATCTTTAGGAGACATTTTTTAAATGAATCCATCAAATAAAACGTTAAAACTAACGAAAATATTACGACTTAACTTAACCAATCGTCCCGTATATATATATATATATATATATATATATACGGGATGAATTTCACAATTAGACACGTGAAATGAATGAATGATGCAAATCCACAAGGAAAAAGAAAAATGATTCCAAGGCCTTTCTTTCGTGTATTCAGAAGTACACCTAGTCAGGGAATGAAGGGTGGAGGCAAGATGACCAAAAATATATACAACGGGACAGAAAAACAAAAAGATTAACACAAGATTAACAAGAGTTGATTAGAGGCAAAGGTATTTTAACAGGATATTGTCAATTTTATACATTCCCGCACTGTTATTGAAATTATTTTTAAAATGGATAAATGCACATTCTAGAATATTCCTTTCGATTATATCTGTTTTTAACGAGAACTTTAGAACTATCCCAATTAATACTATGATTGCATCTATACACATGGTTAAACAATGCATTAGAATTATTTGCTGTTCTACACGCATTTATGCTGTTTTACCCTTATATCTAACGTTTTACCCGTTTGGCCTATATATACTAAGTCACATTGTGTACATCCGATCGAATACACACAACCAACCAGATTATCCGGCTATTCTTTATTAATCGTGATTTAACAGTATTATTATACTTAAAGACTACATTGATACCAATTGCTTTTATAAAGTCGGAAGATATTGAAAATTTACATGGTAAGGTAGTTTAAGAATATTTGGATCTTTTCCGTTCGACTCCAGCAACAATTTCTAGTGTAGTTTTACTTGCTGAATTCAATAATATATTTTTTTGGAGAAAGTATTCGTGCTTTAATTAGTTATGGTTATAATTATTAATTTTTTTCTCTCTTTTGTAGATATTGTTATGGATGATAAATGGAATTTCATAAACATAGTTAAGGAAATAACGTTCTACCCAGCCTTCTTTAGTTACCTTATAAGGCTAACTAACGAAAATATCACGACCTAACCTAACCAATCGTCAAGGGCGTACAGTTGATTAGCTAAAAAAAGGAACAAGAGACATTGGGGAACATCTAGAAATATGATAGATTCTTATTTATGTGAATTTCTGTGGAGGAGAAGGCAAAAAGGAAAGGACATTTTTATTGAAATCTTAAATGCAATCTCTACTTTTAAATAAAATAAACGGACTATAACTCTTTTGCTATTAATTTCTCCAAAATAAGATATATATATATTATTGAATTCATCAAGTAAAACTATAGTAGAAAATAATATATAATTTCATTTTTTGTTGCTAGAGTAGAACGGAACAGAGCCGAATATTTTTACGCTGAAATTCCTTTACAGTTACACTATTATAATATCTATTCTTGGCTATGATAAATACTATGATAAATACAATTTGGAGATTAGACTACTGTACCTGTAACTGACCCTTCTGTCATCATCTACAAATTCAAATTCTGTTTAGCTATCCGTCGTAAAATAGGTTATTTTATACTATGGTATTTTATAGGGAAAACTTCTTGGAATGAAATACACACATGCACACAATTTGGCACATTACAAAGACCTAAGAAAATTAGAAAAGGTTTACAATTGTCATATTCATTTAGAACTTATTTTATAATTTATTAATTCAGCCCTAAGATAAATGCAATGAATCTACAGCTTACTTAGTTCCTTAAAACCAATATAAAATTAACTAAAACATCAGAAGATTCGATAAATTTATTTTGTAGTGAACTCTGTTTCTGGAAAACAGAAATTTAATAGCACGAGTCTTGTGTCGTCACGTATTTTATGTCAACTAACAGTGTTCACACTGGAAAAAGTGACTAGCTACAAATATCAAGAATTTCCGTTGTAGTGTGAATGAAATGTAAGCAGAACTGTCCAACTTTTCCTGGTCATGAATTTGAAAGGTAGCCACAACCAACAAGATACCCTGAAAATTCCATGGTTCCAAATACTCGTATGCTCACGATTTGGTTGAAGTGCAAAGTCCTTCGTATGAAAATCAGTTATATTTAGGAATGCGAAAATATAGACAGCAGCAAACCCTACACATTTATGTGATTTTTACATTCCTCAAAATAACAAAAAATAAAAAACAAAGTAATATATGGATCATAATACTTTTCCCAAACCTGCTTTCATTCACCTTATCCACGCGCTTTTCTCCGAATACGGTTCAAATCAACAATCTCTGATTGAACCCAGATCTAAAGACACCAATTAAACAAAAACAAACTACACTATATAAAAATGTGGAGGAAAATCAACTCTCAAAGGAAGTCTGCACTAGCTATGGAAACAGACTTAATTACTATAAACATATTTTCGAAGAATACAAAGGCGATCCCAAACAATACTGGAACCTAATTAACAAAGCGATTAATAAGAAACTAACAAAACCTCCACCCTGGAAAAGCTATTAGTATATAAAGAGTCCAATACGGACAAAATAAATATTTTAAATATTTTCAACGATTATTGCGCCGAAGTGGGAGCCAATCTTGCTTCTAATATTCGACTCGTTCTTTCGATACGTACCTAGACCCACCGTTACCACACTCTTTCTTCCTCCCCGACTACGACACCCGATCTAATGACATCCATAAAACAATTAAAAAATAAAAGTTGTATGTGAGACAAAATCCTCAAGAGAGTTCACAGAGAGTGCACAAACTTAATTGCACCCAAGCTTTCAAAGCTCATAAACCTATCCGTTTAAAAATGGGGCTTCCCAGACTGACTAAAAAAGGCTAGAGTATGCCCTATCTATAAATCGGTAGATAAAACTTCCCCCTCCAACTACAGGCCTATTTCCATCCTCCTAACCGTCAGTAAACTATACGAGAGAGTAATATACTGTATAATCCAATAATAAAATTCATATTCAAATACAAAATCATACACATATAACAGTTTGGCTTTTTAAGTAAACACAACCAATGACGCAATAACCTCAATATTAAAAGAACTTTATAGGAATCTCAACGTCAAAAAAGCTTCAATAATCAACCTATTTGATGTAGCTAAGGCCTTTGACACCGAACATCATGACATACTCTTAAGGAAACTCTAACACTACGGCTTCAGGGGACTACCCTTAAGATGGTTCAACTGATACTTGGGTAACAGCACACAGTTTATATAGCACATGACTCTCTTACCTCACAGACAAAACGCATTTCCCACGAGGTATTCGAAGGAAGCATTCTGGAACCTATCCTGTTCCTCCTTTACATAAACGACTTCCACAGGTCACTAAATAACTCTTCCTGTTACTACTCGCAGTATGCAGATGATACATCAATCATAACCTCACATAAAGACTCGCTACCAGGGCTACTTCTAAGACAATTTTAGTGGATGGGTTACAATCGTTTTTTTGTATTTGTATTTGATCACAAATAACGCAAATCAAATCAAATGTATATGTTGATGCATATATATATATATATATATATATATATATATATATACTCCTTTGCTCATATATATTTGTATATATGTTCTTATTTTATTTTAGTAGGTAGATGAAATCTTTCTGTAAGTGGGCAACTGCCCAACCACTTTTCCCTGCATGCATGTATGTATGCATGTATGTGTGTGTATATATATGTTACATGTACATGTGCAGTATGTAATGCTTCTTGTAGCAATTGATGTGCACCATCAACACGTATAATTACAGTAATAAATTGTAATACAGTACTGACATTATTGTTGTTGTTACTAATATTGTTTTATATTGTTTATTTTACTACGCTACGTATGCGTAGGAATGCATTAAGTGTCGCACTCTCATATACGAGTATACTTTTTGTTTTGTTTTTATTTTAGTTGCTTAACCGCCGGTTCGTACCTAGAGTGGTACATATCTCGGCGATATATATATATATATATACTGTATGTGTGTGTGTGTGTGTGTGTGTGTTTTATTATAAGTTACTCTCTGTATACCTATCGTATGTCTTATGTATGCAACAAAGAATAATAAATTATTATTATTATTAATTATTATTATTATTATTATTATTATTATTATTATTAAATAAATATACGAACAGCATAGGTCTTTTCTACTTTCTATTTAATTTTTCAATCATTGTGGCTCACCCAAACATTTAATCAATACACTACATCAGGGGCGGACTGAGCGGTCGAGCAATCGGGCATGAGCAGTATGGCCGAAAAATGGTAGAGTGGCATTGCAATTGCAATGTTGATAAGTGTTGCAAAAAGGGGTAGGTGTAGTTGAAAAGGGTGTAGGGGTTATGCAGCAAGGGGGTGGGGGTAATGGGGGAGGGGGTATGGAACAAGGGGTGGGGTAACCCCCCAAGTTGCATGAAGTGGGGAGCTTTTGTGGGAGAGGGAGGATGACCTCCCCCCAAAGGGGATGATCCTAACCTAAGAAGGTAACCCTAACTTTGGGGAAGAAGCGAGGAGGGCCTCCCCCAAAAGGGGTATCCCTAACCTACTGTAATAAGGTAAACCTTAACCTAAGAGAGGAGAGAGAAAGCATTCTTTCGCCTGGACCGCCAGACACATAATAAAGCGCTTGATCTTTGCACTTGGCTTAGAATGTCTTAATCAGCCAGTTGGCTTAGAAGGCTTAATCTGGCTTAGATGGCGTAAATGGCTTATTAAGGTGTATATATATATATATATATATATATATATATATATATATATATGGGAATGAACTCAGAATGGTTCCCTGAGGTTTTTATGATACACACAGACCGTGCATGGAATAAGGAACTCTTCTAGGAAAATTAAATCCACTATAGTCCGAATAAGTAAAGGTAAATGACAAATACTACAGTTTTTTCTTTTTCATGATGCTAGCCCGACGCGGGCAACGGGTTACTCGCAAAAAGGTCCCAAAAATATACCTTCCCTCACCAGCTACCTGCAAAGTAGATAGGCCAGCTTTGGGAAAGGATCTAGGGTTTAAAGCAGCCTACCCAGCTACATTTAGAACCTCAATATAAGCAAAAGACTCGCTGCCTTTCACGTCAGATTGAATACATCAAAGAAAAAGGGGTAACTATTATATTTTTAGCCAAAAACCAAAACTTAAACCTCAATTGGCAGAATTGAGCGTCCACTTTTCAAGGCACAAAATGAAAAATGAGATACCTCCCAGGAATCGAACCCGGGTTCGATTCCTGGGAGGGACCCCATTTTTCATTTGCTCGTTCTTCCTCCTCATCTTGTGCGGAACACTTTTCTACACAAGCGTCGTTCTTTACATTAATTATATTGTGTGTTGTTTGCAGTTAAAATGCATATATGTACGGCATGCGAAGGTGCCCCCTCAGGGCATTTGATTCCGCTCGTATGTAGGAGAATTACGAGTGCTGACTAATCGGGATCCTTGGCGTAGTGGTTAACATATCCGACCGGCAATTGGATGATCCCGGGTTCGATTTCTGGGAGGTACTTCATTTTTAATTTGCTCGTTCTCCCTCCTCATCTTGTGCGGAACACTCTTCTACACAAGCGTCGTTCGTTACATTATACATATATATTATTAACTTTTGAGTTGCCAGATTGCGCTATTTATTTAATTAAAGGAGATGTTCTTCACAGTTGGCTTAGAAATCTTAAGCAACCAGTTGGCTTAGTGTATACATATATATATATATTTAATGAAGATGCATTGTTTATATATATTCACATCACTCCAATTATTCCTTAATATCGTATATATATATATATATATATATATATATATATTTATACTCAGGAAAGCATTTATTGGATAATAAAACACAAGTACATCATTCTGTTTATTTAGACGAATTATTGGAAATAATTTCATGAAATATATAGAAAATAAATATACAGTCAAAATAGTTCAGAAGAAATCTATACACAATCTATACACACTTTAAACATTCCTAAATAACAATATTAGTACAGGAGAAATCTATATACACATTTATATTAAATAATAATAATAATAATAATAATAATAATAATAATAAAATTTTAACAAATATATAGAAAATAAATATATATTCAAAAATTAATATATAAACATCAAAATAATGATAGTACAGGAGAAATCTATATACACATACACTTTATGTCCTACTGCGCTAAACTAAAATACTAAACTCGCACGTGATCGAGTCTACAGTTACATCATTGTTGCGTTGTACTATGCAATAAATACGATTTAACATTATTTCACCGGTCATGGTATGCTGATGCCTATATTCAATGTAAAGAGCCTTCAATTCGTTCAATACTATTTTTGTGCCCACTTTACATTCGGTTGGCAAGTTATCACTCTCTTTAAACACGGACAGAATACAATCAAGAGCACGCACAAAGAGGGCATCGTTACCCACAATATCATTATTAAATTCAAGTTTATAAACACTCCTTTCCAATCGAGGGTTTATTCTTACCGATCCGCGCTTTTCAACCGTAAACTCTTCTTCACAATGCATATCGGCAGTTGAAATAATCTTCTAAGTCGTAACGATAACTGTTCATTATATAAAGAAATAATTCTTCAGGGTGAACGGTGTAGATGAGCTCTGCCCTATACCGCTCAAGTCCTTTGTACCAAAGTTCATGATATTTCGAAGAGTCTAAACCTTTTAAATAAGCATCCAGTTCTAGACCATTCTCGCCATGTTCATTCCGACACTTGGTAAACCCGTCGAGCAGGGCGGTGTATGCATATTCAAGAACTGTATCAAAATAAAGCATATCTATAACACGTGCGTCTATTATAGGCTTTAGCTTATGGAAACCGACGATTTCAAACATTCTGTTGAGGATGAAACGGTTTCGCGTGGGGGACAAGGACGTTATTATTAGACGCATTCTTCCACAGCAGCCGTATATCAATGCATGGCTGGTCGCGATTTATACATAACGTACAAACAATGGCATATGAGGGGTCATCACTAAGCTGTTCTCTTCTTGTACTTACTTACACCTGCAGGTATTTTATAACGATCCCCGCTCCACTTCTCAACTCTTACGAAGACTTTATTCATCTCCTCAACACTTAAATAAATAACATTCCGTTTACCAGAGTTTGTTTCTCTACAAGTCGTTTCAAGTACATGGTTAACGGCACCAGTTTTACTCCTGAACACACGCAATGACTTCGTCACGGACACATCGTATACGGCATCGAAAATGTGCTCAACAGAAGTTCCATCGTATTCTATTGTGAAGACTGCACGTCCAGTCGGTTCAAGCTCTGAGATGATTATGAGCAGCCGGTGCGCGGTTTGGCACGGAGACAGATGTGGGAAACGAGTCAACCATAAGTTAATGAATAGTGTACGGTGTTGTTCCAACGTGAAAGAGTCATGTGAATACCTGTACCCCATTATACTGGGCAATCGTTTAGAGAATTTTTCCATTTGCGACATATGAAGTAATTTCGGCTTTAATGTTTTATCACTCCCACTCCCCAGAATGTGCACCAGACATTTTCGTTCAGGGGTATTTTCACGAACTAAACACATTTTATTAACACTCCTCCAGCGCACTATTTGAGAGAAACGTGTGTCCATATTTATCCTTTTTGCTTAGCAAGCGATAGTCATCTCTAAATTTTATTAAAAACTCACACAGGCCATTAGCCATAACCTCACTGCAAACCTCGTCATGATATATATGAATGTAATGATAAAATACTTCAGATTGTCCATTATAACAAGATTTACATTCGCAGCCGCAGGATACAGGTACTCGGTATGATGCAGCATGACATAATACCGCTTGTCACACCACTCATCAACAAGACTCATTAACCATACCCGTTGCTTCTCTTCTGCACGTGTTGTTTCTTTCACTTCACGGTATATGTAAGCTTTTACGCAGTTTAGTCCTACAACATAGTCCATTACATTGTTTGTACCACGAAATCCTGCATTGCTCTCGCCAGAATAGCCGTAGAATATTTGAAACTCTTGTTCCTCAAGCTTCGCACGGTTCAATGTAGCCTTAAAAGTCTCAAAGGAGGGAGGACAAGGGAGTTTTTCAGTATCCACCACATCTGTAGACTTTACCGAATACCACTTCATAAACGTCGAGCACGCAATATCAAAGGTAGCCATCACTATTTTTCGTCTACGTTAGAATTCTTTAAATACACGGCTGAAATCCAGGGCTTGCAGGTCAACTGAGCACGCAGGGGTAGAGATATGCACAGTTAGTAGCAGGAGTCACGTGACCTTTGATCGATCATATAGGGGCGGAGCTTGGACTTTTCCTACACACACACACACACACACACACACACACACACACACACAGGAGAAAATGAAACGCTAATTGAAATATGATTTACTTAATAAACATATCGAATTATTCAAGGTGTGTATATACTATATATATATATTCAAATACGTGTAATAAATGAAATAACATATATATATATATATATATATATATATATATCAAGGGTTATGGTAGCCAAAGGGTACGGTATCATAGATACCAGGCACTTGGTAACGTTTCCTATTGGTGTTACGCCACACTTTCGTACCCCTAATTTTCTTCACACACCCCAACTTCTGGGCCCGAAAATTGTGGGTCCCCACAGTCATTTGGGGCGGTTAGTCGCCCTCATCTTTCAACCACACTAGCTCCTTCAACGAATCAAAGTTAACGATTCGTCGGTTCGCCTGGTTAAGCGTGATGCCCTTAGCCTTCACGATATAGTTCAGCTAATCCCCCACCCTCACCCATACCTCATAAATTTTTGGACCTGTTGAGACAAAAGAGGGCTTGTATATACGCTTCTGATCTTCCGCTGGTTGGTTGTGTGATTACAGGCCCCATTGTTCTCCTCTGCGCACTTCACGCACAGGGGAAACATGAGCTTGTGGTCTATAACGACGGGTAAGATCGGCATCCATAAGTCGTGAGGAGGAGCACGTCTACGAAAGAAAGATCGAAGTAGTGCTTGTTCAAATTTGTTGAGAACTCTTCGATGGTGGGCAGAGCTCAACCCACCAGCTTTTCAGATGCTCCTACGGGGTACGGGTTTTTCATCACGTAGGGGTATAAAGAACAGAAGTCGTAGTAATGGAGTTTCACGCCATCCGTAGGCGGAAAGTATAGCTTGAAGTGATTTGTACGCCCTCCGAACAAGATATCACCGCATCTGAGAGGATCCAACACCATTGAACGCTTGATCGTGTTTATTTCTTCACGGTACTGAATCGTACTGATCGTGTTTATTTCTTCTGTCTCCATCCGTGGATTATATTCATGCTCCCACAAGACCTTGTGAGAGAACTGAGAGCCTATAAACTGATCGCGGGTGCGGATCCATACAAGACTGTCGGCAGGAGATCTACCATGGATATCTCCTACGATTCCACACTCAGGACGTGAGCATCCGTGTCACCAGCAACCGTTACAGGAGTACAGAGTCTTCTCACCAGTGACATGGTCTTGCTTAGACTATCAACCCAAAAAACATGACCATTGACCTTAATGGGTACCTTCCCATGCTGCCGTGTTTTATGTATACACAGGTCTGCTGCTGTAGGTGTATGAGCCAGTAAATAGCCTTATGCCCATAATTGCGAGGGTTGTTTCTGTGAATTACGGCTAAGGTGTCTTTAGGCATGAAATTGTTCTTGAACACACTAAAGCACAATGAGCGATCGTTGTTGCGATTTGCAACGGATTGCATTTGAACCGGTCTATGTACAGCCTTTAAAGGCTGGAAGCATACTCTAAGCACGCGCACATCATTCACGCAATAACGCTCACATTCATCCGACATATTTTAAGGAGTATCTCCATTAAAACTGTTGTAGTAGCGGTCAAAATCTTCACGCTCACTATCACTCATGTTGGCATAGTTAAAGTAATGTTAGGGGGGAGGCAGGCCTACGTAATTTAAAGTATCGCTAGTGAGGAAGGTGTAAGGGAAATACTCTTCTGAAACTTCGGCTGCTCCGCCCATCAACTTGGGTAGCTTTGCTAATTTACAAGGTGTGAATAATAAAGTGTCTTTAAACTGAACATTACCTCTTTTTTGCATCTGTATAAGTTTGTTTCCTCTTTTCAAGGGATCGCCTGTAAATATCTCCGATGATTCGTGATCAAGCAGTTCCTTGTAAAGGAACTGTGTGTCAAATTTTGCCCCGTTATGGGCAAGAATATACACGGTCATTTTCTTTTAACTTCTCCGCTAACTTGACAATATGGGACACAAAGAATTTCACAGGGCTGTCGTGTGCGATCGTTTTAAAAACGTTTGTTCGTTTACCACATTTGTGACACTCATCACACTCAACTTCCATGCACACATCGCAGATAGTCTAGCTTACAAGTAGATGTGGGATAAGCTCTTTGGTTTCAGCAACCGTATATGTTTCTATATCGTCGCACACAGTTATACAAGGTCTATCTTTAGGCTTAGCATCTTTCATACAACATACATGCTTTATACTATCTGCCTTATATTTCTCGTGGCATGTAGAACAGTGAATTTCATCACATTTATGCTTGAAATTCCTCCAATTATCCCTCATATGAAACATACCACCTTCACAAATTCTCATTTTCTTGCAAGTGCCAATTGACTTATGGAGCTCAAAACAGTAATTATTGAAAAATGTGCGTCTACACACATTACAATCTCTCTTCTCAGCTTCAATTATCGACTTTCACATTTGGAGCTTTTACACTGTTGACATACGATGTGGCAATCCTTACAATGTTTCACTATGTCATCCACAAACTCGAAACATCCCTTAAACAAATCATGATGCCTTCCATATTTTCGGCTTTTATCATAACCCGCGTAAAGGTCCCTTATATTACGGATGGGGAGATACGTTGACCCTGACAGCCCTAAAATAAATAGGGGTCTTGTACGATCTCACACAGCTTTTAAAAACATACACATTCCTACGACGATCATCCATTCCAAATACAACTATACGAGCATTCATTTCCTGTTCTACCGTTGTCAGTTCTTCAGGACCCATATTACACTCAAACTCAAGCTTGCAATCTGAAGCCAGTTTACGAGCACGCTGCACAACCGTAGGCAGCAAATTTTTGGGCCCTTGTATTTAGCAGTGAACATATGAGCTAAGACTAATGTTATAAATCCGCAACCACGATCGGTGTTTATATACCGTCTGTAAATAGCCTGAGAATTGAAGTTAAGAGTATAAGGTGTGGCACTATGACCCGTAACACGGAATATACGGTGTTGTCCATATTGAAGGCTGTACTACTTTGAGAGGCCTGCATTATACGGCCCAATATATATTCAATATCTACAGTGGCCAAGTGTCTGAATGGTATTACTACCCAAAAATTATCTACATCCCCGTCATCTGACCCGAACCCGAAGGACAGCCTCGTCCTGACTTCACGTTCGTCGCGGTTCTGAAGGGCAAACTCTACAATACATTCACCTACGCGCCGTAGTCCGTGTTCAACACCATTGCTATGCATAGATCCAGGATCAACCTTGACTATTTACCGATTTCTAGTCAGGGCCGAGGTAGGGGTAGCGGTGCGCGCCAGTTCGAGTGTTATACCAATCCCATCCTCTACAGCATGAGAAGCTGCCGTTGTTGTGGAGGATGCGATTGGAATTGAACAGGAATAAGGCGGTACATCTTTGTTTGAGGAAGGAACTATTGTTGGGATTGTGTCGTAAGGCGTAGAGAGTTGGGGCTCTATTACTGGGGGTCTAACAACAGGTACACTCCTGGCACGCTTTATACCTGACGTGGAAGGCTCTTCATCATGCCTCCGCTTTGAATTGTTGCGTGGGGGCGCGACAGGTGTCGCTGGTGTGTGTGTTCGCCAGCGGGGATGGATTCTGTAACCACAACTACACTGTCATCGGGATCGTCTGTAATATCGATGGTGGGCACATGATGCTGTACCTCGTCATTGTAATTGACGATCTCATGTTGGAAATAGATAAAACGTTTGCCGAGACATTTACAGGGTTCTCCCACCATCTTAACATAAGCGTATTCTTCATCAATCAGAATCTATTTTTCAAAAATAGATACATGCGCGATGTGTCGTTAAATACACAATATCTAGTCTTATTCGCGCAACGTAGAGATGTGTCACAAATTGGGGTATTAGCCAGTCAAATGTTCCCGAATCAGTGTAAGGAGTTTTTGGAAGTTTATAAAGAAGCTACAAGTCAACGTTACGGATATGTGCTTTGTGACCTTAACCTGCGAAACAGGTTTAGAGTGCTTTTAAGAACGAATATATTCCCAAACGAGCCTGAAACGGTGTATATTCCAGAATGACAAATAGGCTGAAGAAATACCATGAATTAATAAAATTAATAAAATTAATAAAAATCTACCATTTAGAACCCCGTAAAAGCAGGCTTAAAAGAATGGAAAACGAATTGTTAGCCCTATTAAACAGTGAAAAATCACCTGATGAGAAAAGAATCTTATACCAAGAAGCTCTGCAGAAATTTCTTCATGAGTACGAAAATTATAAGAATCCGACAAAGGTCCCCGTGGTTATTAGACACAGCGCAGACAACGATGAGCATGGCGACATAGGACCTGGAGCCAACGTTAGAGCTGACCAGTCAAAGAATAACGATGCGCCATAACATATCGAACATGTATTAAAAAGCAGTCTCCCACATACATTAAGGAATAAAGGCTTAAGTCTTTATAATCTATTGAGTGAGGACCCCATCATACAGTGGTCCGATACTGGTGAGATCATTGTGGAAGGAATATCGTTAACATTGCCCATGATCTGGTGAGAAAATGGGATACGCCCTCACCATCAGGATGGAAGCATATTAAAGTAAGACCACAACAAATAAATGTCCCCAAAACATTGATAAGAAATCTGAACAGGTTACAAGACTTGGAGCAAGCCTCCCATGTGCCACAACTGAGCACGCCCACCCCCAACGATAGCATCTCTGAAGAGGAGAAAGAAGAGACCAAACAATAACGGTCAACCCTCTCCTCGTGCCTCTAAAATATGCAAATGGCTAACATATTAAGAAAACGTTATTATGACATTTCTAGCCCAGTCTCCTACGGCGGTGTTGATAGACTGTACAGAGGTGTTTATAATGCTGGAGTAGGGAAAAAGATGTTGAGAGGTTTCTGTGGGAGCAGGATGCTTATACACTTCATAAGCCGGTGAGAAAAAGGTTTAAAACAGCCAAGACAACAGCGGCTTCGATTGACTCTATTTAGCAGCGGATTTAACAGACATACAAAGGTATTCAGTTTATAACGATGGCTACCGCTACATCCTATTCATAATAAATGTGTTCTCTACATACCTGTGGTTAATTTCCCTGAAAAATAAATCCCCTGAAACAGTTGCTAAAGCTACTAAAACGTTGATGTTGAGAGAAAAGAGGATTCCAAGCTTTTTTTTGTACGAATATGGGGAAAGAATTTATAGCCCGAGTTTTTCAGAACATTTTGACAGAGTTTAATATCAGCGACTACACTACCAATTCTATACATAAGGCCTCTTTAGCTGAAAGAGTTCAACGTACCATAAAGGAACGCATGCATCGTTATTTTACACATAAAAATACATAACAGATATATAGGCATTCTGGTCACTGGCCTCATCATACAACCGTTCACACCATCGCACGATTGGAACAACACATAACGAGGTTTTAGAAAGAGATACGCACACAGAGCGTGAGGTGAGAAGAGATATTCGTAGAACCATGCCACACTCTACACATTTCAAAATCAATGATTATGTAAGGCTGTCGCGTTTGGGTAATAAATTCACGAGGGATTTGAGCAAGGTTGGACACGAGATTTTTAAAGTTATGGCTATAAGACCTAAAGGCGAGATAATGCTGTATTACGTTGAAGATTTGAATGGGGAAGAAATCGCAGGAGGCTTTTACCGCGAGGAGTTGCAGAAAGTGACATTTAATTTAGGAAAATACATGTTTAAAATTTTAAAAGTTTTAGGCAGCAAAGGATGCAATAATGATACAATAATGATGCAATAATGATGCAATAATGAAGCTTAAATACCGTGCAACATGGCGCCTAACCATTTCTACGTCACACTCCCGTCCTCTTCTTCTTTGTCTGTACATCCTGACAACACCCTGGTCTACTTTGTAACAGAAATCCATGGGCCCGTTGAATTGGATTGTGATTCGTATGATGTGGGAATATGCGAAATTCAGCTGGACACCCTCTTTTTAAATATTGATTATAAAAAACCCGTTTTTACGGTTCTTAGAGACCTTGATGAGTGTGAAAAAGCCGGGGTAACTCGGGATGAAACAATAACCGCCCGGAGTGGGGATGCACGGTATTACACTACAGTAGTAACACTAGGTCCGGGCCGTTATGGTGCGGCCGAGGATGTTGTGAGAGACAAACGTCAGTTTAAAAAGCCCAAATTTTACGGCTGATCTAGTATACGAAATCGCAAACAAAGAAACCCCTGCAACACTCTGACCCTAAAATCACAAGCTAACAGAAATATTAAAGACAAAAGGCTGTTCAAAATTATAACCGAGGAACGATATGGAGCAGCCCTCCAAAGAGATACCTTTCACGAAGTACAGCAGGATTTGTCCAGCCTAATGTATCAGTTGAAATTGGAGAAATTGGCCGATGGCTATCCACCCCCAGACATGTCCTTTTTTACAGCAATATCGTGGGGCATCAGATTCTTGGGGATACTCAAGCGCGCCTGTTTCGTATCGCTCACATTCCCAATCATAGAGGACAGAGCTAGAGCATACATATGACAAACCTCATTATGTGAATGTCACGACTAATCTATTAACCAATATCTCAATATATGAGGGGTCGCGCGTCTTAAGGTACCTAAGCGCCACCATAGGCGAAAACGTGTTTTTGATGGATATCACTATTGTCACCTTTCCTCTATCGCGTGGTTTGGGTTATAATGACCTTACGACACTGAAGTATGGTTGAAAACCTTATGAAGCGAACTACTTTTTTCACCTCTATCGCCAGCTGGGCTCTGCCGCCCAGATGTGATGCGCGTCTTAAGGTCCCAATATCCCGTTCAACTGGTGGGAGGTGATGGGGGTGGGGGTAGGACGCTCGGTCTCTGGGTGGCGGGAACAGCAGGAGAAGCGCGAGCCAATGAAAACATGGCAGCCACGCCGCTCTGCTTTCTGATTGGCCACCCGCTCCACGCGCCGAGAGGGACACGACACAAACATCCCGCCAGTACCTTAAGACTCGCGTTGCTGTTAGCAGGCGTCCTGTGTTCGTGCTGATATTGCTGAATATTGCGTGGATTATTCTATTCACCCGGCTTCTAACTATTATCAATGTGTGCAGCAATGTCTCACCGTGCTAGTGATAGTGATGAAAAATCAATAGAATCATTCTGTGCCAGAAATCGCACCCAAATTCAGCATAATAAGAAAATAAAAAAAATAAAAAAAATATATATAAAATATAAAATATGAAAATCTATTCCAAAAACTCATCAACATCTTCATTAGCATACTTAGAACTCTAATTTAGCCAAAAATGAACGTTCTAGCTCAATTAATAACAGATATACTATTGCGAGAATATTGCTGAACTTTGGAGGCGATTTCTGGCGAATTTTAATTTTGGCACTTAGGTACCTTAAGACGCGGGACCCCTCATATATAAGAACGATTGAGGGGAAAAGTTTCCCATTCGGTGATCGGAGCTTAACGTGAAGCTCCACTTTCGTCGCACTGAGTTATAATGGCCTGAAAGCCTTTTACAGTCTATCGAGGGGTGAGATACCAGCGTGGGACTGGGCTTGGATCCATTTTTTCAACCATATTGCGCACGGCTGTCCCCTTGCTGAAGAGGGGTGCCAGATATCTCGGGAGAAAGGCGTTACAATCAAGTTTGAACACGGTAGAAGACATAATGGCGGGGGCTAGACCTAAAGAAGCTCTAAAAAAGCACTTAAAGCGCACACGGGACGAAATCATCAAAGATGCAAAGAGAAAAATGCATGGTTGTGGGAAGAAGAGGGCTGTCCGGAAGAAGAAGAAGAAGAAGGGGTTACCAGCACGTGGCGTTAAACGTAAAAGGACATAAAAAAGAAGTCCTCCAAGCGAGCGATATCTATGGTTGATAATTTTTTTTAACTGATATAAGCTAAGGACATTACTCTCATGAATCATAGCTTGCTTACTACTCGTCGAGAGAGGTGGCACTATTTCTTACTTGTCATGGCACGCTTCATCCATCCGTGTAGTTTACAATGCTGTAAATCGGAGCTGTCTCTCTTTGACATGCCCCCAACTCAAGTTTCTGTTGAGCACAGTGACTTTATTACGATTAACCCGTTAAACACAATTAGTTCCCCCAGTGCTCCTATAGAATTCATGATCCCCAGCTCAGGCCCTTACTTTTTTATCCAAGCTGCGTGTACATGTACGCTAAACTACGTATAGCACATTCAGATAGAACGGATTGCGATGACAAGTACGCTGTATTTCCCGAAACAAATTTTCTACACTTCATATTCAGCCAGCGTGACGTATATTTAAATCAAGTCAACATCTCGGCAGGAATGGGCTACTACCACCTACGAACCTATCTGGAAAATGTCCTCAACTTTTTAAAAGAAGCGAAGGACACCTTTTTAACTGCCGAGGGTTATTATCAGGCTAAAGACGAAATAAGTATAAAGGACACGTTTAAGAATTCTAAAAAGAAGATATACGAGTGTTTTGGTCGCCTGCATACACACTTCACATTCCAGGAGAAGCTACTTGTGAATGGGGTCGATATGAAAATAAAGCTCACTCGCACGAATCCTGAGCTCTGTTTAAATCTGGGAGCTGGTCAAGAAGAGGGCACAAAGCCCGTTGTGATTCATGTTATGGAAATATAGTTTCACTCGGCGTACGCGAAGGTAAGTTCGCCAAAACATAGAGAAATTGAAAAAATTTACTAAATGCCACAATAAAATATCCAATTAACAGAGTACAACTCAAACTGTACACGGTTCCCGCAGGGTTGGCATCGAAACAGATACAAAACATCGCCCTGGGAGCTCTACTTTGATGGTTATTAATTGGAATGCAGGACCACGCTTTTGTGAATGGGAAATGTAAAAAAAACGCCTTTAAATTCGAGAATTTCGGCCTTAAAAATATAACTATACGTCAATGGCATAGCGTTAGGGGAGAACATTGGAAACGGATTATTTATCAGAAGCCGTGTTCCCGCTTTGCTCGAGCTTATAGTAATCTTGCACATAATGCCGGTGCTTGTGATGAATATGGATTGGTGTAACGCAGAAAGAATTCATCGAGCAACTTAACTTTTATCCATTTGACATCCTGACTTATCTGCTAGTGTAAATACACACTTAAGTCCACAGCAGAGTGGAAACATTTCAGTCAGATTCGAATTCTCCAATCCGCTAGACGCAGCTATTAGTGTACTAGTATACCTCGAATCACAGGCCCTAATAGAAATCAACAGACTCAGGAGTGTAGTCACTGACTTTTAAAATAGATACGAATACACTCCAGAGAGTAATGAATAATGACCGAATCACACGCTCCAAATTTATCGGTGTGTTTGCGAAGAATGAAACATTGAAGATCCCGGATACGAGAGACTGTGGCGCAATTATTCTGAAGACAGATTTTATTGGTGGTGAAGGGATTCATTGGATAGCCATCTACTTTAAAAATAGGGAACGAATGTACTCTTTTAACTCGATGGGGACTCATCCTTGTAATGACTATTATTGTAAAATTTCTCGAACAGATGCATATCCCCGAAATTGTCTGGAATCCTTACCGACTCCAGGGATACTTTAGTAATACTTGCGGCACGTACTGCCTTTCATTTCTCTTTCACATGTCACGTGGAAAGGAATTTACAGATTTTTAAAAATTATTCGACCCGTATCACACTGCGCGGTATGATGAAATGGTATGCAGGCAGATAAAAACACGGTTCCCGTTTGTGCGCACTCGATGTATTGTGTGATGTTTTATGCGTATATGTATAAAATTTGTAACTTGAATAATTGGAACAATATTGTGTAAAATATAAATTGTCTCCAATAATTTTAGTTTGTGTACCGTATAAGGACCATATAATGATTACCGTATAATTATTCAGAGCCTTGTGCTCTGTAGCTTATTTAAAATGTAATGGATGCTAATTCTGTAACTAATTTAAGTTGGATATATAAGTTGTACTATTTTATAAAACATTCCTTATGATTCTACCATTTAATAAATTGATGAAAATACATTGCTTCTTACCCGAAACACGGGGTGTGTTGCAATACTTCAACCTCCAGATACAGGTCACTGTCCACGACTTGCGTTTCTTCAAAGCTATTACGAAAAGATTCTATAACACGATTTAGCTCCTCATCGGTCCTTTAAGGAGAAAGGATACGGATGTAGAGAGAAATTTTTAAATTAATTTGATTAGTTCATACATTTTTCTGATTTCTTTTTAATAATAATAAAATCCGTTTGTTTTTCATAAAAAATAGTCATAGTACATATATATATATATATATATATATATATACTCATAAATATCAACTTCAGTAGTTTTACAACATATATTTTAATTTACAGGAATCGTCTGTCGACACGGCTATATCATGCGAGTTCGTTGAAATAAACTCGGAATATATACGAAAAGTAGAAATTTGAGTCCTCTTTAAGAGAAAATGCAGAATAATAAGCAGTAAGTCTATTCATTCCATATATCCCATACAACTAAAAGAATTAAAAGAAAGCAAGCATTGTTGTGCCCCTAACAAAGATTTTTAATGCGTCTATTTCTGAGAAGCGCGTACCAGATAATTTCAAGTTAGCAAATGTAACACCTATCTTTAAGAAAGGAGATAAAGGTGCGGCAGGAAATTATAGGCCAATCAGTTTAACGTCTGTTGTAGGTAAGCTACTGGAATCAATAATTAGGGATCGTATAGTCGACAACTTAGAATTGCATAACTTGATTAGAAATACGCAGCACGGTTTTAGGCGAAACAATCTTGCTTAACTAATCTTTTATAATTTTTTCAAAGCGTGGTTGACGTTTACGATAGTCATCGGGCGGTTGATGTAGTGTATTTAGATTTTCAAACAGCGTTTGACACCGTACCGCACAAAAGACTCATTGAAAAAACTAAGGCTCATGGAATCAGGGGTGTAGTAATAAATTGGATAGAAGAGTGGTTGCGAGGTAGGAAACAGAGGGTGGCCGTTGATGGAGCGGAGTCGTGTTGGGCTAATGTAGCGAGTGGCGTTCCTCAGGGTTCTGTATTGGGCCCGTTGCTTTTCTTATATATATAATATATATATTAACGATTTAGATGTCGGCCTAGTCAGTACAGTTTCAAAGTTTGCGTATGGCACGAAGCTGGGTGGTGGGTCGATTAATGGCGAAGATAGAGGTAAAATCCAGGAAGATCTGAATAAAATCGTTGATTGGTCAGTCACATGGCAAATGAGATTTAACGTCGATAAGTGCAAAATTTTACATATAGGTTGGCGTAACGGTAATTTGGCGTATAGTATGTCAGGGAAGGAGTTAGCAAGCGTAGAGCAGGAAAAAGATTTAGGAGTTATAGTCACTGGTGATTTAAAAGTAGCGAAACAAAGTACAGCAGCGGTCAATAAGGCGAACAAAGTGCTAGATTTTATAGCTTGCAATTTTGAGTACAAATCGCGCGATATTATTGTTCCTCTTTATAAATCATTAGTTAGACCCCATTTGGAGTACGCGATCCAATTTTGGAATCCGCATATGCGAAAAGATATAGACAAAATCGAAAGAGTTCAAAGACGAGCAACTAAGATGATTCCATCGCTTAGGTCGAAGTCGTACAAGGATAGGCTTAAGGAGTTAAAATTGACTACACTCCATACAAGGAGGTTAAGGGGTGGTCTAATCCAGGTTTTCAAAATTATGAATGGGTTTGATAACGTAGATAGAGATAGCTTTTTCGAAATATCTGAATATAATGGGACTAGAAATAACGGGTGTAAGTTGACAAGTAGAAGGTTCGAGACAGCAGTTGCCAAAAACTTTTTTACGCATAGATGGAATAGTTTGCTGGTAGAAGTAATTAGTAGCACGTCTATAAACATGTTGAAAACTCGATTAGAAGCATATGTTGATAGATTGGGTATAGTTTAAGGTAGTTAAATTAAGGCTTTGTGGTTCGGAACCCACGTAAAATTGTAGGTCCCCTCCGCCACCACGGAAGACATGCACAATACACAATTACGAACACAGTTAGGTAGACCAGCCATAAGTGGATCCTAGGGTCTTTGTTGGTCTGAAACATTATAACATTATACCAACATAACATATATTCTGATACAATCTTTATTGTGAGGACGGATGAATAGATAGGTATGCTAGACACAGCCTGCCGACACTGGGGCCCTAGCCTCTGACAGATAACTTTACACTTCTAAATGTGATTATTATAGATTTTATAAAAATAATTAACATTTGAAAAAGAATCTTGATTATTATAATATTTAACATGATTCCCGCTCTTTGCCTATAACATATACTTCCATATATATATATATATATATATATATATATATATATATAGAGAGAGAGAGAGAGAGGAGAGAGAGGAAGGTGAAGCTCAAATACCTTCGAACCACTCAGGGAAGTTCGAGGTTTGTGGTCCATTTAAGAGAAAAGGACGAATAACTTCGCATTTCAAAATGAACTTATTATGGATTTTTATAAAATTAATTAATAGAAATATCAGAACAGGACTTTTACCATAATATTGAAGGTCTTTTTTAAAATATTAATTATTAATTACATTAAAGCACTAAAATAAATAACAAGTTCGCGACTAAATATAGGGCACAAAAAATAAAATAGAATTACAGGTACATAAAATGTTTATACCTATATTTTAACTGTAGATTCTCCCACTGGATCAAACGGATCGTAATTGCAAATGTCAGCAATGGTTTGCGTTGAAAATAATTCGTCCCTGTCGGCTGCGTTGAAAAGACTAATTGTAGCACCGGCGTTAGGACACCCTTCTTCATATACCGCCAATAAACTGTAAAGTTGTTGTTATGATTGGCTGGCAGTGTCCATGACGGAGGGAATGTGTGTTTATTCGCTGGTAAAATAACTGCTGTAATTTCCAGCTGAAAATACTTCCTTTTATATGCATGAATCCCAATTGTAGCAGCCCTTAGAAGACTAATAGCCGATTCGTAAGCTTGCCGATTGGATGTCAATGTAACTGGGGAGTGTCTATATCATATGTGTGTGACAATCAGTTGTCGTAGAGCCAAAGCAACAACCCCACGCTTTGGGCATTGAAGTTGTGATTGGACACCTTCACGAATAATGAAGGTGTCTTTATCAAATTTGGCTTATTCACTCCGCAGATTTTTTTCATTGTTTTCAGATCCTCTGAATGTATTTATTATTATTATTATTATTATACAAGATTTTATAAAGACCAAAAGAAAGATAATATATTGTTCGAGGGTTATTTATTCTCTTTCGTTACAACTATAAGGTTATATAATGCAAAGAAACTTTAGCTTTACGTGGAAATCTCAACCATGGGTCGCTACATCATCTGAATGAGGAGGACGGTCAATCATCGAGCTATTACCCAGACCTAACGTCGCTTAACCACGCTGATCCAACGGTCATCTGTGTTAGAACGGACGAACGGACCACAAAGCATTCTCCTAAAAAATAAATTCGGAATTGTTCTCATGACAATTGGAGACGCTCCGTTTTGTATACGATAAGGTAAGCGCGCATATATATATTTGTATATATATATATATAATAATATATATATATATACTTACATAATCCTATTAAATGGGAAATAAAACCTAGTTTCAGTAGGTTTTAAATTCTACAAAAACAATAAATCCAAATAAATATTTCATTCTTTTACTAGACTTTTTATTTGAAAGAATTCCACAACGCAAATATTCTGCACAGGGTGTGTTATAAGTCAGATTAGGGCTTCATTTAATCATTATCCTACACTGAGGGTGGCACACCGCTCATGTCAGATGAATGCAGCCCATTGCGCTAATTCCAAATTATTATTATTATTATTACCAGCACTATCTTGAGTTGTTGCCTTCTCGGTAGCTTAGCGGTTTCTGTGTAGAGCCGAAATCGTACTGCTTCCTTTTTTTTAAATATAGTGTTTGCCTTTTTTAAGATAATCAAATAAATAATTCACACTTTCATGTTAGTATACTAAAATTGACAATAAACATTATAAACATTCTATGAGAATAATTATTTAGAATAAAATCTTATTATTTCATGCATAATGAGAATAAAATACACTGTCAATCGTGGATCTGAAGTTTTCCTGTATCTGCACTATACATCCCGACACTAAAGGGTAATTATATATATAAAATTATATATATATATATATATATATATATATATATATATATATAAACCACACATATAATATATATAAACTACACACACGCGTGTGCACACGCGTGTAAAAACATCGTCAATATTCCGTTAGAACGGGACAGTCGTCCAGTGCCCTTTTTGTCCATTTGTCAGAGTTATCTCATTGTATGATTGGAATAATGCTTCAGTTTTGCTTCATTCTAGCAACATTGTTAATAGAAATATTCTTGAGTCTGCTATTATCCAACTTACAAATAACTTCAACATGAGCAAAGGTCTTTTCAACTCGATCCCGTTGTTTTGAATTCGTTCAGAACGGATTTAGACAAGAAGGGCAGAGTGCTAAAACTTTGGTAATTTTCCCTTACAAATTTGTATGTTCCTCTTAAAATTTTTATTTTTCAATTTATTTTTATTTTTTGTGACCTACAGTATATATCATTCAGGCATTATCTATAAAATTGGTTGTAAACAATCCATTTGATCTTGTGTTGAATTCGGGCAAAGTGCTAAAATTTGTAGTTTTCCTTAAAAATTTGTATGCTTCTCCCACAATTTTATTTCTATATTTATTATTTATATTTTTTTGTAACCTATATATAGTCTTGAACTCTTTATTTACTTCAGTGCTCCTGAGGATGTCATTAGACGAAAGCATTTGAGCACCACTCTGTTTCCTTTCCTTCGTGGTTTTATTCATCATAAATATTTTTCACGTGTTACTTTCGTGAAATAATTTTCATATACATATATATATGTGTGTGTGTGTGTGTGTGTGTGTGTGTGTGTGTGTGTGTGTATTAAAAATTATACAGCGTGTGTGTGCGTATGTGGTTTATCGAGATTTACTTTAACTGAAAACATGAATTGTCCTACTTTAGGAAAGTTAAGGTAAATAATAATAATAGTATTAATAATAGTAATAATAATAATAGCAACAATAATTCACGGTTGTGAGGAAGAAGAAGAAAAACAATACTAGGATATAAAGAGCAACACTTAAAATTTTATTATATTTTGTAAATGTTCCACTTAGGAGTGTGGCTTGTTAGAGATAATTTAAGGAAGGTTATTCGTAGTTTATTGAGAATTATTTTTAACTGAAAATAGTATTTTCCGTACTTTGATAAACTGTAGGTCCTCTCTGCCACATTACCTTTGTCGTTACAAAGGAGAATAAACAGTCCTAGAACTTTTTTAATGCATGAAGGATGGACACGCGGATTAATGTAGTAAGCTGAAATTTATAAAAAGTTTTAAAAATTACTAATTAGTAATGAGTGAAATTTTATTTTGAACCCCCCCTCACAATATTGTCAACTAGTAAATTTTTATGGCCGTTCGAGTAGAGTGCCAGTTAAATAACTGTTCTTTGGAACATTTGTCTTTAATGATATACGGGGACATCTAATTAATATCTGTCATCCTCTCCATATATAAAAGCGTCATCATAGTGGTGGTATTACAGGCGCTCCTGGCCAAACATTTCTAACGATTGTACTGGGCATATAAACGATAGAAATAACTATGAAGTTATTGATTTTTATATATAAGGGATAGCTGAACATTTATAATATGAACCAATTGAATTACTCTCTTAATACTGCCTTTAATAATATATATTATATATATATATATATACACACAGTGGAATCCGCTTATTATAATCATGGATAATGTTATCAAACGGTTATTGTTATCAAAACCAGTCGGTCCCAAAACACTGTATTTAAAATGAATTAAAAATTATCCGCCTACTGTAATCAAAGTTCCTGTTATTGTTATCAAAATTGGTTGGCTATTGACGACAAAGCTGAAGTGGCAGCTACAATGACAGTGTCGGAAATATGTCAAGCTGTTACCGATGTAGACTCTGAATTAGAAGGAGATTGAACCAAATCTAGAAGAAGAAATTTCAGAAGCTCCTCCAACCAATGCCCAGATTCGAGAAGCTCTAAAAATACTTCGTCGCGGCGTGCAACATAGATCAACAGAATTTCAAAAGCATTACGAGTATGAGCAATTTATTAATGAACTACTAAACGCAAACAGTAGACAGACAACACTAGATAAGTTTTTTTTTAAATAAGTTTTAATAAGCTAAGTTTAATAAGTCAAATAAATAAGTTTAAATAAGTTTTTTTAAATAAATAAGTTTTTTTTTAAATAAATAAGCTTTTAAAATAAATCTATATTGTTTCTTATTAATTATTTATAATGTAAAGTTGTTTATAACAATGAATTTAATAACATAACAATGAATTTATAACAATGAATGTAAATTTATAACAATGAATGTAAATTATTCCAATTTTTTATATCCTTTGCTTAATGTTATCAGCCGGTTATTGTTATCTAAAAATCCTGTCCCAAAGTGATCACAATAAGCGGATTCCACTGTGTATATATATATATATATATATATATATATACGGCTGGGAACGAGTCTTTATCACCTTTTTGACCATTCCTGCCGCTGGTAACTGGTGGCACTACCAACTGGTCTGGACTAATCCATTAATATAATGTATACCGTTAATGAAATCTCTTAATATGGCTTTCGCTATCTCATGTGAACATCTCTCAGTAATATATATGTAAAGGTTAATTGAATTGAATTTTAGTTATATATACATATAAAGAATGACTAAACATTTCTAATATGGCTCGTTTTGGGAATATATAATTGCTCTCTTAATACTGCTTTTAGTGATATATATATATATATATATATATATATATATATTATATATATATATATGGCTTCTAAGTTAATTAAACTTCATTGGGTAACATCTCTCCAAATAATTAAATGGTTATATCTGACAACCTCTCCATATATAAATAATTAAAATAAATAGCGCTATTTGGCAACCCCTCCATATATAATTCAAATAAATAGTACTATCTGGCAACCCCTCTATATATAAGGAATTAAAATAAATAGTGTTATCTGGAAACCCCTTCTAAACCAAAAACCAGCTGATGCTGGGCCATTATGCGTCAGATGGTCCATGCGAAGGATGCTCTATCGTCTCTTAGGTTAAGGTTTACCTTATTAGGTTAGGGATACTCCTTTGGGGGATACCCTCCTCGCTTCTCCCCCAAAGTTAGGGTTTACCTTCTTAAGTTAGGGTCATCCCCTTTGGGGAGGTCATCCTTCCTCTCCCCCCAAAGCTCCCCCCTTCATGCAACTTGTGGGGTTACCCCACCCCCTTGTTGCGTAACCCCCTCCCAATTACCCCCACCCCTTCATACAACTTGGGGGTTACTCCCCACCCCTTGTTGCATAACCCCCACCCCCCTTTGCAGCATTGGTCAACATTGCCATTGCAATTGCACTCTACCATTTTGCGGCCATACTACTGGCATGGACCGAGAGCCCGAGCCATTAGGGGGCCCGGCGGCCCCAGGCCGCAATCATCATAAAACAGTAAGAATGTTCTCAATTGGGTCAAGTGGCTAATCGAACTGTAATATGAAAAAAATTGGATTTCAAGGGGCCTAGGACCTCATTATGGCCGAGAGTCCAGGTTGCTGTCAGTCCGCCCCTGCACTACATACATTTATATTACATATCGTATACGTCAATACTTCTGAAGAAAACAAAGATTAACCCCACGTACTTTGGAGGTGCTATTCTAAGACCGAATTCAAAGGCGGATCTACGCATTTCAGTAAGGGGGGGTCCAAAGAAAAAAAGGGCACCCCCCTAAAATAAAAAGGGCATAGTACCAAAATTTTTATCTTAAAACAGACCACCAATGAGCGAGTGTAAAATTAATTGTATTGTTTTATTAGATGTCTCATTCAAATGATACAAAATAAAAATCTAATTTCGGTACAAGTTATCACAGAAAACTGTTCAAACAATTACAAATGTCTTGCCAATTAAAAGAACTATCAGAATAAGATGAAGATAAAAATAGTCATATGGCTGCACCAGTACTAAGGGCACCTATGAAAACCATTGCAACTACAAATTTAGAAGTATAATGTATACAGATAAAGACTCAAAATAGAATTTGAATAAAATAAAATAACCATGATCTATTTAAAAAACAAAATTTGTTTTCAGAGGCATACACATCATTCAAATAGGGCACTTGCAAGAAATTGAGGAGGGGGGGTCCGGACGTCACTCCCCCCCCCCTCTAGATCCATCCTTGGAATTAGAGCGATAAAATCAGAAGTCATAAGTCACACTGTCGAAAAAAACTAACATTAATTTTCTACTGACAAACTATAAAGAGTGTTTAAAGAAATGTACTGTGCAGCTTTACTTTTGTGTCAAGTTTTCAATCAGATTACCGAAGTTTCTTTTATTGTTTACGTTATTTTCATTTCTTGCTACAAACGCTTTTATGTAGGTGTAAACCTACACATGGTTTATATAATATACTGTATACATGCTACCAATTGACTGCGGGGAAAACGCAACTTAATAATAAAGAGGAGCACCAGAAAAGTAATGAACATCCTTCATTCTTTAATTCCAACGTTTTGAAATAAACTTACTCTATCTTCAGACTAAAAAGAATGAACGACCAATTACATTAAAGTTATAATGCAATGACCTTTACAATTAAAAAAAATTCAAATTCAGAGTTTCATGGAAGGTTGGAAAAGTTGAGAAAAAATATTTAAATTACAAAATTTAAAGTAAAACAATAGATAAATACCTCAATTAAAACATAGCAGTTCTGTTATAGTATGGGTGCATCGAGTGAGAGGAGTGTGAGTGCCAGTGCCAGTACCAAATGAGGGGAAACGAAGGAAAAGCGGGGAAAAGGGGAAAAAGCAAAATTTTAATCACAGCTGTGTAAATAATGGGTTTGATAAGTAGAAGTTGTGTAAGATCGAGCCTGTAGTGGCTCATCGTTGCTAAAATTGTTTAGCAGCGGTGGAGGAGTAATGATCTCTTTTTGCCAGTCGATCATCTCGGTGTAGTCAGTAGATTGGAAATTGAGGGTTCGAGGCAACTCAAAGTTTCTGGTACCTGAAAATCGGGTTCTTGAAAGGATGATTTTCTGAATAACTTGCTTCCTAATTTCTAGTCTCTTGTCAGTTACCATTGATATGAGTATATTTTCTGGGTGGGCAAAGTAGGCGTTATTCTTTAATACTGGTTCTATGATTGATCTATGTTGTTCATCTAAACTTCGAAGCAAGCACATTAAATGCCAAAAGTTATATGCACCATCAGTTGCATTAGGATGAGATTTTATCCAAAACCACCCTGGAGCATAGACCTGCATAATAATCTTGACTATATCTTAATAGTCCAGGCAATCTAGAGCAAAAATAGCTTCAACCTGGGCAAAATTGCTTCAGAAGCTTTCTAAACTGTTTCCAGCTCAGGAACCATTGCAGAATAACATATCCAAAATCCGACAAAATTGGACCCCGGGAACACCCCCAAAAATGAAATTCAAAATGGCGGACTGGCAGTTTCCTACGAAATACAATAAATTTTAATTTCGCTTTGTAGAGAGAGTTATGACGTTTTTCTTGATCAGTAAAATGTTTTAAAACACATTTTCGTTTCTAAATTAACCTATATTACACTAAAAATTGTATTAGGCGGCTAGTATTAAACTATGACGTCACGTAATGTAAATAAAATATACTGTATGGAGTGTATGTGAGAATGGACATTGCTACATCTTTATAAACTTATATTATATACAACTCTTTAATTCCTACTACCCACTATCAAATCTGCGTATTTGTGCTTGTCATTTTCTTTAAAACTGTTATTATGTACTCCTTTTAAATACTGCAACACAGTTTATTAATTTGTGTTTTCTGTTTCAGACTGACTCGGTGTACGGCTGACTCGGTGTGCGTCCGCCTTCAAGAATGCAGACCCCTGAAGAATTGTGTGTGATTTGTAAGGAGAAATTGGACAGCGGACAAGAAGTGGTTCACATCTCGCAAAAAGGAGCAGATGGTATAAATGCATCCAGCCGCAGCCGTGGAAGCGATGTTGTTGCAACTTGCAACAGCTGGAATAAGTGTTCACGTTGTATGTAGGAAAAGGTTTACGGATAAAAAGACCATTGAAATAAAGAAGCGACAGACCGCAGCCGAGGCAATACCAAGGAAAAGTGCTCGTTTTCATGAATACGCATTTTCCAGTGCTACTCACTGTTTGTTTTGTGATACCTTTGTGGACTTTTTTTCCAAACACAAACCAAAATCAGAGCATGTCAAAATAAGAACTACAGAGTTCTCCGAAACCATAAAAAGGTGCTGTGAAAGCCGCTGCGATGAATGGTCGTTTAATGTAAAAGGCCGTCTGGAGTATTATCTTCGTGATCTTCCTGCTGCAGATTGTGTCTACCATCACACCTGCAGCGTAAATTTTCGAAGTGGAAAAAACATTCCTCGCGCATACTCCTCCGACGATCATGATTCGAAGAAAGGGAGACCAACTAATGAAGAGCAACACCAAGCATTCTTCAGACCTGTGCTTACCTGGAAGAGAATGATGATGAACAACTGTTGATTGGAGACCTAATTTCCAAAATGGAGGAATATCTTCAAGGAAGTCAGAGCTCTGTCTACGAACGCAGGCACATGAAGAGAAAGCTTTTAGAACGTTACGGAGACAAGATCATAATATCAGGTGAAAGTGGGAAGGCAGATGTAGTAACACTACGAGAGACAGCTAATGAAATTCTTATAGATTATCACAAAAAGTCGAAAGAATGTGATATAGATATAGAGCTACAGAAGATTTACCTAGTAGAAGCTGCTGCAAAAATAATCAGAAGTGATATCAAGTCTGTCGACTCGCCTAGAAAAGATGTGTATCCATCTCCAAATGACATCACTGCAGAAAGTGCTCTTGATTACATTCCCAACAGTCTGAAATTGCTATTATCAAAAGCATTTGCGGGACAGGATGCTTCAAGAAAAATAGGTGCAATTGGGCAGAGCATTATGCAAGCAACCCGTCCTAGAGGATTACTATGTTCACTACAGATCGGTTTGTCGGTTCAGCTACACCACAACTTTAGGTCAAGGTACCTTATTGACGTTCTCCATCAGCTGGGTTACTGTTCGTCGTATGCAGAAGTAACAAGATTCGAAAGAAACGCGGCGCTGGCAAGTGGGTCTGGCTCTTTTACTGTTGATGAAAACACTGCAGTCCTTCTAGCAGCAGATAACGTCGATCATGATGTCTGCACTTTGGATGGGAAGAATACCTTTCATGGAATGGGTATGATTGCCGCAATAACTCCGAAGATCAAGATCCACCCTTCTATTCACAGGCGTAATGTTGGTGACAATGACATTAAGAAGATTGCAACCGTTGACATTAGGGAATATAGACACGCGAGAAGCATGTTGAGGGACATCTCATTCCGCGAACTTCCAGTACCCACTGCCACCATAAGTCGACGTAGTCTTCTCTGGCAGATATCTTCAGCAGAAAGATCAGGTCCAAGTTGGTCCGGAACAATGCAAGCAATTCACGGTGGATCAAGTGTCTCACATCCAGTGTGGCGTCGATCACGTTCCTTCCCATCATAGATATGTCGCCAACTGACATGACCTGCATATTTTCGACATTACTATATTTGAGCAAGATAGCACGCGATCAAAAAGTCCCATGCATTATTACCTTTGATTAGCCTTTGTTCTGGAAAGCTTCCCAAATCATCAATGAACAGAGAGACCTGCAGGACATTGTTTTAATGCTGGGATCATTTCACACTCTGATGAATCTTTTGGGAGCAGTCGGTACTCTTATGAATGGTTCAGGATTGTCTGAAGTACTTCAAGAAATATAAGGACCAAATGCCGTGCAACACATGATGTCTGGAAAAGCTGTTTCAAGAGCGATACGTGGTCATATGATAGTAGATGCAGCTCTTAGTACCTTACTAGTCGCAGACGTTTTCCCTCGTAATGAAGATGGAACTCCTCATGACCTCCATAAGGAAGCTTGTGACCTGCTCGACGATGTTATGACCGCCAAACAATCAGTTGAGGATGTGGAATCTTCGAATGCATTGTCTCAGATTGCTACCACTTTGGATGCGAAGAAAACTGACCTACAATCTACTTCGCAAACAAGTCAACTCTGGTTGGAATATCAGCGAATGATCAACATTGCACGTTCCTTGATAACAGCAGACAGAACCGGCTCGTGGGATTTGCACTTGCAAGCTATGCTGGAGACCATCCCCATAATTGCAGCAGCCGGACATCACAATTACCTGAAATCGATATACCTGTACCTGCAGAAAATGTTAAGTTTGCCTTCTGAAAATCCAGCCGTTAACAAAATGTTCCAGGAAGGTAAGTTTGTGGTAAGAAGAAGCGACAGATTATGGGCCGGACTCGGCACAGACCTGGTGATAGAACAAGTACTAATGCGTTCCCTGAAAAGCAGAGGCGGACTGACACGCGGAAGTGGATTTACAGACATCCAAAGGACAACGTGGCTCTTTTCTATGCCTCTGTGTTCCACTTATAACTTAGCAATGCAGGAATACACCAGAGTTTTGTTGGAAAGTAGTGAACAGCACAAGGAAATGAGGGGAAGTAGACAAATCAGGGACAGTAATGACATGAAGAAAGTACTTGAACGTCTGGAATCCTTATCCCCATTCCATTCTACCTCGGGTCTCTGCAACATTGTAACAGGGCTAACTGCTGATCCTGGAGTTAACGTTCATCAATTGCATTCAATCGGTACGAACATTGTCGTAAAAATGATTGGGAAACAAGCCTTTACATATTCTGCCAAAAGATCTGACAAAGTGAAAACACTAGGATCTGCTTCTGCCGTTGTGATCACTGATGCTTCAGATATAGAAGTAGATCCTGCACTACTGTTTCAGAGAATGATGACTGTTGCCACTGGCGGAGACATGAATCTTGAAGATGTCATGTGTTACGAACTGTGTGCATATCCTCCTGCATTGTTCGAATCACGAAGTATCTTGAGGAAACCCGATAAGTCTCAGCTAGCTCATGCAATAATCAAATACACTGACACTTTACGCATGGAAGAAGTTCAAGAAATTCAGTGCACAGACCAGTACGTATTGGATGGTGGATCTCTACTACATCGTGTTTCCTGGCGTCAAGATGAAACATATGACAGCATCGCCAACTCATATGCCGATTTCACTCTGAAAACATATGGAAAAGCAATCATTGTTTTTGATGGCTACAACAGCTCTCCTACGATCAAGGACATGACCCACAGAAGACGCAGCACCAAGACAAGCAGAAATGTGAATCTCAGTCCAAGCATGAAGTTTGTTGGCCAGAAGGAACACTTCTTGGTTAATGAAAACAACACGCAAGCATTTATTTCCCTCGTAGGTGAGATGTTGAAGAAGCACGGGTGTACTGTTCACAACGCAGATGGGGATGCTGATGTGGACATCGTTCGTGCAGCAGTTTCCTCATCAGAAAATGCAACTACAACAGTAATAGGGGAAGACACCGACTTGCTGATTCTCCTTCTGTACCATGCCAAGGACAGTGGTTTCAAGTTGTACTATCGCAGCGATATAAGACGGGGACCATCTCCTAATCCTGTGTATGATATTCTCAGCATTCAATCATTGTTAGGCAATGACATCTGCAAGTATCTCCTGTTTGTGCATGCTTTCACGGGCTGTGATAGCACATCCAGAATTTTTTCGATCGGTAAAGCCAAAGCATTCGACACACTGATGAAGGTGGCTGAACTCCGTTCAGTTGCAAATACATTCTGTTCTGATTGTTGCCAACACTCTGACATTGAAGCCGCTGGAAGAAAGGCAATGCTTCTGTTGTATGGCTGCAAAACACTTGAATCCACTAACGCACTACGTCATCGAATGTTAGTTGAAAAGGTAGCTACAGCTAAATCTTTTGTTACACCCGAACGTTTGCCACCTACCGATGCGTCCACAAAGTACCACAGCTTTCGCACATACTTTCAAATACTAATCTGGAAGTCTACAGAAGAGAAGATCGATGCAGAACAGTGGGGTTGGTATGTAAAGAATAATTCCTACTACCCTACAGCCTGCGACAAGCCACCAGCTCCAAATTATCTACTCAACATGATCTGCTGCTCCTGCAAGACGAAATGTGCTATTCAAGATGTGGATGCAAGCGTAATGGAATGCCCTGTTCAGCCGCTTGTGGCGAGTGCCAAATCAGTGGTTGCGATAACAACCCAAGTACCGGTAATCTATCCGATGATAGTGATGAAGAGGATTAATTTCTGTATGTTTGTGACCAGGTATCACTTCTTCTGTAATGAACATAACTTGAAACTGGGAGAAAAATAATTGTTGTATTATTGATTATAAAAATTTGTAAAAAGCTATATAACATTATATTTGCGTAATAACTGGTTGTGTTGTATATTTTTTTTCGTAGGAAACATCCAGTCCGCCATTTTGAATTTCATTTTTGGGGGTGTTCCCGGGGTCCAATTTTGTCGGATTTTGGATATGTTATTCGGCAATGGTTCCTGAGCTGGAAACAGTTTAGAAAGCTTCTGAAGCAATTTTGCCCAGG
Organism: Bathynomus jamesi; assembly: GCA_023014485.1. Lineage (NCBI taxonomy): Eukaryota > Metazoa > Arthropoda > Malacostraca > Isopoda > Cirolanidae > Bathynomus > Bathynomus jamesi. The sequence continues at coordinate 34,067 of JAJOZX010003869.1, forward strand.
TCTAACTACAAATTGCCTGGACTATAAAGGTTTTTATCGGGATTTGGCGTTGAGATATATAATGGAAGGACCCTGTTGGCTAGAGTTAGCCAGCGAGCATGGTGAAGGGTACCTGGGGATCGAGTGGACAGATCTTGAGAAGTGTCTCTAGTTTGCACTGCCAGACACATATCATAGAGATATTTTTGATCACTGCTTAGCTCCTTCACAACATTTGCTGGAATTTCTTTAATGTTTCCCTTTACGCGAGAATATTTGATTACCTCCAATTTTGTTAAATCTGTTTTCAGTTTATTCCCAATTGAATCCACAAAAGTATTTGGACCTGTTGTTTTACCATCAATGGCTTTATAGACGTGCATAAAAGGCAGCTCATTCAAATGCAAGAGGCACACCAACCACTGCACTGGTCTGTTACGATGAATTTCAACCAGTTTTATGGCTACACCAATTTTTCCTGTATTTACAGGAGTACCATCACACAGTAAAGCTTTGATAGTATCTGTGCTGTTCGAATCTGTAATAATAGTTATCAACTCTTCTGCTATGCAGCGAGCAGTTCCATTATCTGGTGTGACATGGTCTACATAGATGCTTCCAGGTTCTTTCACAATAACATAGTGTTCTTTTTTTATCTTTCCACTTTAAGTTAATGTGTTATCTTTCCTTCCATCAAATCCAAGGCACTCCATCTTCAGATTTTCGGATTTAGACCTAAAAGTATTTGTTTCACCCATGCGATTTCTTTCTCTTTCTAATTTCTTCCTGTCAAGCATAATGGTGTGGTTAAGGATCCCCATATCTTTTAAAGCTGCATTGACTATTGCGGCTGCAGCTCTACAACTTACACGATAACGATCTGCTGTTAATGCTAGGTTTTTATAGGAGTGCCTGTTCTGAATATTCTGTCAATTCTAAATCGGCCTCATAATCTACATCCTGACTCTCTGAATCTACAGCCATTTCTTCTTCGGTATTTTCTATAAATTCCGATGGTAAAACATTGATGGCTTTAGTCATTTCTTCTTGTGCTTTTAGTTAACGGTTTTGTGCTTCTTGGGCTCTTGCTAAAGATCTCTTCTTTGTTGAACTAGCTATGCGATCAATTGTTTCTAACTGATTTTTTTTTTACTCACAAAAGACTCCCATTCTCCCAATGATATTTTATCCTTACACCTGCAAGATTTCCTATCAATTCCCTTATCATAGCATTCATAAGAAGATATATCAAACATTTCATCATACTGAACTACTTTTAAGGCAAAACTTTCATTTCTTCGATGTGACGGCACCTTCTTCAATTTTGAGGCTTCTTCTATTAGTCGACTGACTTTAGCCTCTTATGGACTAAATATATAAGGAAAGGTTTAAAAAAATAACTTGTTTTTTTTATGTTTATTTGAGACTTAAAAGTGAAAAATGATGAATAAATGTTTATTAATTCTTCTAATTAGCAAAAAATGGGTGTGTGCCACATTTGGCACAACCGCCCATAATGGTAAACAAGTTTTCTCATACATCAGTTGGTACCTTGGCAAAAACATTACTATTTATTTTTTACTTTGTATGAAAATCATAAAAACAATTACCATTTATATTGAGACATAAATGTATGTCACATTTTTACATTTGATTATACTTTTCCTTTGGCAAGCAGGATTTTTACATCTCTGACGGTCAAAGATGATAGGCCAATGACCATATCCATATTCCTTTTGTTTTCTGTCATATCTACGAACATTTTGAGCAGTATGACCACTACCAACAGTGCCTGCAAGAGTCACACACTTGTTGTCATGCCACTTCAGTACCCGAATTTCAGCTCCTTGAATTGTTGCCTCCTTTCTTCATAAGACCCTTGGCCTCGTTTTTCACCCCACACTAACTATCTTACAGTTCCCTAGTCTGTTTGACCTTACAGTTCCCTAGTCTGTTTGACTTACAGTCCTAATGAAATATATTCCTTTGTCAGTAATGCTGACAAAAGTTTTAGAGAGGTAAACCAGTTGTCAAAGACAAGACAGTGACAGTTGTGATTAGGAATAATTTCTGCCAGCCTCATTACAATGTTGAAGAAGCCCCAAATCAATCGAGTCAGCCAATGGTTCAATCTTCCTGTGTAGATTTCAAAGTTGTGACTAATCCAGTGCTATACTGAGAACAAAGATTTTATATCCCCACTTGAAGGCTTACTGGGGATATATTTTTGAGGGATGAGCGTCCATTGAATGCACGATTTGCTCATCTATACATAGCATCGTGGTTTAGGAAAACTTTGGAATTTGGGTAATAAACATTCTATTAGTGGTCTAATTTTGAAAAGCCTATCTTTATTCTCTGTCATTAGATTCGCGGCATATGGTGTTGTCATTGAAATGCAAGCAGCTTTTAATTTTTTCCACCGGTCCCTTGAAAAAATACTCAGAAATATGGGGAATTCTAGTAAAAGAATTCCAATACAGCCGTTGTACGTGGTAAATTTATGACTGACATGTACATGACTGTTCCTAAAAAATTGTTCAAGTTCTTGCCTTGTAAGTTTTAATGGACTATCTGGGTTTACCTGAACAGCAAATAAATTTGATTGCTCAACTATAAAATCCAAAGTATTGTCTTCAAAAAAGTATCTAAAATACTGTATAGGAGTTTGAATGGAGATGCATGACTGAATGTCACCTTGAAATTTCGGTATTTCACGAGCAGAAGTTCCAGTCCTAATGGTTTTCCATATAATAGGTCTTGCAGAGCGTTCTTTTTCTGCTGAAGTAGGCGTAACATTCTCTTCATCTGCAATACGATACATACAAATGGTAACAGTAAGTAAAGAATAACACATATGTATAATATAAATAAAATAGAACAAACGATCAAATAGTAAAAAAAATCATCAATCAAAAAGTATTACAGGCCTACATCCTTACTGCTGTAAGCAAATCTTATAAGAATTTGGAAATAGGCTTATTTCTTCTAAAAAAAATTTTATTTCAGTATATATTTTAGCATATAATGTACCTATTACACCAATCATTACATATACACTATAGTGAGAAGATATATACTTTCATTTTGTATGCTATCATACCTGTACTGCTTTCGGTAGAATCAATGCATTCTTCATTCACTGAAGCTACAGGTGAGAACTCTTCATCACTATTGCTAAGCTCATCTTGATCACTTCCTTCTGGAATTGGAAAAACCACATGCTTTTGTTCGTTCCTTGCAGGTCTTTTGTAAAACTGCGCTGATTCCATCTGAAGCATAGAATTTTTTTATATAAATATAGGCCTATATAGTAAATATATAATCTGATATATAAAATAATGTATAATACAAATATATAAATAACCTAACGCATAGATAATATATAAAAACTCAAAAGAGTAGGCTAATAAATCAAGAATTAGTAGGCAAATAAATCAAGACTTGAAAAACATGGCTGCCATTTATATTGCCTCCATTTCCTGATGTGCCAATTTTGGCACAAGCATATTTACTAAAAAATCTACCATTCAATAAATGTTCACAATGAAAATATTTTACAAATTCATTATAACAACGTAAATAATCATTTACAAATGTTAACAATCATAACTTACCTGTAAATATTGGAAAAATTACACAAAAAGGAGCACAGGTTGAATCAAGAACACAACTGCATCGTCCGTGAATGAAAACCATGGGTACTAACAAAAACAATTTGCCAAATGTCGTTAGATTTGCCTTCAGTCGAAATGCGCTCGTGCCAAATACGGGTCATTCGTCAAAAGTAACAAAGAATGAATCATATTTCATATAGAGCACATAATTCAGTTCGTGCCAAAAATGGCACGGTCGTCGTTAAGAGGTTAAGATAGATACCTTTGGTGGTAATCGTAGGAAAAGAAAATTTCATCCAAATGTCTTCAATATCTTTTACAACAACCTTGTAACAATCATTAGCAGTTGCTGATCCTTTTGATTTAGCTTCTTCACATAGGCGCACAAAAAGGTAGTCTCACAACATCTGCTTTTGAAGGAGTCATGACTGCTGGGAATTCCGTAGGATATCCAAAGGCTGCATTTTAGGACTTGCTTCTAGTAGTCATAGTTTATATTCAGAAGTGAAATCAAATTATATGTAATTTATAATTTATGATAATTCAAATTATAATTAAAACAAATGCAAATTATTTCTATTTATGTGAAAAATTATTTCTATTTATCTGAAACATAAAAATATCAACCATTAAACAAACAACTGATAACATATAACAACATTAAACATAGGCAAACATAAAGGTAAAAAGGAGAGGAGGGGCATGTGATAGGGGTAGTAGGGTAGCACATGCTTGATGTTTTAATATTTTGTTAAAGTGATAAAAAACCTTCTCACATAGTGTACTTTTTAAGAAATAACATTTTTGCCCATTTAAATATATGCAAAGATGAGGGTAAAAAAGGAGGGGAGGGGGCGGTATGTGCTAGGTGTAGCAGGGGTAGCACATGCTTGATATTTTAATATTTTGCTAAGATGATAAAATGAAACTTCTCACATAGTGTACTTTTTAAGAAATAAAATTTTTTTCCATTTTCAACCCGACGAAGGTTAAGTTTGTCACTCTACCATAGATCTACAGTTTAACGTAGAATCCGAACCACGCCCCACCAGCATCCCACCGTCTTAACCACTAGGCTACTCAGGATACCCATTTATTTCCCAACTAATTTTTTTTTATTGTGTGGAAGTATGAACAGCTGGGTTTACTGTGCGCTGCCTGCCGTCACCGGGTCTTGATCCCGTTGCCGATGGATTCGTAGTCAGCAACGCTAACTACTGCACCACCGAGGCGCACGATCAAAAGGGAACATCACTATCCCAAACTGCACTCCAACCAACTCCCCTTATAGACCCCTTTGTAGGCTTATTCTGAGGTTTTGACTTCCGAACATTCTCACAATGACAACACTTAGTGCTCTGTGACCAGACCAGACCAGCACCTCCTACTACATTTAAATCTTTTAAGGGAAATTACTGCTCAATAAATATACACTATGTACTTGAAGAGTGGCTATCCTTATGAACTTAATAATAGGGATGGGGGAATAATGACGATTTTTGGAAATTGACAACAAGACGAATGGTCTCTATGACCATTTTCGCTGCTGAATACGAATCTGGCTGGTTCTTGAAAATGAAGTTTTGACCTGGTTCAGTGGATTTTTTTTAAAATGGCGGGCAAAAAATAGTTTTCTCTTTTTGATGCTTAAGAAAACCGGTACCCTTCATATGTAATATGTCTTTCCAGATGTTTTCAGGGTCGCTGAAGTTGAAAATTAACAAATCAGAGACATTCGATGCGTGGTTTAGCGGTTATAGGCAAAAAATGGAAAAGAAAGGTATTATTTTATTAAAAAAATCATGTTCAGAAGAAACACAAGGTATTCATATCAGTTCCATGATGTAATTCAAATCATGAAATCATCATATTTACAACACATTGTTCAATAAACTATCAGTATCACTAGTAACATTGTCCTCTGGTCGTAAGGCATTCTTGATAGAATTTCTCAGTTCATCTACACTAAATTTTTCCATTTTTAATTTCCCGTCTCTCACTTTAACACGTCTCATTTGACAAATATCTGGTGTGATGGTGATTTTCAAATAGGCAATTTCTGTGAGGAGCTGCTTTTCGTTCAGTATGTACAGAGCATCCAGGTTGTTTGGAATCATACGGTCTCCATGTTTCTTGCAATTTTCCAAAACCGCCAATATTTTGCCAGCTTTTTTCTTTTTGAGCTTTTCTTTTTTCAGTAGGGACAATTTCTTTGCAGCATGAACAATAGCTAGAAAATCTTCCTCTAATTTCTTCACTTACTTGACTTTTTCTGAACCCCTGGCCCATTTCCAGGATGCCTTCTTATCCTCAAGAGACTTTGATTCGAACGAAGAGTCTATCAGAAGTCCGTTAGTAACAATAACATTTTTTTTCGAGTGCGTTTGAGTGGATGTGCTACCACCACTGGCCCTGATTCGGTTGTCAAGTTTTGAAAATTCTGATTAGCATCCTAAATTTGTCAGAGGGGCATACATCAAGTCTGGATTAGCGTCTTCGTCTGATCTTGTTAAATAGTCCATACAAGACAGCTGATTATTTACAGTATCAATGACTTCCTCTAGAACTAGCGCTCCAAGTTTATCTTTACCAGATCTGGCTTGTTCCTTCCTTACAGCCATCAAGTCATTCAATTCAACCATCTTACCTTCAAAGAAACGTTTTACTCCAGACCAAGTTCTTTCACTTTTCTCGTCATCCTTCTTGTCAATTCCAAGAAGCTCCATCATAGGGAAAATCATCACTTCACCCATCATTGTGTACGTTTGGGAACAACACATGAACCATTGACTTTGGATGAAAGATGACACTACGAGAACTAGCTTGTTACTGTTGACCTCTACTCCGGCATCGAAGAAAGCTTGGATGAAGTCTCACTCGCCAAATATTCTTTTGCTAACTCGGCGATTCTCCCAAACCAGTTTGCCACGAATCCTTTGAATCCATCACATTTGAGTCCATTATCCGTCATCCAAGATTTATAGTCATTATATAGGGATACCAAATGGGATGCGTGGCTGAGAGAGAGCAATTTAGCAATTGCAATGAGTCCCAAAGTATGAATGGAAGAACCAGGAGAAAAGAAAACTTTTTCTCCTGCCGTAACTTGAAGTAGATTATGTACTCCGATCTTCTGTTCCGTATTTTTAAACACTTTGTATATAGCGTGATCTACTCCTAAAATGATATGGGCGCAGCACTTCAAGATCTTGTTTGATTCGATTCCAAGATGCTGTAAACGTATTCCACATTCACTAGCTCGATCAGACATCCAGAAGTCTATTTGAGATTTGAGTTCGTCAGTGGTAGAATTTGCTAGTACAGTTAGACAACTCAATTTGAATTCGTAAGCCCTGACTCCATCCTCTCCAGAATGGCTGACGTTTTCCAGATATCTAGTTGTCAGTGACTTTTTCATGCCAGATGGACCAGTGATGGTGATGTGGTCATCCTTCACGTCGTACAGCCGGTGGCCGGCAGCCATGGTCGTATCGTCAAGCCCTACACTCACAACGTTATCCTCTTTGTTGAGGATTTGTTGAGCCACATACTCTAGATTCAAGTATGAAGCATCTTCCAAGTATTGCATTATTGATCTGCGGCTCGGAAATACATCCGTCAAGTCTGAATACTGGTGACGGACTTGTAACTCTTCGTCTTCACTCTCCATCTCACCCTCACAATCTTTCATTATCATCTGCCTTCAGCTTCCAATCTTGATCAAAAACCATGTTCGCTACGCTTACTATCACTCGAAAGCTCTTCAGGAGAAGTTCTTGTCTCAGCAAAACACTGGACTATATACCGCATCAAGTTTTCGTTCAGACTTTTTTTGCCAGTTCTGATTTTCATTCGGAAATGCAGCTTGCTGTTCTTTACTCTTCTCCTTGCTTAAGTCTTCTTCCGATGAGCGAAGTTACGATCAGTAGAAGGAACTGTCTTTGCCGTTGTTGGTTTTTCAAAACTCGGATCGTTTTCAGAATCGACTGAAGTTGCTAACATTTCAGTAATTTCTGATCCCTCTAGCTCCCTTTGCTCTCTGAAGTTGCTTTCTGTTGCTTTTCGCTTTTTCTCCGGGGATCTTTCACGAGTTTCTTTCCTCTTTTTGTATCTCACCCAGTCTTTTGGAACTGCATTTGTACATATGGCTTTATGCGCACCAAAGCAATTATCCCAATAAAAAGTCTTTTCCTCATCAGTCATTTTGACCCCAAATTCTTCTGCAAGTTCTGCTTCGTAATCCTCATCGTCATTTCTAATGTTGTAGGCGTTCTTAGTGAGCTGATCATTAAAGTCGCTCGCTTTTTGGTACCATTCGACACTTTTAGGTTTTTGTTGGCAGCGTTTATTCTTTCTCAGTTTGTTAAAATGTTCATAATCGTCTCTTATTTTTTTCGTCATTGTTTTTTCATGCGTGGGATAGACATTTTTATTAATCCAATCTTGTTCAGTTCATTTGCAACTATCTTGCTGGCATCATCTCTAGTCATTGACTTTTCTGTCCTTTTACTCCTTTTTTGCAAAGTGCAAGCATCCTACCAATCACACTGTCCCTGGTGGCAACTTTCCAGTCTGTTTAAATTCGTCCATTTCTGTGTAGGTTTCCCCAAAAAGTTCTTTTCTGGCGGCACTGCGTGATTTCCTTTCACCAGCCATCATTACCAATCAGCAGTCACTAAGCATTAGGATCTGCAAGTACAGTAAAACCCCATTAGTCGGCATATAACACCGAAATATTGTATTTGATATAATATTTACTATTATTATTAAAGTATATACACTATATCATTATTAAAGTAATATATGCAATTATTATTAAAGTAAATTAGCACAACATTAATAGTACAAGAAACCACAAAAGAGAAAGCAGCCAAACACCAGAACAAGCCAAAACACTAAAGTAAGCCTAAATAAAACATCAGTATTACGACACACTAGATACTTAACAACATTGAAGAATGAACATAACCATGATTAAAAATATAGCAAGCATTTATCAACTAATTATTTTTTCTATCAGTTATAAAGGTTTGGAGGTGGGAGGCCTCATTCATCCTTTATGTTCGATATGGATCGGGCATTTTTTCAAATTTTTCATCATCTATCTGCTTAACTACACTCCTAATGTCTCTCATTTGTTTATTTTCGAGTTCAGCGACCATGAAAACACATGAAAAAACATATTACATGTGAAGGGTAGCGGTTTTTTAATCATTAAAAAAAAAAATCGATTTTTTGGCCGCCATTTTGAAAAAAACCCACTGAACCAGGACAAAAATTAATTTTAAGTCAAAGAACTAGCGGATTCGTATTCAGCAGCCAAAATGGCCATAGAAACCACTCGTCCTAAAAAAAAATGTTAGATTCCCCCACCCCTATTAATAATTAGCTATTCGGAGGTTTTGACTCGGAGAATTCCCATCTACCAATAGGGTATTATTTAAAAACTCCCAATGCTCTGTAACCAGACCCAATCAGCACCTCCAATTACATTTAAAACAAAAAAGAAAATCGGCCACTCCCAATACTAACTAAAAACCACATCCCCAATTTACCCACCCTTTAATGCAAATTGATGCTACTAAAATACTTATCTAACCTATTCTTAAACATATTAACTGAAGTGCTTGCCACGACTCGTGCAGGTAGGGGCCCCAGTGGTTCCCAACCAGTTTTGGCTTATGGCCCCCTTAGGAACCTTATTTTTTCCTGTGGCCCCCATAAGCATTATTTTCAGTAGGTAATATGCAGATTTAACTCTATTTTACAAAATAACATTTTCCTGTGGCCCCCTTCAAATGTGCCATGGCCCCCAGGGAGTCATATGGCCCCCGGTTGGGAAACACTGACTGGTAGGCTATTCTACCTCTCGACTATCTTAGAGGCGAAAAACCCCCTTGCAACGTTGTTTCAAAATTTTTACCCTTTATTCTAAAACCATTATTTCTCGTCATGTTTCTATCGTCTAAGTTAAAGAAATTCGCATAATTTACGTTATCTAAACGATTTAAAATTTTAAACACCTGAATTAATTCGCTTTTTAAACGCCGCGTTTCAAGCGTATACAGATTCAGCTCTTTGAGTTTATCTTCGTACGGTTTACCACGTAAAGTTGGTATTATCTTTGTTGCGCTTCGCTGAACCCTTTCTACCATTTCTATACCTTCTTCATATAGAGCGACTAAAACTCTACAACCTAAATGAGGCTAAGAAGTGGACGTAATAATGTCCAAACAATATCTTTAGATTCATATTCAAAATTACGAGAAAAAAACGCAATATTCAATAGCTTTACTTCTCGCGACTGAATACTGTTGAGAACTTTAAATCTTTAGTAACAATGACACCTAAATCTTTTTCCTCAGAGTCTTCATTTAACACTATTTCCCATAGTGGAGTTAAATTTACTGTTGTGGTAACGTACAGTATATGCATGACTTTACATTTATCTACGTTAAATTTCGTTTGCCACTTATTAGACCACTCAATTAAATTATTAAGATTGCGCTGCAGATTCTCTCTATCTAGTAAACTAACTGCTTTACTCGCAATTTTAGTATCGTCAGCAAATTTAGAAATTTTATGCACTAAATTCACATCAAGATCGTTAACGTAAAGTATGAAAAGGACTGGTCCTAGAACGGACCCTTGGGGAACGCCGCTACATTAGTCCACCCTGACTCATTCCCATTAATTACTTCCCCTTTTTTCTGCCAGTTAACCAATTACGCCGGTCTGCATGAAAATCGATTTCTTTATTTTGAGTTGTGATTCTGAAGCAGTTCGCTGCGCTGAATTAAAAAATGCTACCAGTTTTTTTCTATCACCCACAATTTTAAAGTTATTAGCAAAACAATTTTGGGGCGTTTTGTAATTTTTTACCTTTTTTATCTTTAATTAATTTCGTTTTTTCATATTTTTCAGATAGATAATTCTAACATCACGTCTTTAAAATTTTAATAATGGCTTCTAGAGGATGTACCCATAGTCCAGACATATTTTGTTATATTTGTGGTCGGTATGATGTTGTAAAACAAAGGACAAATGTAACGACCTTCATTAAGAGAGCTTATCATGCTTATTTTGGAAATAAATTAGGAGATCAAGACAAAAGTTGAAAGAAAAGTTTGCCATTTGGGATCCCTATGGTATGGCGCGAGCCTAAAAACCATACCGACGACTGCTACTTCTGTTCTTGCAATGTTAAAGGTTATAATGCAAAGAATAAAGAGAGCCTTCAATACCCAAGTCTTCCATCTGCAATAAGGCCGGTACCCCATGGTCCAGAAGTTTCTATTCCCCGCCCACCCGAGAGTCTGGATCAATACAATTCAGATTCTGATTCAGCTCCAAATCCAGACAATGATGATGTTTATGAACAGCCAACAGCTGACCGAGATCCTCCTAAACCATTAACCCAAGCCGAACTAAATGACTTAGTCAGGGATTTGAATCTGCCTAAGGACTCTGCAGAACTTTTGGGGTCTAGATTGCAGGAGAACAATTTATTGGCATCCGACACATACTTCGCTTGGTAAAGAAATCGTGAGAAAGACTGTGCCTTTTTTCGAAGAAGATGGTCCCTTGGTATTTTGCAAGGACATCACAGGATTAGTGTGCAAGCTAGTCATCGAATACCAAACCACTGACTGGAGGTTGTTTATAGATTCCTCTAAAACCAGTCTAAAAGGAGTGTTACTGCACAACGGTAACAAATATGCAGCAATCCCAGTGGCCCATTCTACTCATTTAAAAGAGACCTATGATAACATGAAACTGCTTCTGGAAAAAATTCAGTATCAAAATCACAGATGGATATTGTGTGGGGATCTCAAAGTCCTTTGCATGTTACTTGGGCAGCAATCAGGATACACTAAGATGCCATGTTTCATCTGCGAATGGGATAGTCGAGCACGTGACCAGCACTGGAAGAGGAAAACTTGGCCTCCTAGAGAGAATCTTACCCCAGGATCAAAGAACATTTTACATGAAATCTAGTTGAACCAAATAAAATCCTTCTACCGCCCTTGCACATTAAGTTAGGCTTGATGAAGCAGTATGTCAAAGCATTGAATAGAGAAAGTGAGTGTTTCAAGTATATTTGTTCAAAATATCCAAAGATTAGCTACGAGAAAATAAAGGAAGGTGTTTTTATAGGTCCTCAGATTAGAAAGCTATTGACAGACGATCATTTCCTGAACACAATGACCAATAAGAAAAGAAGCATGGCTTGGTTTCAAAGATGTTGTTGAAAACTTCTTGGGAAACTACAAAAGCCAAAATTATGAAAGACTGGTGGAAAATATGCTTAAAAAGTTTTGTGCCTTAGGCTGCAACATGAGCCTGAAAGTTCACTTTCTTATTTTCGCATCTTGACCGTTTTCCCGAAAATCTCAGAGATGTCAGTGAGGAGCAAGGGGAACGATTTCACCAGGACATCAAAACCATGGAAAGAAGATATCAAGGAAGATGGCATACAAATATGATGGCGGATTACTGCTGGTGTCTGCACGAGATCAGCCTAACGCACAGCATAAGAAAACACCAAAGAAGCACCGGTTTAGTCGTCATTAGTCAGATCTACCTTCGTAGTCTTAAGTCTTTGGAATAAGTCCTGAAATGTTTGCAAGTAAAGAAGGTAAATATATTTTGTTTCTTTCAGTTATTTTTTATATTTTTCATAAACAAGGCAATATGCTTGTCCAAGAGCTAGGAGCTATTTAATTCTGCTTTAATTAGGTTTTACTCTATCACCTAAAGATTTCGTGCTACAAGGGGTGTTGTAATACCTCATCTGTCCCCAAATGTTAACTACCCATTGATGGGAGGGGAGAGAGTATTTTGCTGGGAACGGGCTGGTTGTTATATATATTTACCCTACATTATTATGTAAGCGTTACTGTAGTCTATAACAACAAAATTTATGTTTAGCATGTGCAATCCAATGTTGGTCTCGATAAGATGGTTCACATTTGGGGATAAATGGGGGATTTATGACACACCCGTAGTAAGAAAACCATACGTGATAGGGAAAAACTAACTATATTTTTGAGATCAGCGCACTCAAATTATAGAATCACCAACTAGTTTGTAAAAATCGATCGACAAGTTTTCAAATGTGTACTGGTGTTATCTATCCAGTAAGAACTTGACTCCTTATTCCATGAGCACTAAGTTTTTCTAACAATCGTACATATATACAGTATATATATATATATATATATATATATATATATATATATATATACATACATACACACCCTTACCTTATGAACCTTATGTTGTTTCGTGCGTTGGTCTCTCTTCACACGGAGGTCAAGCTGGTGGCCCCGCCTCTCTCTCTCTCTCTCTCTCTCTCTCTCTCTCCTCTCTCTCTCTCTCTCTATATATTATATATATATATATATATATATATATATTGACGATTGGTTAGTTAGGTTAAGTCGTAATAGTTTCGTTAGTTTTAACGTTTTATTTGATGGATTCATTTAAAAAATGTCTCCTAAAGATCTTAGGGATCTTTTCCAAATGAATGACCCCACGGGATTTAGCTGAAAATTTGTATACTAATACATTTTTATATTCTAATAATGAAAATTACATTATTTTTCTGGAGAAATATGCGCAATACGAAAAAAATTGCATTTATTTGCGCACTAATTTGCATGGCGCATGGCCGTTATCTAGTTTACACCGCTCATGGCCCCTGTTAATTGAATGCCCGATTATGTCAATTGAATGGCCGGTTAGATCAACTGTACGCCCTTGACGATTGGTTAGGTTAAGTAGTGATATTTTCGTTAAAACTAACGAAAATATCATGACTTAACCTAACCAATCGTCAAGGACGTACAGTTGACCTAACCGGCCATTCAATTGACCGCGGGCGACTCGCAAGTAGATAGATCACAGCATTGCATTATCATATGCTCACATACAAAAATAATATTTAGACTAAACTAGGTCTAAGCAGGCAACAAATAAACATTAATAACAACAACAAAAATTACTGGGTGCTACTGTAGTATGCGGTCTACCTACGATTGGTTAGGTTTAATCATGATATTTTCGTTAAAACTAACGAAAATATCATGACTAAACCTAACCAATCGTCAAGGGCGATTGACAATGGGATGTAAACAAACAATTAGTAAACAAGATAAGAAGCTATAATTAAAAGGTAGACCGCCGAATCGTAGGTAGACCGCATAGTAGCACCAATTACTGTTTATGCGAGTTCGTATGGAGAAAAAGGTATGCAAATGAAGATTTATTTATTAAAATATTATTAAATATTGCAAATTTTAATAAATAAAGGATATTATCTGCGTTTTATTTTGTAAAACCCACTACATAACTACATAATTTAGATACCGGTCATGCGCCATGCAAACTAGTGCGCATATAAATGCAATCTTTTTCGTATGTTGCGCATATTTCTTCAGGAAAATAATGTCATTTTCGTTATTAGAATATAAAAATTTATTAGTATACAAATTTTCAGCTAAATCCCCTGGGGTCGTCCATTTGGAAAAGATCCGATCCTAGTGAGTGTAGTTTACGTTCCCCAACTTTGACCTAGTGTAGTTTGTGTCCCCTTTTGCGTCAGGAGGACGTAAACTACACTTGCTCCAAATTTATTTTTTGTCTGTGCAATTTAAAAACGGAAAAAGTGTTCGAAAACATGTTACGCTTGAGACCATAATAAAGTGCATGAAAAATGGGATCACTTTAATATATTGCTTCCCAAAGCATTCGGGAAGCAATATGTTAAAGTGATCCCTCCTGGGAAGCAATATGTTAAAGTGATTAACACTGGGAAGCAATATGTTAAAAGGAGAAAGGTTGGTTGGTTAGAAAGAGGTTGGTAATCTAGGAGATAACCTACCGACCGTAAACAAAGCTATAAATATCCTAACCGGGCATTCTTTATATATTTAATGTAGGTCAACTGAATGCCCGGTTAGGTCAACTGAATTCCCGGTTAGGTCAACTGTACGCCCTTGATGACTGGTTAGGTTAAGTCGTGATATTTTCGTTAGTTTTAACGAAAATATCACAACTTAACCGAACCAATCGTCAAGGGCGTACATTTGACCTAACCGGGCATTCAGTTGACCTAACCGGGCATTCAGTTAACCTACATTAAATATATAAAGAAAATGAAAGGATGAAAAAAGGAGCTACTCAACTCGTACTTGTGGCAAATGATGTGGCGTGACCGATTCTTCCGAAATCCATTTTTTTTGTTTGTGACCATATAGCGCAACAATTCTAATAAATTTACTTTCAATCTAAAATTTTAACATGTTATGATTTACTTTTTATGCCTTTACTTTATTAAAGCGAACATTTTTTATGTACTCCTTATCCTAAATATTGGGAAGCAATATGTTAAAGTGATATACACTGGGAAGCAATATGTTAAGGAGAGGTTCCTGGGAAGCAATATGTTAAAATGATCCGAAAAATGTATACCATATATACTTAATGCCAATCATAATTACACAAAGATATATATACTGTACATACGAATCATATGAAAACGTTATGAAAGATGAGCAGTCTCGGACTAAGTTCCTCTGTGAAAGATACGAGTCAATGAAAGTAATATGAGCATTGGCCAGTGAGCATTTATTAATTAGCTTTAATATGACTGATTCATTGCATCAGCCAATGAAATTAAATGAATACTCTGTGGCTTTTTGTAGACTCGCTTTCATTTTGAAGGAAAGGGACCACAACGTCTCTGACCCTTTAAGAACCCGGGCCCTGGGGCACTCCCCCCCCCCCCCCCCCCTAGACGCTCCGCCATTGATTATTGCTTTCAAGTTGCTCGACTATACGATTTCTAATAACTACTAAAAGCTTTCCAATTATAGAAGTTAAACTAATAGTGTAGGTCTACAGTTTCCCGTCTGTTGTTTATCCCCTTTTCTTAAAATCGGGGTTTACATTAGCCAATTTAAAATCCGAAGGAACAACACTCTGCGATAAAAATTTATTAAAAATTTGAACTAAAGGATCAAGTATTTCATTCTTTAACTCTTTTAGATGCTTTAAATAAATTTTTTTTAACTTATCTATGTAGTGAGAATTCTCTTCAGTGTAAACAATTATGTCAGTAAGCAATAAAAAATCCCATTTACATCACGAAGCATATTACTAGCCTCCGGAATAAAAGAACTATCCTGAACTGTAAAAACTGATGTAAAAAAATATTTAATATTATCGTTATCTCCCCACAGTTATTTCAGTTACCAGCCGAGTCTACCTGTATCCCAATATTGTTCCTCAATGGATTTCCATTTCTAACGTAATCGTTTATCAGATCTAATTAAGTGCTTAACATCGTAAATCTATATAAGTCTGAAAGTGCTGCTCACGGTCCCCCTTATACCTCTTGTAGGCTATATTTCTCTCTGTGATTGCTTTTCCTGTATTTCTATTCCACCATTTAGGTTGCACATTTAATTCACCTCTCTTAACTCTTGTAGGTACACAGCGCTCGTTTAAATTTATGAATATATTCCTGAAATTATCCCACATGCTCTGAAATAAACATACCACGCATGTAAATTTTATAAACGCCATTTTGAAACTATGAAATAAATCTTTATCCCACACAATTTCACAACTTTAGAATATTAAACACCGATAGCTGGAAGATTTCTTCGCCCTTTTAACAGAAATACACAATCTCAATAAACTGTTCACAAACTTCTTTCAAGAAGAGCTTCAGTAAACATCTTAACAACAGGTTGGCATTTGGCAAAGTGAAGGAAGTTATGGTTACTAGTGCTGGGTAGCAGTGATGTAGGTCTCGAGATCGGTCTCGGTCTCGAGACCGATCTCGAGACCCAATTTGCAGATCTCGATCTCGATCTCGGTCTCCGCTATTTAGATCTCGGTCTCGATCTCGGTCTCGACAGACTCGGTCTCGGTTTTTCTCCCCGAGACCTTTCGAGACCTCTCGAGACCGTAATGAAAAATATATGTTATTGGCATACTCATGATGGTGGCTTGGTTGAACAGACACAATTCAGAATGTTTATGAAAGTTTGTAAAAGTAAGGGACTCTAGGTATTCATTAACCAGTCACCCTGTTTTGAGTTGACACGTTTGTCTTGCGGGAGAGTGTGGGTCTGTATTTTTTTAGGTTAGCGCTCCAAAAACTTTTGCCCCCCCCCCCCCCCCCCCGTCAGATTAATTTTATTGAAAATGGAAACACTAAATAGAGAATTATATATATTATATATAAGTATATATTATAAGGCCACTTAGTGTTGCCAAACGGCGTGTCAACCTCTGTGGCGTGATAAAAACGATTATCCTCCCATCCAATATGTATTTGAAAAAATAAAATGCTTCACACAAAAATAATGCAAGAAATACAGCATAAAGAAAACAGTACCGATAAATTCAAGAGTCAAACCAAAGTTCCGAGACTAATGGCAAAATATCAAAGCTATCGGTCCAAGCAGAAGAACGTTGAAACTGGGAAGATTTTGAACCGCAGGGAACAGTTGCGGCGGTACCTTTTAGAGATCGATGAATCTCATATTTTAGACAATTGCTCCCCAATAAAGTTTTGGCACCAGAAAAGGGATAAATTCCCATCACTGGCCAATATTGCCATGACTGTTTTAACAGTGCCTGCCTCTAGTGCTCCAATTGAGCGTGTATTTAGCCATGGAGGCATAATAATGAGGCCCCACAGAAGTCGAACTTCAGCAGATCTTCTGAGCATGCTGATGTTCCTTAAGTGTAATGAGCACCTATCATGCTTTAAATAAATACACAAGTCAAACTGGGTAGTGGGTACGTTCATTAAACCTTCTGTAACAGATATAAAAGAAGTAAATAAATAAAAAGTACGTGTATATATATATTCATTTGTTAATTTATAGGCTACACTTTTTGCATTCAACACACTACATCTGAGAAAGTAGTTATTGTTTATTAATATACTTAACATAGTCTAATTTCCATAGTAGTGTAAAACAAATTGAAAGGGCATGAACTTGGTCTCGATCTCGATCTCGGTCTCGAATTTTAAGGGTCTCGATCTCGGAAGGTAGATCTCGATCTCGAACCTTTGATCTCGGTCTCGATCTTGGTCTCATAGGATCAGGTCTCGGTCTCGGTCTCAGTCTCGGACTTGGTGGTCTCGACTACATCACTGCTGGGTAGACTGCTTCATTGAAACCATATAATTTTTCCAGTAATGAACAGCGTTTGGTCGGAGATACTAGCACCGGACTTAGGTTAGGTTATTCTTAGGGTAGCGTGAAAAATGAGGTTAGATTAGGCAAAAACGAATTATTGTACCATAAAGATTGAGGTCGGGGGTTCGACTCCCGGTGGTGTAATATCACTGTTATGTCCAAAACAGAGTTGAATGGTGGTGTTTAATATTTTCACGTGTTACTTTCGTGAAATAATTTTCGCACACACACACATATATATACACATATATATACACACACACAAAAATGTTGATTTTCAAGTTTAGGTTGCGTTACGGTACTCTATATTGAATTTTCTATTTTATTTTTGGGGGAGCGGCACACCCCCCTTGGCAGTGTCACTGCTACTCCCCATTACCCCTATTATCCCCCTGTGCTACCTTTAACGCTTTCACTTTCTGTTGACCATAAAGTGCTGATGTAGTGTCACATCCTGTTAGATCATGTACAAATAAGAGGTGCCGCTTGGTACTTCCTAGTGTTTGTTGAAGTTGCTTCACGCTGTAGAGCATCTGTGGCCTGCTGTGGCACAGCATGTATACATTCATGGATGGTGTTGAACGAGCTACCGACATAGCCAGGAGATCAGTATCGGTCCCAACAACCACCAGTGGGCGATCACTATCTCATTCTGCCATCTGGAAAGCTGTTGAAAGTGTCTGACTCTGCCTGTTTCACGGTGATTCCAGCGGACTGTAGGATCGGGGCAATATTTCAATGAGGCGCACCTTGTTGCAGTTGTTTCTGAGGAATTCACCCTGAGTTGTGGTCGTCGGCAAATTGTATGCAACTATAATGTCTACAGAAGTATAGATCTTTGTTCTGCGAATCTGTTCTGCTGACTTGGTTGATGCAGCTCCATCATATCATCAAACACTACTGTTGCCCTTGAATTGTAATGTTTGATGTATGTTTTATAAGCCTCATACACATCCTGGTATGTTGCTGGTTTGGGCCAAACTACTGTGTGGAGTAAATAGCCTCCATCGAATAAAGATAGCATCATCAGAGATTGTGCTCTCATGGTTGATCAGAGACTTCAGCATGGTCCCCAAAGCACTCTTTGTTGTTTTTCGCATTTGCCCATCCAGAAAGAGTGATGGTGGCTGTGGAGTCAGTTCATACTTAAGGAAAATTTCCATCTCGGTACTCGTGCTCAGGATACAAGTGATTCTACTAAACATTAATGAAGGATTAACAACTATATTCTTCCCACGCTTTTTGATTATGTTTCTTCATAGTAGCAAGCTCCCTAACTTTGTCTTTTTGGAAAAGTCACCCCAGAATATATCTTACCTGTCATTTTCTACATTGAACACTTGCTAATGTGAATAGCTTCATCACAATTCACAGAATCATTTGCCAGGACCCCAGTGGAAATGGAAAACAAGATATCTGACTCATGTTTGACAAATAGGGGATGTGCCTCCAACCACAGAACAAAACAGTCAAGGTCAGATTTGTCCCTGGACTTATTCGCTGGACATAGATCTTTGTGCTGCTGAGATGTTTCCGAATGAACTGATGTGAAGGCCTCCAGTGCATTACAGATGAGTACACATCTTGGCAGTGCATGGACCCACGTTGTCAGTGTGCTGTCCGTGATTCCACGTTCATGTGTCATCCCACCAGAAGTTTTCAATACTCACATTAGAAACTGCTCAATGGTCTGATAAGAGAACACGCCATCCCAGAACTCGAATGGTGAAGTACCCCTCTTCTATGAACTGCTTATATTCCTTTTCTGGCATCATATGCTGCAGATCCATCATCTTTTGACATACAGGTGGGCTGACTTAGCATACGCAATATGCCCAGCGGCATAGAAATAAGGAAGCATCTGCTTCACAGAGTGAAGATGAAGCCACCAGTCACTTGTTCTCTCTGCACGTATGTAGAGACGCGTAAGGGACACCTGTTTGAAATAGTTGATCCAAAGTGTGGCTGTCTTTCCCTTTCCAGCTGCATCCTTACATAGATTTCCAATAATCTCGGTCATCTGTTTGACACATTATTCGTTAACTACATCATCAGGATCCTCTTCCTGGACAAGAAGAGCATCGTACAATGTTTTTAATCGTTCAGTATCATTTCCTTACAAACAATTTGGTGTCTGGAGGAGGATCTTTCCAAGTGCTGCCTGTGTTAGAAAGTTTGCCGCCAATGGCCGGGAATATGCATGGCCACTCATCATGTGTGCACTGAACCTTTGGCATATACTGATTCCCACAGTTCCTCAAGACCACTCCCTCCCATGATGCATTCTTCATTTTTCCTTAGCAAGGAAGAATTGTGTACGACATTTATGGTGGTACCTTGCCTCAACTGCAACAAGGTCAATGCACTTTTGTACTCGTAATAAAACAGTACTGCAATCGTCTTTACGTTCAGTTGCGCGATGCAAAACACTCATAAAATTGAATTGTCTCGAGTTACAGACCTCCTCCTTTTTACAGCAACCTTTATAGACACACTTGCTTCCTCAGCACAACACAAACAATCACGTTTAAAGTCAAATTTCAGTTTTGAAGAACGCAGATTATTCGTGGGTTCTGTAATGGCTGCTGAGGGTGAGTCGCCTTTTCTTTGGTAGGACTTGATACTGTCTGTTCTAGTGTACTGCTTCAACAATCAGTATGCAACATCAGTGACAATGTAGTGTTCTTTAGTTTGTCTGCCAACCCATCATTGCGTGCAACACTAGATGAGATCACTGTCTGGAGACCTTTAGGTGTAATTTTCGACAATGCATTGCTGGATTCAAGCTCCTCATTGCAGATCACACAATGGGATGCCAGTTTTCTGGAAATAGAAAAAATTTGATGAACAACTTATTTTACAGTGTGATATCATCGCTTATAAAAATTATATCTCAAGCTAATAAGCAAGGATAATATAAAAGTTAACAGCAAAATAACCCAGTGAATGAACACAACACATTCTAAGATGGCCAAATCGGGAAAGATCAATAAGTAGGTATTTTTTTAAGTTCGTCTTAAAAATGTTAACAGAATATAAACATTATACGAGAGCCACTCAATATATTTTGCCCCACCTTTTTTTTTTATTTCCAAGTTTCCTTGTAGAGTTCCAAAAATTTTGTACACAAGTAGTTACATACCTTTTTTACAAGTTTTTAATTTTCCACATAGTCTCCATTATTTTCTACGGCTTTCCTCCACCTCGAAACAAGAACAAGGGCCTTTATTCCTTGCTGGTAAAAGTCCACTGGGTTCCACTGGAGCCACCTCTTAACCTCCTCAACAACCCCATCGTCACTCTGAACCTTTCTACCACGAACAGCATCCTTCATTACCCCAAACAAATGGAAGTGTGAAGGTGCCAGATCCGGGCTGTATGGAGGGTGGGGTAACACAGTCAAGCGCATTTTTGTGATGGCCTCTCTTGCTTGCAAACTGTTGTGTGGTCTTGCGTTATCGTGCAAAAGAAGGATGTCTTCCAGTTTTCTCTCCGGTCGAACTCATTTTATACGTCTCTGGAGGGTAGCAATATATGCCCGAGTTGATTTTGTCCTTTCTTCATAATGTCCACCAAATCATCCCTTTCATGTCCCACAAGATGGTGGCCATAACCTTTCCTGCAGAGGGAGCCATTTTGAACTTTTTCTTGCGGGAGTCTGCGTGATGCCACTCCATGGATTGGCGTTTTGTTTCAGGTTCAAAGTGGTGTACCCAAGTCTCATCCCCAGTCACAATTCGTGAAAGGAAGTCATCCCCTTCTGTCTCGTATCGAACCAACGACTCGGAAGCAATTTCTTTTCTTTGGGCTTTGTGGTGTTCAGTCAGTTCGCGAGGAACAAACCGTGAACACACTTTTGAATATGCTGAATTATCGTATTCACACTTCCTTCGCTAATTCCTAGCTCCAGTGATAGCTCCTTGTATGTGATGCGCCGATTTGATCGAATGATGCTGTTAGCACGTTGCACAGAGTGAGATGTCACAGCCGATGCTGGGCGACCGCTGTGCGGCTCATTATCGAGGCTGTCTCTCCCTCTCTCCGATGATCTCATACGTTTAGACCAGCCTCCAACTGTGCTTCAATCAACAACAGCATCTCCGTAAACGTTTTGTAGACGTTTGTGAATATTTCCAACTGTTTCCTTCTCTGCGGTTAAGAACTCGATAACAGCTCTCTGTTTACAACGTACATCACTGTCAGACGTCATTTTCAAAACTGCGTTAACCATCGGTTTTATAGAAGGGCGTTTAAAAGCGGTTTTATACAAGGAGGGGAGGTTCAAACTGGAAAAATCTGGTAATGTGAAGCGCAGAAAGTTCAAACTTACGGCCCAAAAGACATTTCAGCCCCATAGCCTATTATTTAGCTAAGAAAAAAGGGGGGGCAAAATATATTGAGTGCCCCTAGTACTAGTCAGATATTCAGGCATCTAATTTGTAGAATAAAATAAAATATTACAATGTTGCATATAAGTAGCTTTTTCATTGGTACAGTTGCCCACTATGGAAGCTACCCACACAGGCAAGTTGCCCATAGCAACTTTAGCACACACAGGAAACCTGAGGACTTTTAATATGTTATTCACCACTACTTTAGGGAACTATTCTGACAAAAATCAGCTTAGTCCTATTTATTTCCAGTTTTGGTCCATATGAGGACTAATGCTCCTGGCCTAATGTATTTCTTGACAATGAATATCGAAAAATATGCTCTCGCCAGTTATATCAAAATCCAAAATTTTCACCAGTTTTATGTTCTTTTTTTTTACACTCATTAAAGCACTTTTCACATTTAAATCATTCGTTACTACGTTCTAAAACTGTAAATATGCCAGTATTCACATTCTTCTTCTACTAGTTCAAACAGTCACTTAATGTTGACATGAACATCTTTACACTTCGACTTTAAAACTATCTGACAGTGAGAAATATTAAACATGTATTGTGTAACGGCATTTAGAATGACATCATGTATTGGGGAAAGTTCGTTACTGAAAGTAATTTGTGACTTTATGTATGGGCGGGGCTTTTCGGACTATCTCCAAACCACGTCTGGATTCCTCAAATTCGTCCGTTAATTAAATGTTAATTTTTGAAAACTGGAATTTTTTAAATGCTTACATACTTTTAAATATACTTTTATATATACTCGTATATGATCTTCCAGTTATCCTAACTTCTAAAATTCTAAACTTCAGCTATCATTTAAAAGTAGGGGTGTATGTACAGTCGCCTGCAATAGTTCCGCTCCACCCTCTGCGAGATGTAGCAACAACGCAGTCCCTCTTAAACCCAGCACCCAACCCTCACTCACTCCCTCTACTCCTCCTCCCCTTCTCAGGTGTTGTCATAGTAATACTTTTAGTTTTGGAAAACCAATGACAGAATAAATATATTGTTCACTGTAGTTTTGGTGGTAATGCTAGGGCGACTATGTATTTTATTCATGCATTATTCCTAAATTTAGGGAACAAAGTAGTTAGGATATTTCGCAAACGTGGGATACTTTAAAAACTTTCAATCATACGATTTTGATGTGGCCATGTTATAATTGAAGTGTAAGATAGTTGTAGTATCGACTTTTCCTCCAGGCAATAACATTTCTGTTTAAAGTCCATACAGCATCAACAAATGATTATCCAGAAAAAGGTATATCCATGGTGAGATAATGATAACAGTTAATTTTTATTACAAAAATAAACATGAATCAAGTAAATTTAGGGATTTTCTTAAGAACATACAAAACATAATGTTCAAATTATAAGGAACTGACAATTGTTCGAGTAAATAAATATATATTTACTACAGCACAACCATAACATTATTATACACAATTTCGCGACACTTGGTCCATCCTCCATTAATATTAATGACCTCTCGTAGCTCATTTGGAACAGATGCCACGTGATTGTAGGTGATTTGTGGGTTTGTGCGGAAAAGTTCTCACTCTGCCATGGTGTGTTCCAGCAGGTGCCGAGATGTCCACTCCTGCCCAGGCTCCCAAACGTTAACCACATTTGTCCACACATTTTCAATGGGGTTTAGGTCATACCCCTTGGTGGGCCAGTTCAGCAGCTCGACATCTTGTTGTTTCTGAAACCACCGTCTGATGATCCTGGCAGTATGAACAGGGCATCTATCCTGTAATATCTATGTTAACCCTTCGTCTATGTCTTGGGTGGTTCGAGGTTGACGGGGGTTCTGGTTAGGTGGCAGCAACGGATTTTCTCACTCTGGGGTAGCTGGTACCGTGTTGGGAATCGCAGTAGTTTCTTTTATACTACACCCCGATTTCTTCTTGTAGTGGATCGAAGGATTCTGTGAAAATTTACTAAATTATCTGACGGTTCCCCGATTCTTCTTGCAGCATATCGGGAAATTATTTATTCTATTTTAAAATTAAGTTTTCTGGAGAAAGTAGGGCTCAAAGGGGAAGACAAAGAGATCCTCTGACTTAATTTTTCTGCCTCTCAGGCAGATCAGAATAATCAGAATGATAATTTGAAAATTTACAAGAGTTTTTATATATTTTTTTTAGGCAGGAAGGAGGGGCCAACTGCAAAAGCCCGAAAAAGATCCCTTCTCATAGAAGAAGAAGAGAGCCAAAATCAAGGTCCGGGGTTTTCGAGATAACTAGACACTGCGTTTGAAAGATGGGAGATCATAGACAGTAGGAAAGATGGATTGAGGAAGATTGTTCCAGAGTTAACTGGTTGAGTAGATGAAAGACTGAAAATACAAATTAACCCTTGCATTACATAGTTGGATAGAAAAGGAATGAGAAAGTGTAAAAAATCTGGTACTGCATGCTCTCCTTAAAGGAGGAGGCATGCAGTTAGAGAGTTCAGAAGAGCAATGTCCGTTATGATAGCGATAGTAAAGAGAGAGTGAGGCAACATTGCGGCGAAGAGAGAGAGATTGAAGACAATCAGTAAGAGGCAGGAAACTGATGAGACGAAAAGCCTTTGATTCCACCCGGTCAAGTACGGCTGTGTGGGTTGAACCACCCCACACATGAGAAGCATACTCCATACAGGGAGGAACAAGACCCCTGTACAGAGGCAACTGAGTGGGGGTGAAGAAACTGCGAAGGCGGTACAGCACACCTAACCTCTTAGAAGCTGTTTTAGAAAGAGAGTATATATGATCTTTCCAGGAAAGATCACGAGAAAAGGAAACGCCAAAAATGTTAAGAGAAGAGGAAGGATTCAGTTGTGTGTTGTTGAAGGTAAGGGGATAGTTGTGTGGAAGATTGTGACGAGTAGACAGATGGAGGAACTGAGTTTTGGAGGCATTGAAAGCCACAAGGTTTTCTCTGCCCCAATCAGATACAGCAGAAAGATCAAAGGTCAGGTGCTCCATAGCCGTACTACGCGAATCATGGAGTGACTGTTGAGAGGGACGCTTTGGGAAGCGGGTGGAGAAGTGAAGAGTGGAATCACCGGCATAGTTGCAAATAGGACAGGCAGTGCGAATTAAAAGATCATTAATAAATAAAAGGAAAAGACTAGGTGACATGATAGAACCCTGAGGAACACCACTGTTAATAGCTTTAGGAGAAGAACAGTGGCCATCTACAACCGCAGCTATTGATCGGCCAGAAAGGAAATTAGAGAGAGGCACAGATAAAAGGATAGAAACCGAAGGAGGGAAGTTTCGAAATTAAAGATTTGTGCCAGACTCTATCAAAGCATTTGATATGTCTAATGCAATAGCAAAAGTTTCACCGAAATCACGAAAGGAGGATGACCAAGAGTCAGAGAGATATGCAAGAAGATCGGCAGTCGAGCGTCCCTTGCGGAATCCATACTGACGATCTGAAAGAAGATTGTGAGAAGAAAACTGTACAAAGAGTACACTTTTTCAAGACCAAGTGTACAAAGTAAAACGTTGATTTTTTTTTTTACAATGTATTGTATTGGAAAACTAGAGATATAAAAGTTAATATTCACACTCAAATTAAAAAAAAATTGGAATTTAGCACTATTAAAATGTTAATACCGAGTCCACAAACATATGAAGATATGATCAACATTTTTCGCATTTCTAAAAACGTACAATGGCCCTTAACCCCCACCCCCAGCGTAGGTTTGTACGCTGGTGAAAATGTTGATAATTGTAAACGGCCCCTAAGGATAGATTCAAAAACTTTGGAAAGGCAAGAAATCAAAGCAATTGGACGATAGTTGGAGGGTTGAGAGCGGTCACCCTTCTTTGGGACAGGCTGAATGAAAGCTAACTTCCAACAGGAAGGAAAAGTACCAGATGAGAGACAAAGACAAAAGAGTTTGCCTAGGCAGGGTGTCAGCACAGAAGCACAGTTCTTAAGAACAACAGGAGGAACACCATCAGGACCATACGCCTTCCGAGAGTTGAGCCCAGATAGGGCAGAAAAAACATCTTTAGAAGAGATTCTAATTTCAGACATAATAAAGTCAGAGGGGGGAGGAGATGAAGGAACAGCACCGGAATCGTCGAGGGTTGAATTGTAAGCCAAAGTTTGAGCGAAGAGTTCAGCTTTGTCAGGAGAAGAGACGGCAACTGTGCCGTCGGAATGGAAAAGAGGGGGGAAAGAAGAGGAAGTAAAGTTGTTGAAGAGGTTCTTAGTTAGATGCCAAAAAGAGCAAGAAGAATTAGAATTGGATAGATTTTCACATTTTTGTCGGATGAAGGAATTTTTGGCGAGTCGAAGAACAGATTTTGCACGATTCCGGGAAGAAATGTAAGATGAGTGAGAGTCAGGAGTTGGATGGCGACGGTACCTTCTGAAAGACTCCTCTCTGTGGTGGATAGCATTACAACAAGTAAAGTTAAACCAAGTTATTTGCATTAGCAGTAGGAATAGAATATGGAATGTACGCCTCCATAACCGGGAGACACCTGTGTGATGCGCTCAGGACACCCAGAAGGGCCCCGGCCACGGAAGCAGTAAGAATTCTATAGGAAATCAAAGAAGTACTGCCTAAGAGCCTCCCAATCAGCGGCGCCGAAGTGCCAAAGGCACTCCTCTTGGGAGGATCCAAAGGCCGAATTGGAGCAATACGACAGGAAACAAATATAAGATTGTGAGTGGAGGAGCCCAACGGAAAGAAAAGTTTGACAGAGTAAGGAGAAGGATGAGAGATAAGAAATAAATCCAGAATGTTGAGTCTATCTCCAAGGCGATCGGGGATACGAGTAGGGTGCTGTACAATCTGCTCTAGGTCATTTAAGATAAAAAAGTTGTAAGCTAGTTCACCAGGGATGTCAGTGAAATGGGAGGAAAGCCAAAGGTGGTGGTGAACATTGAATTCTCCTAAAATGGAGATTTCAGCAAAGGGAGAGCGGGAAAGAATGTATTCCACTTTGGAAATGAGGTAGTCAAAGAATTTTGGATAGTCAGTAGAATTAGGAGAAAGGTAAACAGCACAGATGTATTTAGTTTGAGATTGGCATGTAAGCCGTAGCCAGAGGGTGTAGAATTCAGAAGATTCGAGTTCGGGAATACGAGAACAAGTTAGGTCATTGCGTACATATACGCAACATCCACCTTTGGAGTGAAATTGAGTATAGAGAAAGTAAGAAGGTACAGAAAAGGGGTTGCTGTCAGTCGTTCCAGACATCTGAGTTTCAGTGAGGCAAAGAAGATGAGGTTTAGAGGAGGAGAGGTGGTGTTGAACAGATTGAAAATTTGTGAAATGGCCACGAATATTGCAGAAGTTTAAAAAAAAGTGAATCAGACAGAAGTCCAGAACATATATTAATAATTTGGTGACATCATCATTATTTAATGTTGACCTGTTTTGTTTTTTATTCTCAATCGGCAGAATTTTTTTGCAAAATATTTGAAGATAAAGGTAAATTTTTGCCGCAACAGTATCCTGGCAGATAAGCAAGCTATGGCAAATCATAGTGTTATCATGATTTGCCGAGTTAACTAAAAATCGAAATTGAAATATACATTTTATTATGGATTAAAATTAAACATGCATATCAGCCAAAATTAAATGCTTAAAATTTAAAATTAAGTGTTAATTTAGAGTTTTGGCAAGTTATAACTTCATCTTTTACAACTAAGAGAGAATGTATAAAAACATGAACATTGCAGAAATTAACACGATTACATGATTAAGCTTAATCTAAAAAATGATTAGGTAATTTAAAAGAAATAATTCATCAGTTACTAAGCAAAAATAAAATAGAAAGAAAATTAATTTTTTTTTCAAACTTGCATTCTATATACAGTTAGTGTCACACGAGTTTGGACTTTATATGCAAAAAATGATGTTAGAATTATTCATTTTTACTTATATATTAATATATATGTAGTAATGCTTAATATAAATTTCTGTTTTGTTTAATTAAGATAATGTTTAATATAAATCATTGACTAATAATTATGAGATTACGAGAAAGCATGTTTGTTAGATTGTAAATTGTTTAAAATGGGTAGGGTTGGTAATCCTGAATAGGCCCAGAGAGTGGACTACCCTATAACGTTTTAGTCTTGAAGCAGCGCGTTACGCGATAGGTTGACTAAATGTAACGTAAAATTAATTTAGTGAGTGTCCCTCTCCGACGTAAATATATTTAGTAATATTTCATACTCGCATACCCCTAATTAACTAAACTATTTTCGAAATTAATAAAACGTAATAAGTGTTAATAAGAGTATTAATATCCCCCTTCCCCATTGGCTTTATAACGGTCTTTTAGAGTCAGGTCTAGGCGCGCTACCATGATATATATACGATACGGCAAAAAGAGTGTAGAGAAACAAAGTGATAAATGAAAGAAAGAGCCGATAGAGAATAAATAGAGAAATAGTAAAGTAGAAAGAAGCGTAAATAATGAAGATAATAAATAATAAAACCTATTCACTACATCTGGTGGCTAGCGGTGGTCTTACATCATATTTTGTGAGGCTTACCCACGTGTTAGTATTTCGATTAAAATTCTTAAAACCCGGTATAATAACAAATAGCGTTAATGAATATTTTATTTCGATTATTAAAATATCTAAATGCAAAGTTTACCCCGTTTGCAGGCAAATTTCGATTTTCATGCCTTAAAATTTCATTGTAAATAAAATATAAAAATGGCGCTTGCCTTCGCGTCCTGATAGCGTCCCTGATAAACTTCGCGCCTAAGAATTTAATTGTTTCGTCCAGTTCCGTTGCTTTTCGTTTGTCCGACTCAATATTGCGAGTCATTATTACGTTAAATTTCGTTCATTTTGGTCGAGAGGATATAGTTTGAAAATTATCGTGCTGCCTGGAGACTCAATTTTTTTTTCATCTCTTCTACCCTTTCAGCTTACCTTTTTAACTTTTTGTTTAAAACTTTTGGAATTAGTGATAATTGTAATAATCATAATAATAAGAATAATGATTTGTACGTAAGTGAATTGTTAGTTTAAATACAGTATGATACACATTTTATATGGTCCTTTCAAAATGTTTTAGCGAAAATTTGTGAGAAATTTTCTGGGTTTCATTAGCAGATTTTTGATTATATTTCGATTGCCTGTATATAATAATAGGATTATTTAGTTTATATAGATTTATGGGCTTTTTGCTTCGCTCGCTTCGCGCTATATAGGTTAAGTTACAGTTAATTGACAGTCGAAAGGTAATCTTAAACATATTAAATTTGTCAGATTATAAGTCGCCGTATAGGATTGTGTTAAATTTCAAAATAAGCAGAATACATATATTATATACCCATAACCTTTGGTAGGTAAGCTGATTATTTTTTCCCCCTCTCTCTGTTTCTTTCGATTCATTTCACGACAATTCCGACATATTTGGTAAGATGGCTATTGTATCGTACTTAAGAAGAATTTCTTGTAGGCCTATCGTAAAATATTGTTCGGAGATTAACCGTTATTACGGTATGTCTATTGAGTAGTAAATTCTTAGTTATTTAAAAAAAAATTAATTGGTTAACATAAATAAGCATAGGATTTTCTTTAATAAGCACAAATGTTATGCGTAGATTCTAAATTGTGCTTTTCACGCATAACATTGAATTTATTAATTATAGGCCTAAAAGCGGCAGTAAATTTTATTTTATTTTGGCGGCCAATGTGAGTTACGGTACACATTTTACTAAATCTGGAAATTATAATTTTTTTGAATTACAGAAATTTGTGTAGAAAATTTTCTTTACGTTTATAAATTCATTCAATAATCAAATTTATTTGTACAGGTAGGCCGATTTTTATTTTTCTTTCCAGTTCAATGACAATGGTAAAATTTTTAGTTCAAATTTAGATTGTATTCTAAAAAGGATGTTTTAATTTGATATTTTAATTTGGAATTAGAAATGAAAAATGTTTTTTTTTAGTTCGAGCGTTTGCATGGAAAATATTACGAAATATGTTAGGATATAATGCAGTTTCATTCGGTTAGGGATTTGTATAGAGGTTCGCTACAAACAAAGCGACCGCTCTTAATTGTGTAATGTGTGTTTTTGTTTACAGTGGGTGCGTGTATTTTTTTAGTACATATGATCTATTCTTATTTAGTATATAATGCAAATTTGTAGTTTCACTGGAAACGGTAAATTACTGAGATTTTTGTGATTTGCAAACCATACTGGGGTTTCTTGTGAAGGAGAGAGTTGTATCTCAGATGTAATTTGCGAATTGCAAGTTCAATTCTTATGAAATTGACGTTTCAAGTTGGAATACTGTATTAAAATAATTTTTGGTAGTAATATTTAATTTTTTTTTACTTTTTAATAAACTGTTTAGAAAATTATTGTTGTTTAAACCTTCAGTCGGAGTTAACTAATGCATTTGAAACATTGATTCAAGTGTACACTCGGAAATGGAGCCTTCGGGATAGCCAGTAACGTTTTTGTGGCGTCTTTGTGTGTCCTCCTCAAAGCAAGAGGGTTCATGATTGTCAGAGAATGGATGACATGAAGTTTCTGGGGTTCATTTTTGTCTTTTGTATTTGGAGGTATTGAGGTGATTTCTGACGATAGTTTGAACAATAATAATTCTTAAATTATACTAACAGTTACTATGTATGGGCGCTTTTATATTTATACTGTACAATTTTGTTTAGCGTTTTATGACTTTTTTTTATCTTCTCTGCTGTGACTGCCATAAGTGACCTTATTGGTAGCTAGATTTGATTAAATTTTTGCTAAATTTTTTATTTTTTTCCGTGAATTTGGCCAGAGCAAATGTGTAGTTAGTATTTCGAAGTGAACTGTCGAGAAAATTCGATAAATTAAAAATGAAATGATAAGCAGTACAGAAACGTTTCGAATAAACCTTTTTTTTCAAAATTTCAAAGGAAGGCTCAGTTTGGGGTCAACCAAGTTGAAATCCGAGTTCCATCAAGTGAGTTTAGTCGACCGGATAGGTGATCGATCACCAATGAGAGAGAGAGAAGAGAAACCAGAATGCGCATGGACTTGGCGCAGGATGGTTTCGGAAGAGAAGAGACAGAAGAGAGGAACCGAATGCGCATGGACTTGGCGCAGGACAGTTTCGGAAGAGAAGAGAAATTTACGTGTGCAGGGTCTTGGCACACGAAAGTTTCGATCGAAGATGGTCTACTGGTATTTTTCGGGCAGTAGCTGGTCACGTTGCTCGAATGCTTCGCTAAATATGTGTCAAAGCGCGCGGTAGACAAGCCACGAGAGCTTGAACGGGTGCCTACGACTGTACTGTCCATACAGACATACAGTAGGTTCGTTGGGAAACGGCTACGGCGGAGTCATCGTTTGATTGTTGCCAGTAGAAGAGTCTTTCAGCTGGACGTAGGAAGAGCAGCGTTCACCGACAAAAGTGGAGATGAGACAAGGCGAGTTTCTTCATCGACTTCTAGAATTACAAATTCCGTCCAATTCCAGAGCGTGGTCCCGCTTTCAGATATCTCCCCCCCTGATCCTTTTAGAATTGGACGTCTCTTGTTTTTTTTTTCGCCATTGGAGAGAGAGCGGAACCATTATAGCGTGCTGCCCTGTTGCATGTTGATTGATGCAATCCCTTGCATTCTAGCGAAGTGAGTAGGAGAGCTGCGATTGAAAATTGAAATCCGTTGTCAGCGTGCGGAGTGTCATCTAAACAACGTCCAACAAATAAATGTACTGATTATTATCTAATGAAATTATAAGTGAAAAGGGTGCGATTATTGCCCATAATTGTTGTGTTTTTCGTGAAATAGTATGTGCGCTCTTGGTCAGTATTTTATGTAAACTTTTTCTTATATTTTTCTATGTTGCCCTGATAGTAACTGTATAACTATACAAATAATTGTTTCAAATGTAAAGCGATCGTTGATGAGAAATCGCGGGAATAGATTGTGAACTTAGGATTTGTGTAGCCACTGTAAGAAAATTTTCTGTTTTTTTTTTTGGCATGTATAGATTAGTTACAGGTTGTAATTTAATTATTAGAGTGAAATGTTATTTTATGCAAATGTGAAAATTATAAAGTTTTCGGTTTTATAATATGATACAGTATATGTATGGGAATTGTCATTCTATTATTTCTTGTCTATTTCTAAACTTTGAATTGTTAAAGAAAAAAAAAAAAAAAAAAATTGCAAAATATGTAAGTTTGTTGAATAAATTTATTGACATTGTTAAACGATATTAATAAGTTTTACTAATGAAAAACTTATTTTCAAGGGGGTGATGCGAGTGTAGTAATGCTTAATATAAATTTCTGTTTTGTTTAATTAAGATAGTTTAATGTAAATCATTTACTAATAATTATGAGATTACGAGAAAGCATGTTTGTTAGATTGTAAATTGTTTAAAATGGGTAGGGTTGGTAATCCTGAATAGGCCCAGAGAGTGGACTACCCTATAACGTTTTAGTCTTGAAGCAGCGCGTTACGCGATAGGTTGACTAAATGTAACGTAAAATTAATTTAGTGAGTGTCCCTCTCCGACGTAAATATATTTAGTAATATTTCATACTCGCATACCCCTAATTAACTAAACTATTTTCGAAATTAATAAAACGTAATAAGTGTTAATAAAGAGTATTAATATCCCCCTTCCCCATTGGCTTTATAACGGTCTTTTAGAGTCAGGTCTAGGCGCGCTACCATGATATATATACGATACGGCAAAAAGAGTGTAGAGAAACAAAGTGATAAATGAAAGAGAGCCGATAGAGAATAAATAGAGAAATAGTAAAGTAGAAAGAAGCGTAAATAATGAAGATAATAAATAATATAACCTATTCACTACATCTGGTGGCTAGCGGTGGTCTTACATCATATTTTGTGAGGCTTACCCACGTGTTAGTATTTCGATTAAAATTCTTAAAACCCGGTATAATAACAAATAGCGTTAATGAATATTTTATTTCGATTATTAAAATATCTAAATGCAAAGTTTACCCCGTTTGCAGGCAAATTTCGATTTTCATGCCTTAAAATTTCATTGTAAATAAAATATAAAAATGGCGCTTGCCTTCGCGTCCTGATAGCGTCCCTGATAAACTTCGCGCCTAAGAATTTAATTTGTTTCGTCCAGTTCCGTTGCTTTTCGTTTGTCCGACTCAATATTGCGAGTCATTATTACGTTAAATTTCGTTCATTTTGGTCGGAGAGGATATAGTTTGAAAATTATCGTGCTGCCTGGAGACTCAATTTTTTTTTCATCTCTTCTACCCTTTCAGCTTACCTTTTTAACTTTTTGTTTAAAACTTTTGGAATTAGTGATAATTGTAATAATCATAATAATAAGAATAATGATTTGTACGTAAGTGAATTGTTAGTTTAAATACAGTATGATACACATTTTATATGGTCCTTTCAAAATGTTTTAGCGAAAATTTGTGAGAAATTTTCTGGGTTTCATTAGCAGATTTTTGATTATATTTCGATTGCCTGTATATAATAATAGGATTATTTAGTTTATATAGATTTATGGGCTTTTTGCTTCGCTCGCTTCGCGCTATATAGGTTAAGTTACAGTTAATTGACAGTCGAAAGGTAATCTTAAACATATTAAATTTGTCAGATTATAAGTCGCCATATAGGATTGTGTTAAATTTCAAAATAAGCAGAATTACATATATTTATATACCC
The DNA here is from genome assembly GCA_023014485.1 of Bathynomus jamesi. Classification (NCBI taxonomy): domain Eukaryota; kingdom Metazoa; phylum Arthropoda; class Malacostraca; order Isopoda; family Cirolanidae; genus Bathynomus; species Bathynomus jamesi. Next base: position 67,939 of record JAJOZX010003869.1, read on the forward strand.
ATAACCTTTGGTAGGTAAGCTGATTATTTTTTTCCCCCTCTCTCTGTTTCTTTCGATTCATTTCACGACAATTCCGACATATTTGGTAAGATGGCTATTGTATCGTACTTAAGAAGAATTTCTTGTAGGCCTATCGTAAAATATTGTTCGGAGATTAACCGTTATTACGGTATGTCTATTGAGTAGTAAATTCTTAGTTATTTAAAAAAAAATTAATTGGTTTAACATAAATAAGCATAGGATTTTTCTTTAATAAGCACAAATGTTATGCGTAGATTCTAAATTGTGCTTTTCACGCATAACATTGAATTTATTAATTATAGGCCTAAAAGCGGCAGTAAATTTTATTTTTATTTTGGCGGCCAATGTGAGTTACGGTACACATTTTACTAAATCTGGAAATTATAATTTTTTTGAATTACAGAAATTTGTGTAGAAAATTTTCTTTACGTTTTATAAATTCATTCAATAATCAAATTTATTTGTACAGGTAGGCCGATTTTTATTTTTCTTTCCAGTTCAATGACAATGGTAAAATTTTTAGTTCAAATTTAGATTGTATTCTAAAAAGGATGTTTTAATTTGATATTTTAATTTGGAATTAGAAATGAAAAATGTCCTTTTTTTTAGTTCGAGCGTTTGCATGGAAAATATTACGAAATTATGTTAGGATATAATGCAGTTTCATTCGGTTAGGGATATTTGTATAGAGGTTCGCTTACAAACAAAGCGACCGCTCTTAATTGTGTAATGTGTTGTTTTTGTTTACAGTGGGTGCGTGTATTTTTTAGTACATATGATCTATTCTTATTTAGTATAATAATGCAAATTTGTAGTTTCACTTGGAAACGGTAAATTACTGAGATTTTTGTGATTTGCAAACCATACTGGGGTTTCTGTTGAAGGAGAGAGTTGTATCTCAGATGTAATTTGCGAATTGCAAGTTCAATTCTTATGAAATTTGACGTTTCAAGTTGGAATTACTGTATTAAAATAATTTTTGGTAGTAATATTTAATTTTTTTTTACTTTTTAATAACTGTTTAGAAAATTATTGTTGTTTAAACCTTCAGTCGGAGTTAACTAATGCATTTGAAACATTGACTCAAGTGTACACTCGGAAATGGAGCCTTCGGGATGGCCAGTAACGTTTTTGTGGCGTCTTTGTGTGCTCCTCCTCAAAGCAAGAGGGTTCATGATTGTCAGAGAATGGATGACATGAAGTTTCTGGGGTTCATTTTTGTCTTTTGTATTTGGAGGTATTGAGGTGATTTCTGACGATAGTTTGAACAATAATAATTCTTAAATTATACTAACAGTTACTATGTATGGGCGCTTTTATATTTATACTGTACAATTTTGTTTAGCGTTTTATGACTTTTTTTTATCTTCTCTGCTGTGACTGCCATAAGTGACCTTATTGGTAGCTAGATTTGATTAAATTTTTGCTAAATTTTTTATATTTTTTTCCGTGAATTTGGCCAGAGCAAATGTGTAGTTAGTATTTCGAAGTGAACTGTCGAGAAAATTCGATAAATTAAAAATGAAATGATAAGCAGTACAGAAACGTTTCGAATAAACCTTTTTTTTCAAAATTTCAAAGGAAGGCTCAGTTTGGGGTCAACCAAGTTGAAATCCGAGTTCCATCAAGTGAGTTTAGTCGACCGGATAGGTGATCGATCACCAATGAGAGAGAGAGAAGAGAAACCAGAATGCGCATGGACTTGGCGCAGGATGGTTTCGGAAGAGAAGAGACAGAAGAGAGGAACCGAATGCGCATGGACTTGGCGCAGGACAGTTTCGGAAGAGAAGAGAAATTTACGTGTGCAGGGTCTTGGCACACGAAAGTTTCGATCGAAGATGGTCTACTGGTATTTTTCGGGCAGTAGCTGGTCACGTTGCTCGAATGCTTCGCTAAATATGTGTCAAAGCGCGCGGTAGACAAGCCACGAGAGCTTGAACGGGTGCCTACGACTGTACTGTCCATACAGACATACAGTAGGTTCGTTGGGAAACGGCCTACGGCGGAGTCATCGTTTGATTGTTGCCAGTAGAAGAGTCTTTCAGCTGGACGTAGGAAGAGCAGCGTTCACCGACAAAAGTGGAGATGAGACAAGGCGAGTTTCTTCATCGACTTCTAGAATTACCAATTCCGTCCAATTCCAGAGCGTGGTCCCGCTTTCAGATATCTCCCCCCCTGATCCTTTTAGAATTGGACGTCTCTTGTTTTTTTTTTCGCCATTGGAGAGAGAACGGAACCATTATAGCGTGCTGCCCTGTTGCATGTTGATTGATGCAATCCCTTGCATTCTAGCGAAGTGAGTAGGAGAGCTGCGATTGAAAATTGAAATCCGTTGTCAGCGTGCGGAGTGTCATCTAAACAACGTCCAGCAAATAAATGTACTGATTATTATCTAATGAAATTATAAGTGAAAAGGGTGCGATTATTGCCCATAATTGTTGTGTTTTTCGTGAAATAGTATGTGCGCTCTTGGTCAGTATTTTATGTAAACTTTTTCTTATATTTTTCTATGTTGCCCTGATAGTAACTGTATAACTATACAAATAATTGTTTCAAATGTAAAGCGATCGTTGATGAGAAATCGCGGGAATAGATTGTGAACTTAGGATTTGTGTAGCCACTGTAAGAAAATTTTCTGTTTTTTTTTTTGGCATGTATAGATTAGTTACAGGTTGTAATTTAATTATTAGAGTGAAATGTATTTTATGCAAATGTGAAAATTATAAAGTTTTCGGTTTTATAATATGATACAGTATATGTATGGGAATTGTCATTCTATTATTTCTTGTCTATTTCTAAACTTTGAATTGTTAAAAAAAAAAAAAAAAAAAAAAAAATTGCAAAATATGTAAGTTTGTTAATAAATTTATTGACATTGTTAAACGATATTAATAAGTTTTACTAATGGAAAAACTTATTTTCAAGGGGGTGATGCGAGTGTAGTAATGCTTAATATAAATTTCTGTTTTGTTTAATTAAGATAGTTTAATGTAAATCATTTACTAATAATTATGAGATTACGAGAAAGCATGTTTGTTAGATTGTAAATTGTTTAAAATGGGTAGGGTTGGTAATCCTGAATAGGCCCAGAGAGTGGACTACCCTATAACGTTTTAGTCTTGAAGCAGCGCGTTACGCGATAGGTTGACTAAATGTAACGTAAAATTAATTTAGTGAGTGTCCCTCTCCGACGTAAATATATTTAGTAATATTTCATACTCGCATACCCCTAATTAACTAAACTATTTTCGAAATTAATAAAACGTAATAAGTGTTAATAAAGAGTATTAATATCCCCCTTCCCCATTGGCTTTATAACGGTCTTTTAGAGTCAGGTCTAGGCGCGCTACCGTGATATATATACGATACGGCAAAAAGTGTGTAGAGAAACAAAGTGATAAATGAAAGAAAGAGCCGATAGAGAATAAATAGAGAAATAGTAAAGTAGAAAGAAGCGTAAATAATGAAGATAATAAATAATAAAACCTATTCACTACATATATGATTTAATATATTTCCTCGCTGGGTTCAAATCACAGTTTAAAATTTCTGTAGATGCTATTCGAATCATAATCTGACATGCCGAATTGCAGTGTCCTTCGAATTTTGGGATTATTCGTGATGCAACACTTTTTGTCATATCGTGATTCGATATTAACAGTTACAAACCATCATTGTATTCTTCTACATTATGCTGATTAATTTCAGCTATTGTGCTGTTTCATACAGACAGTTTGATCTCGTAATAGCGCCGTTATTGGTGTAGTGAAAGAAGGGGAGGACAAGAGGGGGAGAAGGAGAGGGAGGGAGTGATGGTGGGAGAGAAAGAGGGACTGACTTACTTCCACATCTGAGAAGGTGGAGCGGAACTATTGCAGGGGACTGTACAATAAGCATTTAAAAAATTCTTTTTGTCAGTCCATCATTTATTTCAAGTGAACAAAAACAGTTTACAAGAGATAGTTGAATTTATTCTACAAATTGTTGAAATTTGGTCGATGTGTAGAAAACTCGGATGGAAAGTTGTGGCTGACGAAATGATTCTCTAAGAATTTATGGTTAACACTGCTCTGTCTGTATTCTACGAACCCATGCATAAAATCAACTGTATTCACATTAATTTATATACCTCCCTGTTACTATGAACTTAATTTAAAATGTTTTCCATCCCTCACACTACTGACCACCTTCCACGAACAGCAGCATTTGTTATCCTTTGCATTATCATTCACACCAACAGACTGACTCTTTAACTTCCGTCACTCCGTATTTTTCGCTCTCCTTCAGCTATTGAATAATAAAGTTCTTTCCCATAAATACTTTTTTTTTAACTTTTAACTTTTTTAACTTTTCTTTTGTTCTCCTATTGCAGCTTATAGCTTATACGTCTTATCCTCAATGTCAGTGGTTCTCCAGCTCTGTCACTTCATATACTGGCAAAAATCGTTATATATATATATATATATATATATATATATATATATATATATATATATATATATATATATATATACACACACACACACACACACACACACACACACACACACACACGAGGTCTGTTCAAAAAGTATCCGGACAGGGTTTTCATTTTAAGAACAAGGTCACGCTTGGAATTGTGACTGTGCTAAACCTGTCTCTGCATGTCGTGACAAGTTGGCTGATAGGGTTGCACTTCATTGTATAACGTCAGTCCACTGTGGTGAGCCGATAAAGTTAAACGTGTTTTGTTTCGCGGCGATTTCTTATGATGTCAGGAGAGTACCGAGCAACGTGTTGAATGCTGAAGGTGTTGTGCACCATGAATATGCTCCACAGGAACAAACAATCAACAAGGAATTTTACATTGAAGTTTTGAGATGTCTACTAAAGCAGTTCAGAGGAAACGGCCGCAGAAGTGGGAGTCCGGAGACTGGATGCTTCATCACGATAACGCGCCATCTCACTCGTCGCAACTTGTCCAGCAATTTTTGGCCAAAACGTTACCCCCCCCCCTCCAATTACAGCAGCCTCCATATTCGTCGGATTTGGTTCCATGCTACTTTTGTTTTGTTTCCGAAGCTCAAACAAACCCTGAGAGGACACCGATTCGATGATGTTGAGACCATTAAAAGAAATTCGACGGAGCGGCTTTTGGCTATTCTGGTAGTAACACTACATATCCAAGGGAAGAAGTGCAAAGAAATTCGAGAAATATTTGAAAGATTTCACTAACCAGGACCTAAAGACAAAGCAATTCGCCAACTGGTCAATAAATTTAAAACAACACGACCTGTTCATGATAAGGCACGATCTGGACGTGCAGGTACCTCTCCAGAAAATGTCGAATTGGTAAGAGATGTCTTTCAAACAAATCCTAAAATGTCAACTCGCACAGTATCACTTAGACTGAGCAGACCAAAAACAACTGTTCTAAAGATTTTAAAATCAACATTAAAAAAGAAAAGTTACCATATTCAAGTGCTACATGAATTACACGAAAAGGATTATCCAAGACGAGCCGCCATGTGCATAGAATTGATTGAAAAATTCATACCGAAAACTTATTAAACCACATTCTCTTCAGCGATGAGACGACATTCCACACATGCGGAAAAGTTAATCAACATAATTACTGTATCTGGGATATTGAAAAACCAACCGAGTTCTACGAAAGGGAGAGAGATTCTCCTAAAGTCAATGTCTGGTTGGGTATGACAAGATCGAAGATTTACTAACCTTTATTCTTTGCAGAAGATACGGTAACAGGACCAATTTATCTTGACATGCTTCAGCAATTTCTTGAACCCCAGCTTTGTTCAGATGGCATTCTCGACACTGTTGTCTTTCAACAAGATAGAGCTCCATGTCATTATGCAAACATCGTTCGGGCGTACATTGATGAGCTTTTGCCAAATCGGTGGATTGGACGTAGTGTAAACAGGCCCTGGGCAACACGATCTCCGGATTTAACACCATTAGACTTGTTTGCGTGGGGCTTTATAAAATCTGAGGTTTACAAAACAAGCGTTACAGACCTGCAGGATCTGCGAAGCCGTATTGTCGCGGTAGTCGCTAAAATAACTCCAGAGATGTTTGAGAAGATGTTCCGCAACGCAGCGGGTAGATTTGAGATTTGCAGAGACAATGATGGTGCTCACGTCGAATCTTAGACCTAAGCTTGGTAAATAAATATACATCTAATTATGTTACTACATTTTTATCCTAAAATACTATTATTTCAGCAAAATAGATAGGGACTTTTGAACCTCTCTCTCTCTCTCTCAGAATGGTTCCCTGAGGTTTTTTATGATACACACAGATCGTACATGGAACAAGGAACTCTTCTAGGAAAATTAAATCCACGATAGTCCGAATAAGTAATGGTAAATGACAAATACTATAGTTTTTTCTTTTTCATGATGCTAACCCGACGTGGGCAACGGGTCACTCGCAAAGAGGTCCCAAAAATATAGCTTCCCTCACCAGCTATCTGCAAAGCAGACAGGATCCAGCTTTGGGACAGGATCTAGGGTTTAAAGCAGCCCAGCCCAGCCCAGCTACATTTAGAACCTCAATATAAGCACAAGACTCGCTGCCTTCACGTCAGATTGAATACATCAAAGAAAAAGAGGTAACTATTATATTTTTAGCCAAAAAACCAAAACTTAAACCTCAACTGACAGAATTGAGCGTCCACTTTTAACGGCACATAACATGTCCGTTTCATGATGGAAATGAACTCAGAATGGTTCCCTTAGGTTTTTTATGATACACACAGACCGTGCATGGAAGAAGGAACTCTTCTAGGAAAATTAAATCCACTATAGTTCGAATAAGTACTGGTAAATGACAAATATTATAGTTTTTTTCTTTTTCATGATGCTAACCCGACGTGGGCAACGGGTCACTCGCAAAGAGGTCCCAAAAATATAGTTTCCCTCACCAGTTATCTGCAAAGCAGGCAGGATCCAGCTTTGGGACAGGATCTAGGGTTTAAAGCAGCCGAGCCCTGCTACATTTATAACCTCAATATAAGCAAAAGACTCGCTGCCTTCACGTCAGATTGAATACATCAAAGAAAAGGAGGTAACTATTATATTTTTAACCAAAAACCAAAACTTAAACCTCAACTGGCAGAATTGAGCGTCCACTTTTAAAGGCACATAACATGTCCGTTTTATGATGGAAATGAACTCAGAATGGTTCCCTGAGGTTTTTATGATACACACAGACCGTGCATGAAACAAGGAACTCTTCTAGGAAAATTAAATCCACTATAGTCCGAATAAGTAATGGTAAATGACAAATACTATAGTTTTTTTCTTTTTCATGATGCTAGCCCGACGTGGACAACGGGTCACTCGCAAAGAGGTCCCAAAAATATAGCTTCCCTCACCAGCTATCTGCAAAGCAGACGGGATCCAGCTTTGGGACAGGATCTAGTGTTTAAAGCAGCCCTCCCACAGTCATTTCGCTGCAATCTATCTTAAGATTATCTTTACTCACACTGTTGGGAATGTTAGAGTAGTGGTTTTTCCACAGCTTTGCAATTTCATCCTCCCCCGACACCCCATCAGTTGTCGGAGGGAGGACACTTTTGACACCCGTTTGATTCTTAACAAATTTCCAAAATTTGTTATTAGCGTTATTTATGCGATCTTCACAGGCTTTTCATGCTCGAATAGACTCTTCTTCCTGTTTACATCGCCTTATGGCTGCCTTATACTGACCCCTACTTCTACACATATTCATGCATACTGGTCCTAATCTGGGTCGACCATGAAAGCACCCCAAATCGTAGGCGTCTTTCGATTCCCTCTTCAGGGGGGGCAATAAAATCATTCCATCCAGGAATAATCTTAGTATGATAGTTGTAAGATTTAATCAGGGGGCTTCCTGCTTCTCTTAACAGGGATAGGCCTACTGTTTTACTATAATACCTATCTATGAGTTTACAGTGAGAATCATTTGAGCAAGGATTACTACAGGCAAAGTGCAAAATTTCTAAATTATTAAAGAGGTGACCTGTTCTGTCTTTGTATTCTATTCTCTGTTGCATATTAACATTAGACCAATCGATGCGATTATTCTTACCTATTGGGTTCTTATGTCGTGTTGCGCATAAATTGGTAAAATTAATTAATAGTTCTAATGGTTAAGAGTTAATGAGCTGGGAGGACATCACATACAAAGAGCATGTTTTGCACTCGGCGACTAATTCTCTTCCTTACATATGGAGAATTAGTCGCCGATTGCAACACATACTCTTTGTACGCGATGTCCTCCCAGCTCTTAATATAACTCTTTGCGCACAAACAACAAATTTTACAGTACTCTGGACACTGGACAGAGTATTTGTTGAAATCTGAAAAATTTCTTGTTCAATTGATGCTTTCAATTCTTTTACAGTATTGTGTGTGGATTCTGTTTAAATACTCTATCTTTTGAATAACCCCACAGATAAAAGTCACAAGGATTTAGATCTAGTAATGTTGGTGGCTATGATATTCCTTTATCGTAAACCGCAGGAAATCTCTTTGGTCGAAAATATAGTGTAAGTATAGTGAGCTGAGAGGACATTACATAGAGCATGTTTTACAATGTGAGACTAATTCCTCATGTGTAGAGAAGGTACAGTAAAATTTTCATGCTTTTATGTCGCTTAATTAAAAAAAAATACAAACCTTTTAAAGTGTCAGATGTTTAAATCACCCCATACATAAGTGCTCCAAATGGTTTTTAATTTTCCTTGCGGATAAAAAAAATATATAACCTTTGGTTAACCTTTGGTTAGCTTCCGCCCGAATTGCTCATTCTGACGAAGGTGAAGCTTTTCACTCCACCTTAGACCTACAGTTTAACGTGGAATCCGATCCGAACCACGCCCCATCAGCAGCCCAGCATCTTAACCACTAGGCCACTTAGGGTACCCACTTATCTACCAACCACTTTCTTTAGTGTGGAAGGATGAACAGCTGGGTTTTACTGCGCGCCGGCTGCCGTCGGGTCTCGAACCCGGGGCGGATGGATTCGTAGTCAGCGACGCTAACTACTACACCACCGAGGCGCATATATATATATATATATATATATATATATATATATATATAGGCGTACTCCACTTAACGCAGTAGATACGTTCCTGAAAAACACTACGTTAAGCGAAACTACGATAACCGAAGCACGTTTTCCCATTGAAATGTATGTAGAGTACGAGTATTATTGGAAGATACGTTCCCGACGTAAGATTTTTGTCCCTATGACGTAACACACACACGCATGAAAAATACACATTAAATACAAATAATAAATGGTGTAAATGCCTGTATGAAAAATAGAAACAATAAAAAAAATACAGAATTAAAGCAATTTAACAATTAAAAATTAAAATTAATACTCACCATCAATAGAATAGACACAATACGCATGCGCAGTGTGACGTAGCTGGTCTTGGAGTCTACGACTACGAGAGTATCTACTCGACGTAGTGTTAATTTTCTTGGCAGAGAATATACTGTATGTTGCGTGGTTCCCAAATACGTTACAGTGGGCAAACGTACTGCGTTAAATGGAAAATGGTAGTAATTCGTTAACTCCGTTATAGCGAAACTACATTAAATGAAGCTACGTTATGTGGGGTTCACCTATATATAGTATATATATATATATATATAATTATTTATATATATATATATATATATATATATATATATATATATATATGTTAACCCCTCCTTTTATGGCCCTGGGGTGGTTCGGAGTCGACGGGGGTTCTGGTTGGGAGGCAGCAACGAATATTTCTCGCGATAGTTTCTTCTATAATATTCTAATTTCTTTCTCTCGCTATAGGGTCGACAGTTGTTAATTCTTCTCTTTCGATAATACTCTGATATTTTCTCTTGGTACTAAACTCATCGACTTTACTGACTAAGTTCTTCTGAAGAGAGCCCAACTCGAAGAGGAAAATAAAAAGTTTCTCTTACTGTAATTTACTTCTAAAAAATGTACAGGTAGTGCTCTGAATTTACAGGGGTAGAGGTTCGACCTCTTTCGACCATGGCTCAGGCCGGAATCTAAAAATTAAGGAGGCAAGGGGCCTCTGCCCCCTCCTCACAGCGAGGCTGCTAACAAGGGAGTCTCGTAGTAGTGACCAAAGAAGAGTAAAGTAATGAAGTGAAGTTAATTTCACAATTACATGCATCATATAAGTCTAAATGTTAGGGGAATGCAGTTGAAGGTTAAGTTCCCCCTTTAAACACATGATCAGATGTTTGAAAGATTCCAAATAAAAAAAATAAATAAATAAATAAAAACTAATCGTATTTTCGCCGAGTATACATTTCTGAAGGCGATATAATTTCGTAGTAGTACATCAATACAATCTAAGTACATCATTGAGTACATTGTAATTTTGATTCATTACAATTACGATTACAATTACCAATTAATTCATATTCACTCAGTATCGTTTAATTACACTTCCATTTAAAGTACATTACATTATATTAAATTATTACATATCATTACAATTTTATTAAAGTACATTACGTCGATTACAATTCTTACAATGTTTTTATATTTATATATGGTTATTAGTACAACACAAAGTACATGGCCACATACGATATATATTCATATATACATGACACACATGATTTCACATAACGCATGATAATGTGTTATAAATTGAAATTAGAGCGAGAGGAGATTTTTCGTTTTCAGATGTTCGATTTCTGCTGATTAGCGGAATTCGATCACTTGCCTAAGCGTTTATGAATATCTTGCGAGAAATTAATTAATTTAAAGAAAAGAAATAAAAAGAATACATGTGAACGGATGTACAATTGTACATGTACGTAACGATGTACGTAATCATCAGGGGACATGTACGAATGCGCAAGTTTTGTACACATATTGGTACGTAACACAATAGGTTGTGTGCGTAATATAGACACGCGTAAAATATGGACTGATAGGTTGATAGGCATCAGTAGACAATAGGTAGGACACAACATATAAATAATGACGTGTAGAGAATGAATTTGTTTTATTATTATTAAAGAATTTACCATACATTGAACATGAAAGATATCCACATACTAAATGGGTGATTCAGTATTCGCGGTATGGAAAACGTGAAGAGAATTAAGTTACTTTATGACGTCATAGTTATTCACATTATGTCATACGTACAGTATAAGTCATTATTAGAAAAGATGAATTAGAGAAATACAGTAATGAATAAAGAAGTACAAATCGAAATTCTATTCAAAACTCGCTTAGGCGATTTTTGTTTCTTATGTAAAAATGAACATTCAAATCTAAAAACCATACAAACATAAGTACTGCATGAAGACAATGAATCCTATAATGATGGTATAGGAATTGTTCATTGTTCATTTTTACACACATATTATATAATATATATATATATATATATAAAGGGTGTGCCATAAAAAAGGGTACATTTTAAAAAGGCTATAAAATCAACATTTGTCATTTAATTTTAATAAAACTTCTACCCAATAAAACATGTATTTATCTATATGCAAACAAGTTTTCAGACTAAATATCAAATAATTCAAATTCTATGAACATTTAACGAAAGTATGATTTTTCTACTTAACATGCAAAAATTATTAAACCTTTTTATATTTTTTTATAAAAATAATTTTTAAACGTAAAATTTACCTGAAATTATTAAAAAAATTGTTCGAAATGCTTTCCTTCCATTTGAATAACTGTTTTTATTCTTGGCCGGAATTCATCTATGGCTCGATTTACTTGTTCCTGTGAAGCTCTTCCCATTTTTGAATGATGATCTCGCATAAATGAGCGACATCTTTTATTCTAGTCCTGTAGACTCGTTCTGCTTAAGTTCTTCTATTCCGGCCAAGAATAAAAAAAATTATTGAAATGGAAGGAAAGCATTTCGAACAATTTTTTTAATAATTTCAGGTAAATTTTACGTCAAAAATTATTTTTACAAAAAAATTAAAAAGGTTTAATTATAATTTTTGCATGTTAAGTAGAAAAATCATACTCTTTCGTTAAATGTTGATAGAATTTAAATTATTTGATATTTTAGTCTGAAAACTTGTTCGTATATAGATAAATACGTGTTTTATTGTGTAGAAGTTTTATTAAAATTAAATGACAAATGTTGATTTTATAGCCTTTTTAAAATGTACCCTTTTTTATGGCACACCCATTTTATATATATATATATGAGTACTCTTCTAACGAAAATAAACTTTACTATATAGTTATGATACGTGACATACCCTTAAAGCGTCGACGGAATAGGAAAAAGTAGTCACTTAATATCCGACAGCGTTTCCATGAGTCTTATAAAGAACACATTGTACCATAAAGATACAAAATTTCTTACGATCCCTCACAGCTATGGAACGAGTTCTTTGTTTTTGTGTTAAAAATAATTTGCAAAGTCTTCCGTGTTTCCAAGAAAGAGCTTTGAGCTGCTTTTTTCTCTTCTGAGCGGTAGTTTTGTAGGTGTGGCACGTGGTACCTTGTGGCTAATAAATATTTAAATGAATCCCTCACTGAATACAGAGTTAATCTTTTCAGCATCCCACATTGCTGCCCATACATACATACATACCTTTAAACTGAAACCACCGTGAAGCGTTATCATCGTTATATTTCTGTTAATTTTTACCAGATTTTAATTTGTTTTTGGAACTGCACGACCGGTAAAATTGCATTCGCGGGCAAATGGCTGCATGATAATCGTTGCGTTATAATTTTTTCCAGTAGGCTCTTTTTCATCTTTATCCCATACCTTAGTTTCTTCTATTTGTTCTGTTCTTCCGTTCTACTCTTCTTACATTACAGTCTTTCTCTTCATATTTTAAGTCGTAAATGATTCAAATATTCAAGGTCAAGTTGAAGAGCGTTTTTATTACATACAAATCAACCCTTCATTTTACTCTTTTTCCAAATCATTTTATTAAAACTTTTATTATAAAAGATAGCCGTTTATTTTTTTACTATTATATATATATCCGGGGTGTAACAAAAGTCTGTTATCATAAAAGATTATTTTTTATCTGTTATGAAGACAAGAAATGTTCAAACTGCATGCCATTCAGGTGTTGTCACATGTGAATTCAATCGCGTAAGCTATATGAAACATTACGAAGAACATTTAAAGTCGGTTGTTTACCAAATAAGGCCACGAACTATTCAGCAGTTAAAAGACAACATACAAGAATGTAACAACATCAGTAAGGATGTCCTACATAACGTTCAATGTAGATTGCGTGATCAAATTAACATGCGTCAACACCTGAATGGCATACAATTTAAACATTTATTGTCTTCATAACAAATAAAAATTAATTTATGATAACGGACTTTTGGTCAAAAAGATCGTGCCTAGAATCCTATAACATTATTGATGCACTCGAAAACAATGTAAACTATGATGTGATATATATAGACTTTGCCAAGGTGTTCGACAAGTGTAACTATGGAATCATAGCACATAAACTGAAATGTATGGGAAAAAGTGGATAGGCCTATATAATTTCCTAAGTGAGCGGCAGCAAACCGTCACAGTCCAAGGAATATCTTCATCAAAATCAGAGGCCCGTAGCTCAGTACCAAAAGAAACAGTATTAGCACCATTACTATTCATAATCATGCTAACTGATATAGATGATGAAGTTACTAATGATAACACAGTAACATCCTTTGCTGATGACACCAAAAATAATAGAAAATAAGAAACCCAGAGCATTTACAGTCTCTACAGCAGAGCTTTCCAAACTGTGTCGCGACACATTAGTGTTTTTTGTATTTGAAATTTTTATTTTTCTATCAACAAAATCGGCTACAAGATAAACCACCTACTAAAAATTATCTGATATTTGATATTTGATAACAAAAATTAATTAATGTGTCGTGAAAATTTTTATGCTTAAATAGTTTGTCGCCAACGTGAAAAGTTTGGAAAGCTCTGCTCTACAGAGATGAACAGAATTTACAATTGCTCTGGGGGCAACAATAAGAAATTTAACCAGTGCTGGGATTAGCGGCGCTAAAATTAGCGCCGCTAACGGCGATACTGTTTAGTGGCGCTAATTTTCAAAATTGTTAGCGAAACAGGAAGCGGCGCTAAGTTTTTAGAGAAAGTCAATCGTTAATTTTCAAAAACCACTTGTACTAAAATTTGGATCGCCGACAGCAATCTCTATTATTATAGAAGAATGAGGCAGCACTAACTGTAAGTTGTTCATAACATCAGCATGTAGAGGTTGTAAGCTACGACAAAATTAGCGTTAGCGTCAGCGGCAGTAACTTTAGGAGTTAGTGGGCACAGCACTGAAATTTTCACTAAGAAATTTCAACTGTTAAGATACGGAAGGAAGGAGGAACTAAAATCCACGAAATACTATATCCCATAAGAAGAAATTCAGAGAAACTCTGAGGCAAAAGATTTAGGAGTTATAATGACTGATGACGTGAAATTTGAAACAAAACATAAGATATCAATAAACAAAACAAAAAGAATAAATAAACAGATCCTGGGAACCTTTAAAGGGAAAGAATATAATAATTTCATTGTTGAAAACACTGAACACAACCAAGTTGGAGTATTGCTCGGTTTTTACATTTATATACACTGTATATTAGGGTGCTCCAAAACAAAACATGATTTTGAATATTTGCTCCCCAGTTATTTTCTCATTGCTATCATGCTTCTGAATACTTGTGGGAATTTTTAGCTCGATCCTAACATATTAAGCCTTGCCACCAGCCTCATGTAAAATTGAGGTTTTGTGATTTTCGAATTATGCAATTAGGTCTGATTTGTAGGTATTATTACTTAAGATTAAGTTACATAAACCTCATAAAAATAAATTAGGGTTAATTAAAATTGATTTCAAAATACAAAGCATTGATATAGTATAAGTATATGTGCAAAAAAAACAAAGACGAGCTTAAAATTTGGTATTTCTTCTTATTTCTAGGGAAATTAGATGAAGATTGGCCTTTACCGAGGTTT
Organism: Bathynomus jamesi; assembly: GCA_023014485.1. Taxonomy (NCBI): domain Eukaryota; kingdom Metazoa; phylum Arthropoda; class Malacostraca; order Isopoda; family Cirolanidae; genus Bathynomus; species Bathynomus jamesi. The sequence continues at coordinate 82,973 of JAJOZX010003869.1, forward strand.
ATGCCCCCTCACTCCTGCGTAATTGTTTATGACTGTAGCCATCAGGTTTATTTTTGTTTTAGCAGGAGTGGGCCTCTTCCTTTTGGCAGTTATAAACAGTCCGTTTTGATCTTATTTTGATTTTACAGAAGATGGTTTAGTGTCCCTTCCTTGAAATTAGGAATTAGTTTCCTGTGGCGCTCTACAACCTGAAGCATGTACTGTCTTTGGGGCTCGTCTTTGGTAATGTTATTTGAGTAATCTTGAATGAGCTTCACAGCTCTTTCTGCAAGATCATTTACTACTTTGACACTTCTAACATATTCAAATGCTTTTTTATATTCAGAATCTACGTTCCACTCACTTGGGTCCTTTGTCATTCATTCCATATCTATTCCCAGAGTTTGTAAAAGAAACATAGAGTTTACTCCAATCAGCGAAATTAATTTCGTTGAAGAGTTTAATTTAGGGAAAGTGGGAACTCCCATTTTAAAACTGTTTACTTTTTTCATCTTCATTTTTTTTAGCTATTTGGCGCTTTTCAGAGATCTCAATTTTATTTGAAAACAGTGAAAATGAAGCTAACTCTTCTGTCATATACCAAAAATGTCTTTCAAAGGTTTTTATAGCTGCTGAGGCCACATCTGAATCAATTTTACAATAAGAATTTAAATCGTGCCACAATTTTAGGTCATTTATTGCAGCATCAGCTGCATTGGTAGCTGATAACCAGGGTTTTATATAAAAAAGCGATGTGAATGTGCAAAAGCGTTGAAGATTTTTTATTATTTTGGAATCGTACCCAAGTTGACCACTGAAAGCAAACATTTTAGCCGCATACCAAATGTACGCCATCCACCTTGCATGGTGATATGCTCCTGGCTTTAACCAATGCACACCACGAGGCGGAGTCCTTCCCAAGAGAATAAGCATAAGTTCCGCAACGTTTCTTGAAGAAATTTTTTAACATCTTCACAACGAGATTTTAAGGATCGATCTTTAAATTCAAGAATTTTGAAATTTTCTTTGTTGATAGTATTCCAAAACTTCTGAAAATTTTTAAAATCTAAATTATTTGGACTACTTGTATCGCCGAAAAGTTTTGACCAAACTGCTTGCAAGATTTTTTTCCAGTATGTGGTGTCTACAAGCATAAAACAAATTTTTTTTTTAATTCTTCTAATTTTACACAGGCTCCATTTTTCCAGCCGGAGTTGGACGCCGTAGTGTCAAAAACAAGACCATATATATTGGATTCGACTTTCCATTCAGCTACTAGAGAATGAGTAGCACTTGCTTGTGTATTACCATGCCATCGACGATTTTTTGGAACGCCAAGGAGCTTTCCCTCTTCATATCCTGGGGCACCAGATATCAGCACTCCTAATCTTTCATCATCTTCATGAAAATTTTTCCATCCCAATGAAGATTACAAAATTCTGGGCATACAAAATTACTTTTGATTTCTTCGCCTTTTTCTTGCCGCACTATTTTACTTGCTGTCCTCGTACTTGTTTTAGACAACTTGATATTCTCCAAATCAACTCCCCCCTCTGTTACGATGGCAGCCATAAATGCAGTTCTTTAACCAGAAGATAAATTTAAACGATCAGCCATTTCAGATATTTTTTTACTTTTGAATGGGTTTCGTGGAAGTTCTAGTGTGATAGTTTTCGAACGCTTTCTTTTTGATTTTTTATCAGAATTTGAAATCACATTTTCATCATTATCACTATCATCTAGTTCTAAATAATCTTCATCAACAATGTCTATCTCATCGTTAAGTTCGCTAGTTGAAGCCTCTTATAGCTCTCTTCTTCGCATGTCTGTCTCCATTCTGTAAGTGAAATTCTCTTCCCTATTCCTTTTAGCTTGAACCTTTTTTGAATACTTTTTATCTTCGGATCCCAAAAGAACTTTTCTACCCTCTTTCATTGCATTTATGAAATCAATATCCTCTTTTTTCTGTTCTGTCGTCCTCAACCGATCAGTTTGAACTCTGCGTTCAGCATCTTTATAGGCAATAAAAAAATAGGAGTCAAGGTCTCTAACAAAATTTTCTTCCTTTACCTTATTGGAATTGGAACCTTTCTTTTTTTGGAGTGTCCTATAATTCTCGTAAAGGACTAAAATCTTTTTCTTGACTTTATCTTTACGTTGTGTTTCGATTCCTGATTTCATCCACTGCTTTTCTGTATTTTCTAATACTTTTTCAGCAATTGTAACGTTAAAATTTCTAAATTTCTCTTTCTTCATTGGTCCATCTTTTAGGTAGAAAAAATAGCGTGAATGTCCCCCTTCGTTGGGGATTCGAACATCAGTTTTTCGATAGGCTTTTCTATTAGCCATATTATATCAACTTTTCTTAAGGAAATATTTGAATTATCCTTTGATTTTTTATTTGGATCATCTTCATTATTATTACCGTTTCCGTCTGCCATTGAAAAGTAATTGATTATTGCTCTTCTTGACAAAAAAGTATTAAATTTTGTAATAATTATTTAAGTTTATATAAACTCAAGTAAAACTACGATTTATTTAATATATACGCTATTTATGATAGGTAAATCTGAAAAAAAAAAATGTAAGTATTAAGTATAATAAATTAATTCAATAAAGCATATTTTTCAGCTGCCTGGTGGCAAGGCTTAGTATGTTTCAATGTAGCTAATATTTTTTTCTAGCATTAATATGATATAAAAGAATGAGAAGAAGCCCGGGGAGCAAAGTTTTATGAGCTTTTTTCAACATCTTTTAATTTTCGGAGCACCCTAATATATATTATTTATATATTATAAATTACATCAGTCATCAGTCAACTGACAGAAGCCCCTTTTCTGTACCTTCTTACTTTCCCTATACTCAATTTCACTCCAAAGGTGGATGTTGCGTATACGGTATGTACGCAATGACCAGAGATCGGCAGTATCGCGATACATGTATCGGCGTTACGTATCGAGCAATACTTTTGTATCGGTAACGGTATTGCCTTAGCTACTTGATCGATGTATTGGTATCGGTATCGCTAAGGTCATTTTTCTTAAATGTATCAAAAAAATCAATTCATCAATACACCGATATATTCATGCAAATACCTAAAAGTAATAGTAAGTAAAATTGTAAAAAGTTGTATAATCCGAAAATTTTCTGAACTTGTTTTTTTCAAATAATATGGTTTTAAGTTATAATGTTGAAGGGATCTGATATTTACAATTATATCATACATATCAATGATATCATGTTAATAATATGTTTCGCGCCGCGCATCCACAGAAATATCTCTCTTTCCAAAGCTATTAACCCCTTAGATGCGTAATTTCAATGCAGAAGCGCGCTACGCTGTTCGATAAGACTATCCGATAAGATGTTTTGCCAACGTAAGGGTAATACTCGTTACTATTGATATCACAATTCACAACCATCTTGAAGGGGCAGATCAATACAATTTCTTGTTTCTCGCTAAAAGTTTATAACATTTAAATTTTTCTGTGAGCTAACTTGGTATAAAATACATTTTTTCTTAACTGAATTGATCGTTTTTTACACCCAATATACAAAGTAAAAATTTATTTACATATTAGTAAGATTTGTTCATTCTTATAGTAATGTATCGCGATATATGTATCGGTATCGATATCGCTTTAACCATCTATAAAGTATCGATGTATCGGTATCGCTTTAGACGATTTACGAGTATCGATGTATCGGTATCACCTAAGGGATTTTCGTGCATCGATGCCCATCACTGGCAATGATCTAACTTGTTCTCGTATTCCCGAACTCGAATCTTCCGAATTCTATACCCTGCGCTCTTTATCTTTCCTCTAATTCTATTTACTATCCAAAATTCTTTGACTACCTCACTTCCAAAGTGGAATACATTCTTTCCCGCTCTCCCCTTGCTGAAATCTCCATTTTAGGAGATTTCAATGTTCACCACCACCTTTGGCTTTCCTCCCATTTCACTAACATCCCAGATAAACTAGCTTCCAACTTTCCGATCCTAAATGACCTAGAGCACCCTATTCATATCCCCGATCGCTTTGGAGATAGACCCAACATTCTGGATTTATTTCTTATCTCTCATCCTTCTTACTTTGTCAAACTTTTTTCTCCGTTGGGCTCCTCCGACCACAATCTTATATCTGTTTCCTGTCGTATTGCTCCAATTCGGCCTTTGGATCCTCCCAAGAGGAGGCGCCTTTGGCACTTTGGCACTTTGGCGCCGCTGATTGGGAAGCCGTTAGGCAGTACTTCTTTGATTTCCCATGGAATGATTACTGCTTCCGTGGCCGGGACCCTTCCCAGTGTGCTGAGCGCATCATGGGGGTGATTCTCTCGGTTATGGATGCATACATTCCATATTTTATTCCTACTACTAACGCAAAAAAAACCTTGGTTTAATTTTACTTCTTGTAATGCTATCCGCCACAGAGAGGAGTCTTTCAGAAGGTACCGTCGCCTTCCAACTCCTGACTCTCACTCAGCTTATATTTCTTCCGGAATCGTGCAAACTCTGTTATTAGACTCGCCAAAAATTCCTTCATCCAACAAAAATGTGAAAACCTATCGAATTCTAATTCTTCTTGCTCTTTCTGGCATCTAACTAAGAACCTCTTCAACAACTTTACTTCCTCTTCTTTCCCTACTATTTTCCATTCCGACTGTTCAGTTCCCGTCTCTTCTCCTGATAAAGCTGAACTCTTCCTTCAGACTTTCGCTTCCAACTCAACTCTGGGCAATTCCGGTGCTGTTCCTCCATCTCCTCCCCCTCTAACTTTATTATGTCGGAAATTATAATCTCTTCTAAAGATGTTTCTTCTGCCCTTATCTGGGCTCCACTCTAGGAAGGTACGGTCCTGATGGTGCTCCTCCTGTTGTTCTTAAGAACTGTACTTCTGTGCTGACCCCCTGTCAAGGCAAACTCTTTCGTCTTTGTCTCTCATCTGGTACTTTTCCTTCCTGCTGGAAGTTCGCTTTCATTCAGCCTATCCCAAAAAAGGGTGACTGTTCTCAACCCTCCAATTATCGTCCAATTGCTTTGATTTCTTGCCTTTCTAATGTTTTTCAATCTATCCTTAATAGGAAGATTCATAAACACCTCGTTTCTCACAATCTTCTTTCAGATCGTGAATATGGGTTCCACAAAGAACTGGCGAGCTTCTTTCATATCTCTCTGACTCTTGGTCATCCTCCTTTCGGGATTTCGGTGAAATTTGCTTTTATAGAGTCTCATAAATCTTTTATTTCCAAACTGCCTTCCTTTGGTTTCTATCCTCCTATTTGTGCCTTTCTCTCTAATTTCCTTTCTGGCCGATCTATAGCTGCGGTTGTACATGGTCGCTGTCCTTCTCCTAACTCTTTTCCTTTTATTTTTAATGCTCTTTTAATTTGCACTTCCTATCCTATTCACTGCTATTCCGATGATTCCATCTTCACTTCTCCATCAGCTTCCCAAAGCGTCCCTTACAAGAATCACTCCATGATTCGCGTAGGACGGCTATGGAACACCTGACCTCTGATCTTTCTGCTATCTCTGATTGTGGAAGAGAAAACCTTGTGGTTTCAATGCCTCAAATCTCTGTTCCTCCATCTGTCTACTCGTTACAATCTTCCACACGACTATTCACTTACCTTCAACCAGTGTTGTACCCGCTAACTCCTAAAGTTAGCAGCGTTAACGCTAACGCTAACTACATAAAGTTTAGCGCCGATAATGCTACATTAATTTTGTCGCTAATTTTTTCGGAAACCACCCCAATTTATATATGTTCTGCCCTCCGTAATTTACTTACATATGTTAGCACACACTTTGATATGATTGGTTGCTAAGGTACAAAAATGTAGCGTTATAGTCTACGAAGATTAAAACAATTTTTATGTAGGAGTCGAATTTCTTTCGTATATTAATAGAGAAAACAAACCAATGGAAGAATAAATTCTATTCAATTTATACGTTTATATTTAATTCAAATACACAAACTGAAACTGAAAGAAATGATAAAATATTGACAAAGAGAGTAAATCATACCAAAACTTGAATGTTTCATTGAGGCAACAGATTACAGAATAAAAATAGATATCACTGAAATAGTGATGTGGCGAATTGCATTAATTTTCAAAACAAACAAAAACATTAGAACCTCTACAAAAACCTCTACATGTTAATGTCATGATCAACTTGCAGTTAGTGTTGCGTCAGTCTTTTATCATAGAGATTACTGTTGGCGAACCAAATTTTAGTACAAGTGGTTTTGAAAAATTAACGTTTAGCGGTTAGCGATTGACTTTCTCTAAAAAACTTAGCGCCGCTACCTGTTTTACTAAAATTTTTGAAAATTAGCGGCGCTGACAGTATTGCTAATGAAAAGTTAGCGGCGCTAATTTTAGCTCCCCTAATCCCAGTACTGCCTTCAACAACACACAACTGAATCCTTCCTCTTCTCTTAACATTCTTGGCGTTTCCTCTTCTCGTGATCTTTACTGGAAAGATCACATATACTCTCTTTCTAAAACAGCTTCTAAGAAGTTAGGTGCGCTGTACCGGCTCCGCCGTTTCTTCACCCTCACTCAATTGCTGTCTCTCTGTACAGAGGTCTTGTTCGCCCCTGTATGGAGTATACTTCTCATGTGTGGGGTGGCTCAACCCACACAGCCGTACTTGACCGGGTGGAATCAAAGGCTTTTCGCCTCATCAATTCCCCGCCTCTTACTGACTGTCTTCAATCTCTCTCTCTCTTCGCCGCAGTGTTGCCTCACTCCCTCTTTACTTTCGCTATTATAACGGACATTGCTCTTCTGAACTCTCGAACTGCATGCCTCCTCCTTTCGGAAGAGCACGCATCACCAGACTTTCTACACTTTCTCATTCCTTTTCTATCTAACTCTCTAACGCAAGGGTTAATCGGTATTTTCAATGTTTCATCTACTGAACCGGTCAACTCTGGAACAATCTCCCTTAATCCAGCTTTCCTCCTGTCTATGAAGTCCATCTTTCAAACGCAGAGTGTCTAGGCATCTCAAAAACCGTGGACCTTGATTTTGGTTCTCTTCTTCTTCTATCGGGGAAGCGGTCGTTTTTGCAGGCATTCACCCTTGGCCCCTCGTTCCTGCATAAAAAATTACCTTAATTGAAAAGGAGTCGATCAATCGAGGATTCGTCAAAAGTCAGATTCGGTTTGAGTTTGTAAACAAATAAAGATTCCACAATTTTAAGTTTGAGGTCGGAACTACTGCTGGCTGGAACGCCAAAATATTAGGCTGTAAAACTGGGTGATCGTTATCAAATACATGATGACGTATTTAAACGTTGGGTGATTTGCTGAATGGAAGATTTGTACGAGTAGTATGTGAGCATTTAAGGAGATGGAGGTGGGGTACCACTGCCAAGTAAGAGGAAAGGGTGAAGAGGTGAAGGGAAATGAGGGGAGTGAGGTTAAAAGAGAGGAAAATAGGGGGAACTAGCAAACAAAATAGCAGTTTTAATCTCTCAAGGGGGTAGGATGATAATGGGAAAAGGGAGATAAGATAGAGAGTGGTGACAAAGGAATATGCATACATATACATATACACTGTGTGTATATATAATATATATATATATATATATTATATATATGTGTGTGTGTGTGTATGAGTGTGTGTATGTACGTGGCGTTATTGTATGAACTCTATCGGCCACCGGGGGAGGGGGAGGAGCTAAGGGAATGAGGAACGTAATTGTACAAGTATATATATATATATATATATATATATATATATACATACTAGGGTGGCTGTATAAACATAATTTTCAAAAAGTTAAGTTCGGAACCCATAATATTGTTCTTATTCCCTAAAACTCAGAATACCAATTTGTATATAAATCGGAAATGTTTTAGAGGTGCCGCAAGAGTCGAGAAGATTTTAGCTTACAGTCTTTTTTGAGTTCAGCTCCAGGTCCCCCTCACCCATAAGTGTGAGTATTATTCTCTCATTGGAGGGGCTTTCGTTGGTGCTAACAACTCATTGTTGCCTGGTTGAACTTTGGAGACCTTCAACTAATGTTTTCTTTCTTGCCCCTGGGAATGTTTTACGATGGTCCTCAACGACCTGAAGCAAAAACTGTCTGTTCCTCATTTCTCGCTACAGAGGCGTTAAAGTCCTTTATCAATGCTACTCCCCCTTCTGCTATATCATTGACAACCTTCGTGCTTTTAAGAGTCTTAGAAGCGTTTTGATAATCTGGAATCTGTTCCCACTGAGCTGGATCTACAGAAGTTAAAAAGTCATCTTCCAACCCTAAAATTGAGAAGAGTCGTCGAGAGTTTGCTGTGACAAATGATGACAGATCTTTTCCTTCAGCAATCGTTGGACAAGTCCTATTTGGAGGGCATTTATCTCCTTCATTTTTTAGAGCTGCGACCTTCAATCTCTTCATTTTTAAAGGTACACAAACATCAAAGAAAGAGAGACCAATCAGACGTTCACTTAAATAACACAAATGATTACCGAGTGCCTTGCCTGGAGATTTGGAGACGACAGTGTCTGGGTAAGTTTTTAATTGTGAAGGAGCTCAAGGTCATTTGCAGGAGCTAAAGTTGCTTGTGGGCATTAGAACCATGCTTTTACATAAATCTTTGTAGTGAATAATTGAATCTTCTTAAAGATGATATTTACTATGACAACACCTGAGAGGGGGAGGAGGAGAGGGAGGGAGTAGGGTATGGGATTGGGGTTTAAGAGAGACTGCGTCGCTCCCACATCTCGGAGAGGGCTATATAAGGGTAAAGCGCGACTATTGCAGGGAACTGTACATGCAACTGTTTTAGGAATTTGGCGATACTCGGGTCATGAAACGGCGAATTTACAAATGAATCAGCGTACCAGCACACTTGATGTCTCCCTTTGAAATACACACCCAGCCATTGAATTCCGTAGAGATATCGGTGTTAAGTATAAATCCGATGATGTCTTTCTTCTTGAGGAGGTTCAACACTTCATCCCTTGCGTATGTGCCTAGAAAAGTTTTTCGCGTAATCATTTTTCATAATCCTCTGAACTGTGGGCTCGTCAACTAAAAGTCTGTTATCACCGATCTAAATCGGTCAATTTCAATCAGGCCTTAGAATTCCAGATGGAACAGTACACTAATAGGTTTTGCTAAAGGCTTGCTAAACTCTTATTTCAATGCCAAATGTCCCTGTTTTTTGAGGATTTAATTGCGTGCGTGTATCCTTGCAGTGGTGAGCCGAAATGTCGAATGAATAGACATTAGTCCTGTTAATATACACCTATTCCAGCATCTTTACATCCAATTTTACGGAGAAATAAGTTGTGGAAAGCCCGAGAACACAATGAAATTTCATCATCAGGAGAGTAATCCACTTCTAGGCCCCTACCGACAGACGTCCCATTCACCGTCAACGCTATACTTAACAAATTAGAATGTTCAAACCTGAATGATGAAGTTTATATTTGCCTCAAACAGTGTCCTCATCAACCATTGCCACAAGTATTCTGTGGTAAATATCCCAACACAACACTGTCAAGCTGCTCCGATAATAAGCCAGACGTGATATTAAATATTTTCAGTTAGGTACGTTTCATAGGATATTTAGCCGTCGATCTCAACAAAGATCTTTCAACCTCCATTTGCTTAACGGCGGATAATTTTACGAGGCAGACACTGGGATACGTCTCAATAATGTGATGTACCACAGGTTTAGAGGCCTTTTCACTATCCTCAGGCAAGTTCAAACACATCTCGGAAGCCGTGTGGGTGATTTTAATAAGTAATTGCCGTGTAGATGTGTATAACAGTAAAAAATATTTTTTCTAGATTTTTTAAAATTTCTCTTTTACTTCTTTTTCTGTTTCAGGGATACAATACCCTGAGGCATGCAAATGGGTTTCCTTGGCATATTTTGAATGGGTTAGAAATCTTAGAATATTTTCCAAGCATACACGGTAATGATAATAATTGGAGCCTGCAGAGACACTCAGTTGATTTAAATATATATCACAATGACTGATGTAAAAAGTGAGTTTCGGGATAGATTGGGTATTCGTCCTCATAATCTGTCATATTAGAGTGCGCTGTTCTGAATTTTGTATACAGATTCCTGAGATGGTAAAAGAATGAGTCTACACTGTGTATAACGAATTCTATAGGAGCGGTCCATAATCCAACTGCACTGAGGGGATTAATGGTGACGTAATCAGATTCCTCTATAGACGTTTGAGAAGATGACATCTGCATCTTCTTCTCCCTCTTCTTCACTGAACGATTCATTTTCTTTGCAGGTTTTTGGCCCCTTTACCGCGCACTCTCCTCCTTTTCACGACTTTTTTAGCGTCATTAAAAATCTCATTTCTCTGACGACGTAATTGTCTTTTCAAAGCTTCTTTAGGCCTGACACAGCCATCACATCTTCAACCGTGTTAATGCCTGATTGTAAAACGTTCCGACCGAGACATTTGGCACCACTCTTTAGTAAGGGGACAGCCGCTCCTAGTATAGAAGAAAAGATCGAACGAGGCCATTATCGCGTTGGCTAAAGTTTTTTGCATCATACTGTAACACGGCGAAAGTGAAGTTTCACTGTTAAGCTTCCTTAACCGAATAGATAGTTTTGACCTATAACCGTTTTGATATGTATCACAGTACTGTTTAGTAGGTTAGAAGCAACTTTGACATAAAGGGGATTATCATAAGTTGTGCTCAAACATTTTCCTCCATGATCTGGAATATGCACGGTGCCCAGCAAACATATCTGACTATCCCCCACAAACTGATGTTTCACGATATTACTGGAAATGTAGCACATAGGAGCCTCTCTGACAGACTTTCCAATTTCAGGTGTTATAATAAGCTAGCCTTATCATCCTGTAGTTCGTGAAATATATCTCTTTGGAAAGCAAAATTGTATCTTCCATTTAGTAAAATCTTGAACGCTTTTTTGTTCCTAATATCTTTTTCCGTCTCTGATCTTAATAAGTGAGCATGTTCCTATCCTGCAATCCATGTTACGCGTATGATTTCGAAGACTAGATCATTTGTAAGTTTGGATTTATCCAAGCTCTTATTTAGGTCTCTTAGGATATCCTCCGTGTTGTCATAATTGGCAATGTCTGGTGTTATTTCAGTGCTGTAGTAATGTACACCACCGTTCCGTGTTGAACGCATGGTTTTATCGTTTACGACACCCGCTTTCTCAATTTCTTTGTGTTTTCTAGGAACTATAAAAACGACTTCCTTCTCTTCAATGTTTAGAAGCTTGCCAGTCAATTGAAATTCACCCAATCCAACGTCGTATGACACGCTCCAAATCGATAGGCCTCTGCAGTTCTGTTGTAAAATTGGTTGGAGTATTGTCCGGGTATGTCCCCAGCAAGGCTGAGGAAAGCAATGTGACGTAGAACTGGTCACAAGTCATGTTGTATACTATCAGTCTCATTAATGCACTAGCTTTTATATAGGAGTTGAAACTCTCTGGGTAGACGAGCCACTTTACCAAGTACATTTTTCGTTTCCCCGAACCTTTGCTTCCTAAAATTTTCACAATTTTAATAATTTTATTCCCTAAATTGAACGTAACTTTCTGCTGTTCATCGTCATAGTAAACACGCTTAATTTTTTCGCCATTTAGATCTTCAACATTGTACATACCACTCCTCCTTTAGGCTTCATCGACCATACTTTAAAAATTTCTGGTGCCCAACCTTGTTAAAAACTTTTCCTGAACTTTTTTCGTGGTCATGAAACATGTACATATTCTTCGCTCTGGTTCTATTTTTTTCAGTTCTGATTATACGCCTCTTTTAAAAACTTTATCAAGAGATGTTCCAGTTATCCGATAATAAAAAGCCATTGTAGGATGATGCTAACTGACTCAGAAGATCTGTGTATCTTTAAGGATGTTCTTTGTACGTAAAATAATGATGCATGCGTTCTTTAATAGTTCGCTGTATCCTTTCGGCTAATGATGCCTTATACATTGAGTTGTTGCTGTAATAACTGATGTTAAATTCCGCCAGCAAGTTTTGAAAAGAACGACTTATAAACTTTTTCCCTAAATCTGTATAGCAATAAGCTGGAATTCTATTTTCCTTTCACAACAAAGACTTTGTAACTTTAGCAACAACGTCTGGCGTTTTATTTTTAAGAGGTACAAGTCATAACTATCTGGAGAAGACGTCAATTATAAATAGAATATACTTGTAGCCGTCATTATACATCGAGTACTTTTGCATATCAGTCAAATCTGCCTGCCATACAGTGTCCATCGATGGTGCTTTTGTTTTAGCAGTTTTAAACCTTCTTCGCACAATCATAGGAAGTGTATAAGTAGCCTGTTCATGCAAAAAGTTATCAATATCTCTCAACCCTAAAGGGTTGCCAGCCAGACTCCTTACTGAGCGGACGCATTCCCTGGGTTCTCTGATATTGTTTCTACTTTTGGATATTGCCGATAAATTTATTGTTGGAAAGTTCTGAATTTATATACTTGCGTTTATATTCACATTGTTATAGTTAAGTAACTGAATATTAGTGGCTTTTAGCGATTTAGAAGTTTTCATAGCGTGCCGGCTTAATTTAATTTAAACTTGTGACGGTTATAAACGTTAACTACTTTAACTTGCGTGATGCCGTCGCAGAAAGCGTCGTGTGCTAGGTGTGGGGTCAAAACCCATGCTGACTACTGTTAATGAAATCGCGACTTTCTAAGCGATCGACGATACGATCCCTAACTACTGATTCCAAAAAGTTTACCGACAACTGACGTTAAGCTAATAGGCCTATAATTGTCAGTTACTGTGCAGTTGCTTTTTTTAAAAATGGGGGTAACGTTAGCTGATTTGGGTGTTTTCGGTTTTAGGTCCAGCATTGGATTTTTTCCATGTTTTTGGTATAGATGCAGATTTTTATGCTGATTCCATTTCTGCAATTCGTTTCTTGGAGAAATAAACACGAAAAAAGTTATGGCCCAAAACCTGCATTGAAATATCCACCTATACTTAACCTAACCTAACCTACCCTACCCTAACCTAACCTAATCTAATCTACCATACCCTACCCTAACCTACCCTACCCAAACCTAACCTAACCTACCCTAACCTAAAACAAATGGAAAGCGTATGAAAGCATCGAACAGCTCGAAGGGTACAGCTTCAGTCACAAAACAGTGAACCACAGCGAAAACTTCTTGGACCTTTCAACTGGAGCACACACGCAACGGATAGAGTCGAAGTGGAACCAACTCAAACGCGGTAACAAGCGTCAGTGTGGTACGCACCGTTCCATGATCGACTCGTATCTCTGCGAGTTTCTCTGACGTCGCCGACACGCAGGCAAAGATCTAGTGCGCCAAATGCTGAACGATATTGCGCAGTTTGGCAAATAGCAAACTTTAGTTTGTGTTCCGTTCTGTGTTCTGGAAACCTGTACACGTAATAAACTTGCACATAAATTTTTTCGTGTTTATTTCTCCAAGAAACGGATTGCGGAAATGGAATCAGTGTAAAAATCTACGTCTATACCAAAAATTTGAAAAAAATTAAATGCCGGACCTAAACCGAAAAGATCCGCTAATTTGAAGTCCTGAGGAATAATCTCCGCTTCCAGTGACGTATTAAAAATTTTTGGTAAGGGGCCTACGATAATGTCTTTCAAATCTTTCAAATGTCTAGGATAAAGCGCGTCAGGACCTGGAGCATTGCTAACTTTTAGCTTATCGATATAATGCGCAATCTCACACTCATAAAGTTATTTCATTCAAAATAATCTCGCTACTAAATGGAACGATATCGTCAACGTCGGGGACATTATTTACGTCTTCTACGGTAAAAACCGTCGCAAAAAAGTTGTTAAAAATACCCGCCATTGCATGAGCGTCGGAAGCCAAAGCGCCGTTAGCGTCCACTAGAGGATCTCTGGAATCTTTTATCGGCTTACGATTATTGACGTAGTCAAAAAACTTTTTCGGATCATATTTACTATCTGCAGCTACAAGTATCTCAAAATTACGCTTAGCATTCCTAACAGATCTTTTAACCTGACGTCTAAGCTCGATATATCCATTAAATTTAACTACCGTGCCATTGCGCTTGTTAAGTCTATACGATCTGTTACGCTCGTTTATGAACTCGCCTATTTCCCTAGTCCACCACTTGGACCTACCATGATTACTAGCGCGCTTGGGCCTACGCGGAATAAACTCCCTCTCGATATTCAAAAAACTTTCTTTAAACACCTCCCAATGAAAATTTGTGTCATTACCTATAAATAAATTATCCCAGTCCACTACTCTCATCTTATCCGCAAAACTATCAAAATTAGCCCTAAGAAAATCAGGGACTTCTATTACGTTACTATCCTTACTGTTTTCTATCAATAGATTAAACTTAATAATTTGGAGATCACTACATCCAAAACTCTCACCTACTTCCAAATCCTCGGCTATATTTTCGTCGTTCGTCTTCACCACGTCTAAAATATTGTCACCGCGCGTTGGTTCGGTAACCATCTGTCGTAAAACATTATCTTCCATGAACTCAATCAGTCTCAAACCTTCATCATTACCAGTAAAAGTCTCGCAATTAATGTTAGGTCAGTTAAAGTCTCTGTCAACTATCCCGATTATTAATAAAGTTAATAAGAAGTGTGTAAAATCTAGTATCGGTATCGAGGGGTTGATCGGAAGGTCTATAAACAGCAACGAAATTAAAGCTAATACTACGCACCCTAACTTCAACGCATATCGCATTAATTGCTGCCAGAAAATCTATCTTAACCTCGATAGCCCCAAGGGAATTACGAACGTACAACAAAACGCCGCCACCAATCCTATGTAACCTATCATTAGTAAAAAGTTTAAAACCCGGTATATCAAGTTCTCCTAACCAGTCCCGACTTACGGTATTTAACCACGTTTCGGTTATAGCAACTATATCGTAGTTCCCGGAACAAATTATCGCCTTAAATTCGTTCATTTCTAATACTACGCGCGTTACAATAAAAGACGTTTAAATTATTTTTTTACCACGGATCGGCGTTTTAAACTATTTTTCACGTCGGGCCGGCGTTTCCCGGACCCACAACGTTTAAAGAGGGCTTCGACCTATACAACTTTCGAACGTTCTCATCGATTAACCTACCTAGCCTAGCAGTCCCTATTTCATTGAAATGCACCCCATCTTTTATAAAAAGGCTAGGATCACTGAATTCTGACCACAGCTTTACGAAAGGTACATTTCCCTCAGCACAAATCTCTTCTAGTTGAGTGCTCAAATATATTGTTTTTGATGTAATCCTAAAATTTAAACCGCGCATAGGGGTAATACCTAGAACTAAAGACCTATCTGACCTTGCCTTCAGGGACCTAATTAACCCCTTATATCTCTCCAAAAGCTCAGGCACTCTAATATCGGACCTATACGAGTAGTTGCCCCCTCCCATCGTCACTAACATCGAGTGACGGAGGCAACGTCAATCCTATCTACTTCGTCTCTAATTCTGTCAAACCCGGCCCCTGGTAGACAGACCCTCCTCCTCTTAGTTGGATTCCGTTCAACGAACTCCTTATCCATATGACGCACTGAGGAGTCCCCAATTAAAATCGTTTCCCCCTCGTTCACATCCCTATCAAACTGGGCGAAAGGTTTCGAAACCTCGATAGGGGGGGGGGAGATTCCTATCACCTAACGTACGTGGCCTAGCTCCACCCCTAACTACTCTAAATCCCTCCCCGTCTACTATTCCCGGACCACCCTTAACCCCGTCCTCAACACTGTCTAACCTTCTCGATGAGCTACCTATACTAGAAACTAGGTTCCTGACCTCACCCTTCAACTTACTAACGTCTTCAACGTTAGTACAGGTTCGGCCTTCGTCAACTGTAAGCCTACCCCTGCCCTCATCAAGCGTTGCAAGCGTACACTACGTTTTAAATCAACTATCTCTTCGCTTAACTCACAAAAGAAACAAACCGATCTCTCGGTAATCGCCATAGGACCGTCATTGTAATCTTTAAAATCTGTATACCACCGATTAACCCCACACCTAGCACACGACGCTTTCTGCGACGGTATACATTAACGCATTAAATATAAACCTTCTCTTTCTTATTTTTGCATAAAAACGAATTGTAATTATCTGATAATTCATAAAAAATAAAATTATTTTTTATTTTATTCCTATTTTGTGAATGGATAAAATCATGTATTAATCTTGATAGTATATTTTAAATTGCTAAATGCTAAAAATTGTTTTGAGAAATGATAACTAAAATAGTATATTCTAGTATATTCTATTTATAATTGACGTCTTCTCCAGATAGTTATGGCTTGTACCTCTTAAAAATAAAACGCCAGACGCTGTTGCTAAAGTTACAAAGTCTTTGATGTGAAAGGAAAATAGAATCCCAGTCTATTGCTATACAGATTTAGGGAAAAAGTTTATAAGTCGTTCTTTTCAAAGCCTGCTGGCGGAATTTAACATTAGTTATTATAGCAGCAACTCAATGCATAAGGCATCTTTAGCCGAAAGGGTACAGCGAACTATTAAAGAACGCATGCATCGTTATTTTACATACAAACAGCATCCTTAAAGATACACAGATCTTCTGAGTCAGTTAGCATCATCCTACAATGGCCAGAGAGGCCTCCTATGTGCTACATTTCCAGTAATATCGTGAAACATCAGTTTGTGGGGGATAGTCAGATGTGTTTACTGGGCACTGTGCATATTCCAGATCATGGAGGGAAATGTTTGAGCATAACGTATGATAATCCCCATTATGTCAAAGTTGCTTCTAACCTAATAAACAGTATTGTGATACATATCAGAACGGTTATAGGTCAAAACTATCCATTCGGTTAAGGAAGCTTAACAGTGAAACTTCACTTTCGGCGTGTTACAGTATGATGCAAAAAACTTTAGCCGTAGATTGTGATGTGAGATACCAACGCGATAATGGCATCGGTTCGATCTTTTCTTCTATACTAGGAGCGGCTGTCCCCTTACTAAAGAGTGGTGCCCAATATCTCGGTCGAAAGGTTTTACAATCAGACATTAACACAGAATTGAAAAAAAATAGAACCAGAGCGAAGATTATGTGCAGTGCTTACAAGAAGTCTCGCGCCTCTGTCTCGTCCCAAGCTAGTTTGTTAGGTATAAAATGGACGGTCCTTATGGCAGCGGAGGTGTGTTCGGATTGATGCACATAAATGCTCTAACCCCATCAATGACGTCCACATTATCATTGTGTTGATCACTCTATCTATTTATATATAGAGACATACTGTATATAGATATATATATAGTATGCAGGGGATAACGTGTCTCAGTCCCAGCTATGGTAGTTGTTTTACAATTAACAGTCCCAAGTGCAAGTTACGTTAACACCTCCACATAAACTACCCTGGACTAAAATAACATACATGAAGCCCTTACCAACAAACCATTTAAAAGGTGTGATTTAAAAGCTCGGTGTCTTTCTCTGTCTCTCTCTCTCTCTGTCTCGTTCTGTCTCTGTCTCTCTGTCTCTGTCTCTCTCTGTCTCTCTCTGTCTTTGTCTCTCTCTGTCTCTCTCTCTCTCTCTGATCACACCGCATGGCAATGTATCCATATAACGTTAATAATAACCGAAACTCGAGAAAATATACTCTCTGCCTTCCGCTCTACTCCAAATCCTTTTCTCTTAGTGACCTCTTAATGCAAACTAATCTATCATATTTTGCGACTTTTTAACTCTGGTAGGATTCAATTCCATTCCTATAGTGTAAGAGATACTTAAATTCATGTGTATTATGCCATATGATGTGCGTAATAAATAATCATTTTTAAATAGTTGGAGCGTTCAAGGTCATCTGTAATAATCTATAGACTACCCCTCAAGCCCACTCTCAACACTTAGATTCCCCTATGACACAGGCGTCTTCAAGTAACATGAATGCGTAGAGATCTAAGGTGTTAGATTCCATATTATATAATTTATGTGCTAGGTTTAAGAACGCTGGCATTGAAGGATGGAAGGAAGAGACAGTAAAAGCGATAATAGGTTTAATGAAGGAAGTGGAATGAGGATGGAGGTAAGCGTTGCTATGTCGAAGGAAACGAGGTTGGGTGGGGAATTACGAAGGGAGGAGGAAATGCTAAACACAAACTCAAATATTTATTTAATGCCCTAGACCTAGAAAGACAAAGAGCAAAATACCTTAAACTAACAATGAATTGACAGAAACAGAAGAGTCTGGTCTTAGACGCACTGATAGGTTTAACGTATGTGGCTAGAGGCCGCCACTCAGAATTACCACTACTACCTAAGTCATAATAAGGTTATTTACTATGACAGAGTAGTCATGAGTAGTTATGGAAATAAAATATGATTATACTATTGATGGCTGACTATATTCAGTTGGGATATAAACTATTGCTGACAATCTTTGGATCCTTGGCTTTTAAGACGAATTTTTTATGCATATGTTCAACAAAATAGGAAATTGGCTGATTATTATTACCATTCGAAGGGTTGGTACCCTTCACAACCGAAGTCACTTTCAGAAGGGGTGCATGGTATCCTCATTTCCTTTATCGTCCCAGCACGCTTCACATAAGCCATTTACGCAAAGATGGAAAGGCCGTCTGTGCACCACGAGACGACCCAGGCAATGCGGGGAGCAATGGTGACATTGCATGAATATGGTGTGCCAATAAGAGAAATATCAAGACGACTAGACGTTCATCGAAACACTGTGGAACGGTGGATTCATCGGTATGAAGCAGAAAACTCAATCGCTACTTTGCCGAGGTCTGGTCCTCCGCGTTCAACATCTCAAGAGGAAGATGCTGCGATTGTTAATCATGCCAGAGAGCATCCATTTGTTCCAGCGACACATATTTACAGACACCTGAACCTTCGTTGTAGCGCAAATACAGTGAACAACAGACTTCACGAGGCAGGGTATTTTTCTCGCCGTCCAGCTATAAAACCTGCATTGACGATTGAGCATAAAGAGGCGGGATGGGATTTGCCTTGCAATACTTGCCGCAGGAGGAAGAATTCTGGAGAAAAGTTGTGTACTGTGACGAAAAAAACATTTTCAACAGATAGTCATGGTTCCCTGCATTGTTGGAGGCAGCGCGGAAACGCTATGAAAAAGGAAATGTTTTCCCGAGCAAACGTAGTGGTCACATCATCTCGGTGTGTGGGGCTGGATGTCTGGCTATGGTGTCGGAGAATTGACTCAAGTAGATGGACGCTTTACTGGACAGCAATATTGCTAGATACTGGAAGAGGTGCTGCTACCCAGTGTTCGTGCGTATCTGGTTCCAGCACCGGAACCATTTTACTTAATGGAAGATAACAGTCCCATTCATAGGAGTAACGTTGTGAGAGCGTGGTACGAAGATCACTCAGAGATTATTAATCTAATTCTGCCACCACGTTCTCCTGATTTGAATCCTATTGAAAACCTTTGGGTAATAATGATTAACGAATGGGAGCAACGCAATGAAAGAACATTTGAAGCACTTTTAGCTCACACGAGAAATAGTTGGGAGAGCTTACGCCGAACACCAAACATTCCCCAATCTGGCCTCTTCTATGCCGCAACGATTGCAAGAAATTATTGATGCTGGAGGAAGCTATACGAAATACTGATGTTAAAGCCATGACGTAAATGTGTATCGAATATATATTCATGTTAATATAGAATTTTATTATATTTTTATGTTTGACATCTATAAAAGTATATATTGTGACCATGAAAGAACTTTACTTATCCTTAGTTAGAATCTTTTCTTGCAATGTCTACGCTCGTGGAGATGAAAATATATGCATTGTTGAAACAAATTATGAGAAGGTAATAGTTTTAGGAAAAAAATAAAAACTGTCAACATCGAGGTCATCACATGTTTATGGGAATTGTCATATGATATGCTACCAATAAACTCTTATATACTACTATATACAGTATACTATATTACGTAATAATTACGATGAACAAATCAAATGCAAATTTCTCTGATTCACGGCCCACCAGTCTTGCTTTAGACCAGGGGTCGGGGAATTTTTTTGGGTATTACCCAAAAATCTATTTGAGTAAAGTGAAATTACCCCCAGACTTCAAAGTAAACAAAAACAAGCCAATTGCTCTTAAAATTGTTGCATATAGTATACAAAAAATTCAAATTAAAAAAATGGAAGTGTCTCTCATACCGCAAGCATTACCTCCAAAATTTTTAAATTTACCCCATTTGGGGTAATTTACCCCTGTTCCCCGACCTCTGCTTTAGACTAATGACTTTCATAAGATGGAATAGGTTTAACATAGTTCGTTTAATAGGTTACCACTTAAACAATGGATAAACTATCTATTAGTGAGACGACCGTGACTTCCTCGAAATGCGAGCGGTGAGAGGTTCACTGAGGAATTTGGTCATTAGATTCTTCACGTAGGATATATATCACAAACAACAATATTGACAACAATTCCCAACAATTACTTAATATCAATAATTGCATTTGAGCAAATAATTTAGACCTGCGTCAAAATAACTTAGGTATCATGCCATGATTTGGGATATTTGCCGAATTAGTCGTTCTCTATAGTCTACAGTATATATTGATACGGTATAATGTAATACCCAGCTAATATTATGATGACTAGGATTGCTCCATAACCATCCAAACATCCCGAAACTTGCTCCATTCTGCTTCTTAATCATTTGTATTTTAAACACTAAAATGTAGCAGAAGTGACGTAATAATGGACGTCATTGATTGAGTTAGAGCAGTTATGTGCACCAATCCGAACACACCTCCGCTGCCATAAGGACCGCCCATTTTATACCTAAGAGACTAGCTTGGGACGAGACAGAAGCGTGAGACTTTTGTAAGCACTGTACATGTTTCATGACCACGAAAAAAATTCAGGAAAAGTTTTGAACAAGGTTGGACACGGGAAATTTTAAAGTATGGTATATGAAGCCTAAAGGAGGAGTGGTTATGTACAATGTTGAAGATCTAAATGGCGAAAAAATTAAGCGTGTTTTCTATGGCGATGAACTGCAGAAGGTTACGTACAATTTAGGGAATAAAATTATTAAAATTGTGAAAATTTTAGGAAGCAAAGGTTCGGGGAAACGAAAAATGTACTTGGTAAAGTGGCTCGTCTACCCAGAGAGTTTCAACTCCTATATAAAAGCTAGTGCATTAATGAGACTGATAGTATACAACATGACTTGTAACCAGTTCTACGTCACACTGCCTTCCTCATCCTAGGTGCGGACATACCCGGACAATACTCTAACAAGCTTCTAAACATTGAAGAGAAGGAAGTCTTTTTTATGGTTCCTAGAAAACACGAAGAAACTGAGAAAGCGGTGTCGTAAACGATAAAACCATGCGTTCAACACTGAAAGGTGGTGTACATTACTACAGCACTGAAATAACACCAGGCACTGCCCACTATGACAACACGGAAGATATCCTAAGAGACCTAAATAAGATCTTGGATAAATCCAAACTTACAAATGATTTAGTCTTCGAAATCATACGCGTAACATGGATTGCCGGATAGGAACATACTCAATTATTAAAGTCAGAGACGAAAAAAAATATTAGGAACAAAAAGCGTTCAAGATTTTACTAAATGGAAGATACAATTTTGCTTTCCAAAGAGATATATTTCACGAACTACAGGATGATAAGGCTAGCTTATTATAACACCTAAAATTGGAAAGGCTGCCAGAGAGGCCTCCTATGTGCTACATTTCCAGTAATATCGTGAAACATCAGTTTGTGGGGAATAGTCAGATATGTTTGCTGGGCACCGTGCATATTCCAGATCATGGAGGAAAATGTTTGAGCATAACGTATGATAATCCCCATTATGTAAAGTTGCTTCTAACCTAATAACAGTATTGTGATACATAGCAGAACAACTATAGGTCAAAACTATCCATTCAGTTAAGGAAGCTTAACAGTGAAACTTCATTTTCGGCGTGTTACAGTATGATGCAGAAAACTTTAGCGTTGACTGTGATGTGAGATACCAACGCGATAATGGCCTCGGTTCGATCTTTTCGTCTATACTAGGAGCGGCTGTCCCTTACTAAAGAGTGGTGCCAAATATCTCGGTCGAAAGGTTTTACAATCAGGCATTAACACGGTGGAAGATGTGATGGCTGTGTCAGGCCTAAAGAAGCTTTGAAAAGACAATTACGTCGTTAGAGAAATGAGATTTTTGATGACGCTAAAAAAGTCGTGAAAAGGAGAATGCGCGGTAAAGGGGCCTAAACCCTGCAAAGAAAATGAAACGTCCAGTGAAGAAGAGGGAGAAGAAGATGCAGATGTCACCTCGTGGCGTAAAACAAAAAAGAATGACTTCTAAAAAGTCAAAGAGATGCTCTAACCAAATAAAGCCTAAGGATGACTTCTTTAACTGATATAAAGGAAAATTTTGAACAGCTATCTCTCATAGGCAATTCTGGTTCTACACTGTAAGGTAGGGTCTGGTAATCGCTTCAAGCAATTCAAGATGTTGCAATTAGTCCACCCACGCAGCGAAGAATGCTGTAAACCTGAGCTCCCTCCCTTTTTAGCATTCCATCTTCTCAAACATCTATAGAGGAATCCGATTACGTCACCATTAATCCCCTCATTGCAGTTGGATTATGGACCGCTCCTATAGAATTCGTTATACCCAGTGTAGACTCATTCTTTTACGATCTCAGGAATCTGTATACAAAATTCAGAACAGCGCACTCTAATAGGACAGATTATGAGGACGAATACCCAATCTATCCGGAAACTCACTTTTTACATCAGTCATTGTGATATATATTTAAATCAACTGAGTGTCTCTGCAGGCTCCAATTATTATCATTACCGTGTATGCTTGGAAAATATTCTAAGATTTCTAACCCATTCAAAAGATGCCAAGGAAACCCATTTGCATGCCTCAGGGTATTGTATCCCTGAAACAGAAAAAGAAGTAAAAGAGAAATTTTAAAAAATCTAGAAAAATTTTTTTTTACTGTTATACACATCTACACGGCAATTACTTATTTCGCGAGAAACTTTTCGTGAATGGGACTGAGATGAAGATTAAAATCACCCACACGGCTTCCGAGATGTGTTTGAACTTGCCTGAGGATAGTGAAAAGGCCTCTAAGCCTGTGGTACCTCACATTGTTGAGACGTATCCCAGTGTCTGCCGCGTAAAATTATCCGCCGTTAAGCAAATGAAGGTTGAAAGATCTTTGTTGAGATCGACGGCTAAATATCCTATGAAACGCACCTAACTGAAAATATTTACTGTCACGTCTGGCTTATTATCGGAGCAGCTTGACAGTATTGTGTTGGGATATTTACCACAGAATACTTGTGGCAATGGTTGATGAGGACACTGCTTCAGGAAAATATAAACTTCATCATTTAGGTTTGAACATTCTAATTTGTTAAGTATAGCGTTGACGGTGAATGGGACGTCTGTCGGTAGGGGCCTAGAAGTGGATTACTCTCCTGATGATGAAATTTCATTGTGTTCTCGGGCTTTCCACAACTTATTTCTCCGTACAATTGGATGTAAAGATGCTGTAATAGATGTATATTAACAGGACTAGTGTCTATCCATTCAACATTTCGGCTCACCACTGCAAGGATACAAGCACGCAATTAAATCCTCAAAAAACAGGGACATTTGGCATTGAAATAAGAGTTTAGCAAGCCTTTAGCAAAACCTATTAGTGTACTGTTCCATCTGGAATTCTAAGGCCTGATTGAAATTGACCGATTTAGATCGGTGATAACAGACTTTTAGTTGACGAGCCCACAGTTCAGAGGATTATGAAAAATGATTACGCGAAAAACTTTTCTAGGCACATACGCAAGGGATGAAATGTTGAACCTCCTCAAGAAGAAAGACATCATCGGATTTATACTTAACACCGATATCTCTACGGCAGGGGTCGGGGAATTTTTTTGGGTATTACCCAAAAATCTATTTGAGTAAAGTGAAATTAACCCCAGACTTCAAAGTAAACAAAAACAAGCCAATTGCTCTTAAAATTGTTGCATATAGTATAAAAAAATTCAAATTAAAAAAATGGAAGTGTCTCTCATACCGCAAGCATTACCTCCAAAATTTTTAAATTTACCTCATTTGGGGTAATTTACCCCTGTTCCCCGACCTCTGCTCTACGGAATTCAATGGCTGGGTGTGTATTTCAAAAGGAGACATCAAGTGTGCTGGTACGCTGATTCATTTGTAAATTCGCCGTTTCATGACCCGAGTATCGCTAAATTCCTAAAACAGTTGCATGTAGAGTTCCCTGCAATAGTCGCGCTTTACCCTTATATAGCCCTCTCCGAGATGTGACAGCGACGCAGTCTCTCTTAAACCCCAATCTCCTACCCTACTCCCTCCCTCCTCCCCCCCTCTCAGGTATTGTCATAGTAATACTTTTATTTTTTGAAAACCAATGACAGAATAAATATAGTGTTCACTGTAGTTTTGGTGCTAATACGAGGACTACTATGTATTTTATTCATGCATTATTCCTAAATTTAGGAAATAGAGTAGTTAGGTTATTTCACAAACGTGGGATACTTTAAAAACTTTCAATCATTGGATTTTGATGTGGCCATGTTATAGTTAAAGTGTAAGATAAGGTGTAGTATTGACTTTTCTTCCAGGCAATAACATTTCTGTTTAAAATCCATGCATCATCAACAAATGATTATCCAGAAAAAGGTCAATCCATGGAAAGATAATGATAACACTGGTCTACAAATTTTGAAAAAGTTTGTGCTTCGGAGATAAAATTGTTTCCTATTATGGATTTTGGGGTGCTGAAGACGAATATGACCATAAAAACAGTTGATTGGCTACAGTTTCCAAGAAAATTAAGTTACACATTTTGCCTATATGTATACCATATATTAGTAACATACCTGTATAATGCAATCACTTATATTGATTCAACCCGTCGCTTCCTTGCTTGTCTCTTGTATTCAACTTCTGGAGCATCTCTTGTTATTGTCCAGCAGTAGTCTGCTAACAATGATGGACTCCATTTCCCCTGGTAGCGTTTCTCCATCGCTGAGATATCCTGGTGGAAACGTTCACCATGTTCATCGCTGACTGCTCCGCAGTTGGCCGGAAAAAATTCCAGGTGCGAATGGAGGAAATGTATCTTTAAAGACATATTGCAGCCCATTTTTTGATAGGACAACAGCAGGTTTTCCACCAGCTCCCTGTAATTGTCAGCTTTGGTATTTCCGAGAAAATTGGTTGCTACTAACCGGAAAGCATTCCACGCTGTCTTCTCCTCACTACCTAAGATACGGTCGAACTCCTCATCTTTAAGAAGCTCGCGGATCTGTGGGCCAACAAATACACCCTCCTTGATTTTTGCTTCACTGAGCTTTGGGAATTTACCACCGAGGTACTTAAAAGCTGCCCCCGTTTTATCCACAGCCTTAACAAAATTTTTCATGACGCTCAGTTTGATGTGTAAGGGTGGTAACAAAATCTTGCTCGATTCTACAAGTGGAGGATACTGAACATTTTTTGTTCCAGGTTCCAATGAGTGTCGGAGTGGCCAATCCTTCTTGATGTAATGAGAAGTCCTAGCCCGACTATCCCATTCACACAGAAAACAGCAATAATTAGTGTAACCCGACTGCAGTCGAAGATCTATCTACAACTTTGAATTCACCACAAACCTGCCACTGATGTTTGTTATAGTTTATGCAGTTCTATAAGTTGCTTAATCATGTTGTCATATGTTTCCTTCATGTGGACTGCATGACCAACTGGAATTGATGGCAATACGTTGCCAACATGCAGCAAAACAGCTTTTAGACTCAACTTCGATGAATCAATGAACAGCTTCACTCATCAGGATTGTGAATAATGTTGAGAGCTGCCATCAGACCATCGATGTCGTTGCAAGCTACAAGGTCACCTTCCATGATGAAGAATGGGGCAAAATCTTTTTGACGGTCACGAAACTTACACACTCTAACATTTTCAGCGAGGAGATTCCACTGCTGCAATCTGGAGCCCAACAGCTCTGCCTTACTCTTTGGCAGTTCTAAATCTCTGATAAGGTCGTTTAATTCATTCTGAGTTATAATGTGCGGTTTAGAAGATGTCAAGTTATAAACAAATTCAGGGTCTTCTGAAGTTGAAGGCTCACAAGTTTCGCAGGTTCCTTCATTCTCCTCGTCCTCTGACTCCAGGGAGAATGAGTGTGGGGGCTCAGGAACGGGTAGTCCTTCGCCGTGAGGTACCGGGCGTATAGCAGAGGGTATATTTGGATATTGTAAAATCCGCTTTTTCTTCTTGCAAATACCTTTCTTGACTGGAGGCACCATGCAGAAGTAACAATTGCTGACATGATCTGTTGGTTCCCTCCACACCATTGGCATTGCAAAAGGCATAGATTTCCTTTTCCGATTCAACCACTGTCGAAGGTTTGTTGCACAAGTATTGCAGCATATGTGTGGGGCCCAGCTCTTGTCCTGATCTCCAATCTTACAGCCAAAATAAAGGTGATAGGTTTTCCTAATGACGGCGGTTATAGCACGCTTTTGTGATGCAAAAGTCAATTCTCCACAAACATAACAGAAGTTATCTACACTGTTCACGCAATTACGAGGCATCTTTGTTCAAATTAGGCTGAAAAAAATTCAGTTTCAAAAGCAAACACTAAAAAGAGTTTGACAACGGGTGCACTGTATGACTTCCGCAAATGAACTGATGCTGTGGCATAATATGTAGAAGCCTGTGACACATCGACGCCTTGACTCTACTGCGCATGCGCGTAGTTATATTTTTTTATTTTAATAAATTAATGTAATTACATTGCATTTTAATAATTTTAAATTAGTTAAGGTTAAGTTAGGTTAGTATTCCATCTATATTAATATCAAAAACATTATGGGAAGCAATATGTTAAAATGATCCAATCTATTTTTTAATAAATAATTTACAAATACATAATGTAATAGATAAATTTAAATTACATTTAATTGTGTATATATGTATATATTTACATTAATTTATTAAAAAAAAATAACCGCGCATGCGCACTAGAATCAATGCGTCGATGTGTCACAGGCGTCTACATATTACGCGACAGATGCAGTCCAGTTAGTAGGGTGTGGGGTTGCCTGATATCTTTACAAATAGAGCCAATTGGCAATTTTAGGCATCATTTTAGTATTCAGTGACCCAAAATTAGTAAAGATTGACTACTTTTATTTCCGAAGCATTTTGGCTGTAGACCAGTGTAACATAGTTCAATTTTTTATTACAAAAATAAACATGAGTCATGTAAATTTAGGGAATTTCTTAAGCACATACAAAACATAATGTTCAAATTATAAGGAACTGACAATTGTTCAAGTAAATAAATATATATTTACTACATCACAACCATAACATTATTATACATAATTACTCAATACTGGGTCCATCCTCTATTATTATTTTATTAATGATCTCTCGTAGCCTATTTGAACAGATGCCACGTGATTGTAGATGATTTGTGGGTTTGTGCGGAAAAGTTCCCACTCTGCCATGGTGCGTTCCAGCAGGTGCCGAGATGTCCACTCCTGCCTACTCCTCAATGGGGTTTAGGTCACACCCCTTGGTGGGCTAGTTCGGCAGCTCGACATCTCGTTGTTTCTGAAACCATCGTCTGATTATCCTGGCAGTATGAACAGAGCAGTTATCCTGTAGTATATATGTTAACTCTCCTCTATGGCCTTGGGTGTTTCGAGGTTGGCGGGGGTTCTGGTTAGGTGGCAGCAACGGATTTTCTCACTCTGGGGTAGCTGGTACCATGTCGGGAATCGGAGTAGTTTCTTTTATACTACACTCCGATTTCTTCTTGTAGTGGATGCGTTCCTGAAAAAGTGAGCGCTGAGCGAATCAGCGCTAAACAGGGTCCTTATACTATTATATACATTGAGATGCATCCCCCGACAGCGTTATTTCCGGGTATGAGGGCTACATCGGGATATCGGTAATATCGCTAATCATAATAAACAAGTAACTTATACCTAAAAATAATAATTGTTTATTATTAACATAAAAAATATTAGCAAAAACATAAAATAACACTCACTATTGCATTTTCTCGGAGTTTGTGTAATGTTGACCACCGACTGCCGTCGCACCTACTACGCTCCTACTCCTTCGACGTAGCAGCGATGGGAGGGGAGATGAGATGAGTACTCACGTGAAGAGCTGACGGGAGCTGGATCGTCGGAATCCCTCGAAGATAGAGCTGGCTCTACCTCTGGCTCTTCCTCCTGCGAAGATGAAGATTTCTTCTTGAAGAAGGCCTCAAGTGTTAACTGCATTGTCTTTTGTTTCTTCTCACGAAGGATATCTTTATAGCAGGAGATGGCATGAAGGACACTCCTCTTCACGGCACTGTTACGTTCTCAGTCCGGATCATAATCTGAGAAAATCTCCAATCCCTCCAGGATCTTAGCTATGCCCTCAGACAGAATCTTGCTAGTGAGGTTTCTCTCAGGTGGAGCCTCTTCTGCAGCAGTCTTCGGCATCTTCTACAGCTTGGTGTTGGTCCAGCTCCTGCAGATTTTCGTTTGTTAAACTCTCCCAGTGAGACTGAAGGGGCTCCTCCATATCGTCCACCTCCACTTCGTCGAATCCCACTTAGTTGACCATGTGGGCAATGTAATTGGTGATCGCAGGCACCTGGGTTTTAAATCTGACGAAGTCGTTGACGATTTCCGGCTATACCTTCCGCCAAACACTGTTCATACAGTTTTTCTGACTTCTCCAGGACTCGCTGATATTTCTGATGGCTTTATAATGTTGTAGGGCTTTCAGAACTCCTTCATCAGTTACTTATCCTGTCCATCATTGGCCTCGACCAGCTGGTTGAAGGTGCGTCTCAGGTAATGTCTCAAATGTTGCAATGACGCCCTGGTCCATCGGCTGAAGGAGGGAAGTCGTGTTTGGCAGAAAGAACACGACTTCTACAGGTAGTGAAGTTTGGGCGTTGTCGAGCAGTAACAACGCTCGACAACGTTACAATCGTAACTTTTGAAGCACTGTATGTGTGACACTGTTAGTGACGTTGCCTAAGGCAAAGTGACGTCACTGGTTATAGGCAAAGAATGCGGCTGATATAGGAGTCGAGCAGTGTTGTGAGGGATATGCTAAGCTGTTATGTACTGCTGTAATATATAATAATGAGGGGTCCCGTACCTAAGCGCCAAAATTAAAATTCGCCAGAAATCGCCTCCAAAGTTCAGCAATATTCTGGCAATAGTATCTCTGTTATTAATTGAGCTAGAACGTTCATTTTTGGCTAAATTAGAGTTCTAAGTATGCTAATGAAGATATTGATGAGTTTTTGGAATAGATTTTCATATTTTATATTTTATATATACTTTTTAAAAATTGTTATTTTCTTATTATGCCGAACTTTGGATGCGATTTCTGGCACAGAATGATTCCATTGATTTTTCATCACCATCACTAGCACGGTGAGACACTGCTGCACACGTTGATAATAGTTAGAAGCCGGGTGAATAGAATAATCCACGCAATATTCAGCAATATGAGCACGAACACAGGACGCCTGCTAACAGCAACGCGAGTCTTAAGGTACTGGCGGGATGTTTGTGTCGTGTCCCTCTCGGCTCGTGGAGCGGGTGGCCAATCAGAAAGCAGAGCGGCGTGGCTGCCATGTTTTCATTGGCTCGCGCTCCTCCTGCTGTTCCCGCCACCCAGAGATCGAGCGTCCCACCCCCACCCCCATCACCTCCCACCAGTTGAACGGGATATTGGGGCCTTAAGACGCGCATCACATCTGGGAGGCAGAGCCCAGCTGGCGCTAGAGGTGGAAAAAGTAGTTCGCTTCATAAGGTTTTCAACCATACTTCTAGTGCCGTAAGGTCATTATAACCCAAACCACGCGATAGAGGAAGGGTGAAAATAGTGATATCCATCAAAAACACGTTTCCGCCTGTGGTGGCGCTTAGGTACGTTAAGATGCGCGACCCCTCATATACACGCTCCGCTTATTGGGTAGTGTTCAAAACAACCTATCGCTACAATATGGATTTTTGTTGTTGTTTTTTAGTAACATATTAAAAGAATTTCGTCTCTACGATAAAGAGCGCCATAACGAACCATCACTAAACGGGGTTGCGCTAAGCGGACTATACCTGTACCATTATTTTAAACATTATTTGAACTGTACAAAACTTTCTTTTGTATAAAACGGATGTCCCTAGCGCCAAACTATATATATATATATATATATATATATATATATGATGCAAACCCACAAGGAAAAAAAACTGATTCCAAGGCCTTTCGTGTATTCAGAAGTACACCTTGTCAGGGAATGAAGGGTGGAGGCAAGATGACCAAAAATATATACAACGGGACAGAAAAACAAAAAGATTAACACAAGATTAACAAGAGTTGATTAGAGGCAAAAGATATTTTAACAGGATATTGTCAATTTTATACATTCCCGCACTGTTATTGAAATTATTTTTAAAATGGATAAATGCACATTCTAGAATATTCTTTTCGATTATACTGTATCTGTGTTTTTATCGAGAGCTTTAGAACTATCCAACTTAATACTGTCATTACATCTATACATATGGTTAAACAATGCATTAGAATTATTTGCTGTCTACACGCATATTTATGCTGTTTTACCCTAATATCTAACGTTTTACCCGTTTGGACACAACCAACCAGATTATCCGGGCTATTCTTTATTAAGCCTGATATAACAGTATTATTATACTTAAAGACTACATTGATACCAATTGCTTTTAGTAAAGTCGGAAGATATTGAAAATTTACATGGTATGAATCGAACTATCCTTGAGGTTTGAAAAGCCCTAAAAACACTTAAAAATAACGCTTTCATTACATATTACTAAAGCGGACAAATCTAATTTGATCGTCATCATGGACAAAAACAGTTACATTGAAAAGATGAATACGTTAGTGAGTGACCGTAATATGTACAAACCTCTAAACCAGTGGTTCCCAAACCCGGGGTCGCGACCCCAAATGGGGTCGCAAGCCTCATCACAAAGGGTCGCAGGGAGCCAATGTGGTCGATGGGGTCGCAAGTGTCTTTGCAATGACAATGAGGCAAGGGTGAATTTTGATATCTATGATGACGTAGAAAAGTTCTGGATTACTTTAGCAGAGAGACATTCGACTGTTAAAAATCGAGCTATCAAAGTTCTGGTACAATTTGGAACCACCTATATCTGTGAGGCAGCTTCTCGTCAATGGTATTTATGAAAAATGAGTACCGTAACCGTATTTCAAACATCAACTTAGAAAATTGTATGCTATGTTCCTTAACCTCATATACCCCCAGGTACAAAAAATTAATCAAATCGTAATGTACACATGTCAGATATGAAATATGCCACTGTTATAGCATATCAGACATATGATAGAGTAGGAACTTAGAATATTGATTGATATGTTGTTTTATATTACATATTAAACATGAGAGAGTTGTAAATAGTTTCTGACAATGTTTACTTTTACACTCTTGAGTTATGTAATACATTTCCTTATTTGTTTTTACAGTTAAATAAATACGTATAAAAATATGTCTCTATTTATTTTAAGATTCTTCCTCACTAGATAAAATTATATATATATATATATATACACTTGTTCTTCGTAATGACTTGGGGTCGCACTGGATAGGCAACAGCACTAGAAGGGGTCGCACTGGAAAATGCTTGGGAACCCCTGCTCTAAACAGAGACCCACTGGTCACTGGAGGATGTTAATAAAATGTTTAACAGAAAATTAAGAGAAATATTTAAAAATAACTATAATGGGCTTTCTAAGCAATTTCTTAGTATTAATCTGTCACTACCATATTTGTACGGTTTAGTAAAAAAACACAAAGTTAATAATCCCATGAGGCCTATTGTTAGCTCAGTAGGCTCCGTAACCTATAAACTATCTGAATGGTTAGTTAGTTTATTAACGCCGTTAGTTGGCTCTATTCCCAAGTCACATATTGTAAATAGCATGGATCTTATTGACAAACTGAAGTTTCCTAATGACCCTAATTTCAAACTGATAAGTTTTGATGTATGCTCGTTATTCACAAATGTCCCTGTTGCTGACCTACTTGATTTTTTAATAGATAAGATCTCTGAATATTCTTTCCCTGTTCAACACAACACTCTTATTGAGTTAATTAAGCTTTACGTTGAAGATTGTAAATTTCAGTTTGTAAATAAATTTTGTGCTATGTCGTTTGGATTGGCGATGGGAAATCCCCTCTGACCAGTATTGGCTAACTTATATATGGAATTTTTTGAAAGCAGAATTTTGCCTACTATTGTTAACTTTAATCTTGTTTGGTACAGATATATAGATGATGTTTTATGCCTTTGGCCTAAAAATTTGGATGTTGACTTATTTATTGGTAGGCTCAACAGTTTAGTCCCATTTATTATGTTCACGGTTGAAAAAAAAATATGGAAGCTTACCTTTTCTAGATCTAAAAATTCGGAGATGCTTTAATCAGTTCAAATTTGAAGTTTATCATAAGCCTATTAATAATAACTCTTGTGTGCATTTTTATTCCGACCATCATCCTTCGATTAAATCTTCTATTTTCTCTGCTCTGTTTTAGAGCATTGAGAGTTGTCAGTCCTAAATTTTTAGATTCCGAGTTATGCAATATCATGAATATTGGTACTAAATTATGCTACCCTATTTCATTTTTAGATAACTGCCTTAGGAAAGCCAAGAATAGTATTATAATAGTGTAACTGTAAAGGAATTTGAGCGTAAAATATCCTTAGTCTACCTTACCAAGTAAATTTTCAGTATCTTCCGACTTTACTAAAAGCAATTGGTCAATGTAGTCTTTAAGTAATAATACTGTTAAATCACGCTTAATAAAGAATAGCCCGGATAATCTGGTTGGTTGTGTGTATTCGATTGGATGTACACAATGTGACTTAGTATTTTAGGCCAAACGGGTAAAAACGTTAGATATTAGGGTAAAACAGCCTAAATATGCGTGTAGAACAGCAAATAATTATAATGCATTGTTTAACCTTATGTATAGATGTAATCACAGTATTAAATGGGATAGTTCTAAAGCTCTCGTTAAAAAAACAGATATAATCGAAAGGAATATTCTAGAATGTGCATTTATCCATTTTAAAAATAATTTCAATAACAGTGTATAAAACTGACAATATCCTGTTAAAATATCTTTTGCCTCTAATCAACTCTTGTTAATCTTGTGTTAATCTTTTTGTTTTTCTGTCCCGTTGTATATATTTTTGGTCATCTTGCCTCCACCCTTCATTCCCTGACGAGGTGTACTTCTGAATACACGAAAGGCCTTGGAATCAGTTTCCTTTTTCCTTGTGAGTTTGCATCATTCATTCATTTCACGAGTCTAATTGTGAAATTCATCCATATATATAATATATATATATATATATATATATATATATATATATATATATATATGGGATGAATGTCACACTTAAACACGTGAAATTTAAATTGATGAATGATGCAAGCCCACAAGGATAAAGAAAAAATTATTACAAGACTTTTCGTGTATTCAACAATTCAACAGTATTTAACGCCATTCCCTGACGAGATGTATTGTTGAATACACGAAAGACCTTGAATATTTTTTCTTTTTCCTTGTATGTTTGCATCATAAGTATACTCGTATATATATATTCAAATATAAATGTGTCATTAAAATTTAAAAATAAAAAATCTGAAAATAAACATTTTTTGTTAGTATAAAATCCGAGTAAATAAAATATCTGAAAATAAACATTCTTTGTGAGTCTAAAATCCGAGTTTCATTGGATGAGTACATACAAGATTATTAAATCTTCTTTTAATCGCATTACTTTTCAGAGCTTTGTCAAATTTAAAATAAAATAACTGACTTGATTTTTCACACACACACACACACACACACACACACACACATATATATATATATATATATATATATATATATATATATATATTAGTGATGTAGCGGATGTCATTTTTTTCACATCCGCGGATATGCGGATGTTTGATTTCAACATCCGCGGATGCGGATGCGGATGTCTACATTTTCGTTATTTTTTAGGATATATTCGAGATTTGTTGTGTTTAACGTATATAATAAGTTATTATATAGAGAGAGCTGTAGCTATAATGTAGTATAATTGATTAATTGTACAATAATTGCTGTACTTTTCTCTGAACATATAAAATAATATCAAGCATCTAACTAATATAGAAATCAATTAGTGAATTCGTCTGCAAATAAATTCGTTATATTTTGTTGAGTTTCAGCCACAATTAGAAACCATAATTGTGTTACCAGGATGCACCCCACCGACCTCTTTCCCCAACCTCCTCCCTTATAGAAAGAGATCTTTAATTAGCTTGATAACTATTTATATTAAGTTTAAAGTTTTATTAGGCATATTTATAAATGAGTAATTAAAATAAAGTAAACAAAGATGTTCATCGTTTAATGTTCAAACTTAATTATAGGAAGGTTATGCTTAAGGAACATTAATTTTTCTGCCTTTTCTGCTGCCAGTCTGTTTCTCTTTTCATCATATATTAATCCAGCACTGCTAAATAATCTCTCGCTTGGTACGTTTGTTGGAGGACAGGCTAAATGTTTCCTTGCAAGTTTACTCAAGTATGGATAGATATTCTGCGTATTTTTCCACCAACTAATAGGATTGTCACATGCAGCCAGGCGTTTTTCTTGGTGATAGCTCTCGATCATTTTTACTACATCTTTTGACATCGCGTAGGTCTCGTCATTGCTGCTTGACTCAAGAAACTGAGACAGATTCTGTGATTTCCTTGTTGAAGGTGTTGGTTCTGTCACTGAAACTTTTATTCTTTTGGTGGGTGGCGAAGCGACAGATTCAAGAGATTGAAGCTCTTCAACTGCTTTGCCAAGTGATGATTTAACTCGTTCTAATGGACTATGTGAAAATAACTTAGCTTTGTAACGTGGATCTAAGTAGGTTGCAAGAGAGTAACTTCATACAAGAACAGCCTCTCGTCTTGTCGCTTGCATCACTTTTGCGCACAATGAACTAGTTCTATTAATATAGTAGAATTTGATAATTTCCGCTTATTAATGACGTTTTATCTCAACGGTCCACATCCGCACGACATCCGCAGTCCAAAGTGCGGATGCGGACGCGGATGCGGATGCGAAAAATGTGCGGATGTTCCGCGGATGCGGATGCGGATGTGACCTACATCACTAATATATATATATATAAAAGTCCTTCTGCTGGTGTGATGGTTACACTTGTTTCAATCGAAGTCCAAATAAAACTGGTATTACAGTAAAAATCCTGCAATTAATCAGTTTTAAGGAGTGCCGATATTTAAATGAATATATAGTGCACAATGGTATTTCTCTTTAAGTAGTAAATTCGCGTATGTAAAAAAAAGTAAATAAAAACGAAGCGAATTAATCTATACAACATTTTTCCGAGTGTTTCTTTGTGAAGGAAATTAGCTGCCCATCGCTGGGCAGAAGAAAATTCCTGCAACTACCTTCGAATTATCTCCCGCGGCTACACTCTCGAGGACCAATCAGTGAGAATTATGCACCGTGACACATCCACCACCCTAGGAAATAACGGAGAATACTTTCCCTCACTCAGTTTAAGTCAGCCCTC
Source organism: Bathynomus jamesi (assembly GCA_023014485.1). Taxonomy (NCBI): domain Eukaryota; kingdom Metazoa; phylum Arthropoda; class Malacostraca; order Isopoda; family Cirolanidae; genus Bathynomus; species Bathynomus jamesi. The sequence continues at coordinate 118,690 of JAJOZX010003869.1, forward strand.
ACCCAATACCTCCCCTAATACCCTTTTCAGTCAATTTTGTGCACCAGCTGCTACCTTCTATTAGTAACATGGCAATGGTAACTGCAACTCTGTGATTTCTATAACAATGCAACAGATGAGGCAAAGGCGATAAGATGCAATCTCTGCCAATGGCTTTTCGATTTCAAATGCCTGAAATGGGAAGATGAAGAAATCTCTCTCATAACGAACGCAAAGCAACTTAACGGGATAAAGTTTTTCTGCGAAAACTGCATGACCGAAATAAACTCTTTTACGGTATTTAAAGTAGAAAGAGACTATGAGGAGAAAGTAAAAGAGGAAAGTGTGAATAAAGAACAGAGAAAAACAGGAGAAACGAAGAAAAGCGACATAGAAATAAATCAAATAGCGTCACACAACGAGGTCGAAAACATACAGGCAACAGACAGCAAAAAACAAAAGCCCCGAGTAAAAATGGGGAAGGAATGATATGCAGATATTATGTAAAAGATAATTGAAGATATGAAAGAGGACAATGTATATATATATGAATATGCCCCAATATGCAATTTCTTCTACAATAATGGTCACTGTAAATTCGAAGACAGATGCAGATTTTACCACCCGGAAATTTGCAGGACTTGTGCAAAATATGGAACCTGCAAATACGGAAAAAGTGCTATCAACATTTCCCGACGAATCCAAAGGACAAAGTTCAAAGGACAATAGGAATAACATAAATAAACATATGTACACAAATCGCGAACAAAATTTTTTCAACATCGCAGACACAATACGGCTGCTAAATATCATACACCGTATGCAGTCGACACATCTGGGAACCCCCGAGCGGAACCGCTTCCTGGCAAGAAGCTACCAGAACAGGTAGGTGGAAACGGATCCCTCTCGGAGGACTATAGGGCAACTAAACAAGCGATACTGAAGGAAAAAGGAAAACGAACTGAAAATGCACAAGACGCAACACAAAACAAAGAACATAAATATTGTCCTTGCTAATATTCAAGGAATAAAAGCAAACCTCCTGAAAGGATTTATGGATGAAACAAGGGTAGACATCGCATGCCTCACAGAAATTCATCTTAAAGATTGCCAAGGAATTGTGAAAACTGCGAACATGGTATTGATAAGAAAGAGTCGGTGTTTCAACTTACTAAGAGCTGATGGAACAGCGAGACGTAAAGGTGGCTGTGCTATGTATGTACATGAAGGTCATATGACAGAGACAGTAATAAGTAAATCAAACAGTTTTGTGGAACTCCTAACAGTGAAAATAGAAAAACTAAAAGTGATACTGATAGTCATCTATAGACCTCCAAACAGTACAACTGAAAAATTCTCGGATGTCATTAATGATATCAGAAACCAAATAAAGTACTTAAATCCTCCATCACCCAATATAATGCTCTGGGTCTTTAATTTTCCATTTATAAAATACATAGCCCAAATACAGTGAAGAACAGTTTTAGAGAATAAAACAACTCAAGAAATGCTAACAACCTTATGAGAAAAGTTGTTGAGAATTTTAGAAAAATCTGCTCCGAAATACAACCAAAAGAAAAGAGAAACTGATTAGAGAGTCAAAAGAAAAGAATACTCTGCAAAAGAAGGAGAGTAGCGGCGGAGTTAGCTAATTGCAGATACAACAATACCAGGAAAGTAATACAAGAAAAACTGGATATTATCGAGAGGGAAATACAAACCCTGATTAAGGGCCATACAGAGAGGGAAGAGGAAAAGGCTGTAGAAGCAATAAAGGAAAATCTAAAATACTTCTATACCTATGCGAAAAGGAAAACAAAAACGCGCGCCACTATCAGGCCCTTAAGGAAAGGAAGTAATGAACTAACCGACGATCTAAAATAAATATGTGAAACATTGAGAGCTCAGTATGAATCAGTCTTCAGTACTCCAAAAAGTGACAAAGCGATACCTGACAAAGATGCATACTTTGAAGAGAAATTGCAAGAAGAGTGCATAAAAGACTTTGATTTCACCCAGAAGATGTAGCGCGAGCTACAGAACGAATGAAATCACATTTAGCTGCTGGTCCGGACAAATGGAACGCGTTATTGATTAAAAACTGAAAATGAAATAGCTACACCTCTATACTCGATATGGAGAAGATCCCTAGACACTTGGGAAATCCCGAGCATCTTGAAAAGAGCAAACATTGTCCCTATATATAAAGGAGGGGATAGAGCTCAAGCGAAGAACCCTTGATCAGTGTCATTGACGTCCCACCTCACCTAGGTATTTGAAAGAATAGTTAGAGAGAAAATCTATGACTTCTTGGAGATATCATTGGAAAGATTCAACGAAAACCAACATGAATTCCGATCAGGAAGATTATGCCTATCACAACTTATAGAGCACTATAACAATATCCTAGATGCACTGGAAGGCAATGAAAACTATGATGTTACATACACGGATTTTGCTAAAGCTTTCGAGAAATGTGATCATGGTATAATAGCACATAAAATGAAACATTTGGGAATAACAGACAAAGTGGGAAAATGGATCTACAACATCCTCAGAGAACGTCTACAGGTTCAAAATTCAAGGTATATCATCATCAGAATCGGAAGTACGTACCTCAGTACCACAAACTACAACACTGGCCCCACTCCTATTCATTATCATGCTAACCGACATAGACAGTGAAGTAAAACGCGACAGTATAGTGACCTTTGCGGACGATACAAAGATCAGCAGAAAAATCAGCGATGCAAAAGAGTTGGAGGTCTTGCAGAGGGACACGAACAAAATATACAAATGGTCAGAAGACAACAACATGACATTTAACATCGAGAAAGTTCAGCTCTTAAGATATGGTAGAAATGAGAAACTTAAGCAGATTGCATATTATGCTCCAGATAGACCGAAAATTCAGAGAAGCACGAAAGCGATAGATTTGGGGTTTATAATGACCGACGATGCGAAATTGGAGACACAAAATCAGATAGCGATAAACACAGCAAAAAGACTAACGGGACAGGTACTAAGAACGTTCATAAGAAGAGACAAGACAGTAATGATTCCTCTGCTGAAAACACTGATCATACCAAAATTTGAATACTGCTCAATCTTCACGTCCCCATATAAAAATGAAGAAACTAATAAACTAGAAGAAATCAGAGACATTTCACAGCTAAGATTGATGGCTGAAAAGGGAAAGACTACGTAAACTAAACCTGTACTCCCTGGAAAGAAGAAGAGAGAGGTACACCATAATCTACATATGGAAAAAGATCGAAAAACTGGTATCAAACCTCAAACTAAACCCAATTACCATCCAAACAACGCTGGAAAAAAATAGGAAAGGCAGAATGTGTAATGTTCCTAAATTAAAGGCCCTGACAAGGGACCTCTTCAGCACTGAACAAAAATAGTTTGGTTGTCAGGGGCCAAGACTTTTTAACCAGCTCCGAAAGGACCTCAGAAACGTTACAAATGTCAAAGTTGAAGTCTTCAAAAGAAGACTAGATGCCTGGCTCAGGACGGTACCAGATGAGCCGGGTGTACCTGACTATGTGCGATAGAGGGCGCAAGAGAGAAACTCGCTCCTCCATCAAGCCAGGCTTAGAGGCAGGGCCACCAGTTTTATCTTCGTGTAAAGCGAGACCAGCGCACGGACTCGAACGAAGTGTGTGTGTGTGTGTGTATATATTATATATATATACACAATACTGGCTATATTTTTATGGATTTTGTAAATTGTCCGTATTTTCTGGATAAAACCATACACATCATTTGTTTATATGTTTTTTTTATGCAAGAAAGAAGGGCCAAGGGCGAATGTCCGCAAAAGCGGCCCCCCATAGAAGAAAAAGAGAGCCAAAATCAAGGTCCACGGTTTTCGAGATGCCTGGACACTCTGCGATTCAAAGATTGGAGATCATAAACAGGGGGAAAGATGGATTGAGGAAATTGTCCCAGAGTTGACTGTTTGAGTTGATGAAAGATTGAAAGTTCCGATTAACCGTTTTGTTAGAGAGTTGGACAGAAAAGGAATGAGAATGTTTTGAAAGTCTGGTACTGCGTGCTCTCCTTAAAGGAGGAGGCATGCAGTTAGATAGTTCAGAAGAGCAGTGTCCGTTATAAAAGTGATAGTAAAATGAGAGAGAGGCACCACTGTGGTGAAGAGAGAGAGAGATTGAAGACAGTGAGTAAGAGGCGGGGAATTGATGAGACGAAAAGCCTTTGATTCCCTCCGGTCAAGTATGGCTGTGTGGGTTGAGCCACCCGACACCTAAGAAGCGTACTCCATACAGGGGCGGAGAAGACCCAGATACAGAGACAGTAACTGAGTCGGGGTGAGGAAACTGCGGAGCCGGTACAAAGCACCTAACCTTTTAGAAGCTGTTTTAAAAAGAGAGTATATGTGATCTTTCCAGGAAAGATCACGGGAAAAGGAAACGCCAAGAATGTTAAGAGAAGAGGAAGGATTCAGTTGTGTATTGTTGAAGATAAAAGGATAGTCGTGTGGAAGATTGTGACGAGTAAGCAGATGAAAGAACAGTTTCTGAGGCATTGAAAACCATAAGGTTTTCTCTGCCCCAATCAGAGATAGCAGAAAGATCAGAGGTCAGGTGCTCCATAGCCGTCCTACGCGAATCATGGAGTGACTGTTGAGAGGGACGCTTTGGGAAGCGGGTGGAGAAGTGAAGAGTGGAATCATCGGTATAGTTGTGAATAGGACAGGAAGTGCGAATTAAAAGATCATTAATAAATAAAAGTAAAAAGAGTGGGTGACAGGACAGAACCTTGAGGAACACCATTGTCAATAGATTTAGGAGACGAACAGTGGTCATCTACAACCACAGCTATTTATCGGCCAGAAAGGAAATTAGAGAGAAAGGCACAGATAGAGGGATTTCTGACAGACTTTATCAAAAGCATTTGATATGTCTAATACAATAGCAAAAGTTTCACCGAAATCCCGAAAGGAGGATGACCAAGAGTCAAAGAGATATTCAAGAAGATCGCCAGTAGAGCGTATCTTGCGGAACCAACACTGACGATCTGAAAGAAAATTGTGAGAAATGAGGTGTTTAAGAATCTTCCTATTAAGCATAGATTCAAAAACTTTAGAAAGACAAGAAATCAAAGCAATTGGACGATAATTGGAGGGTTGAGAGCAGACAACCTTCTTTGGGACAGGCTGAATGAAAGCAAACTTCCAGCACGAAGGAAAAGTACCAGATAAGAGATAAAGACAAAAGAGTTTGCATAGGGAGGGTGTCAGCACTGAAGCACAGTTCTTGAGAACAACAGGAGGAACACCATCAGGACCGTATCTCTTCCTAGAGTTGAGCCTAGATAGGGTAGAAGAAACATCTTTGAAGGAGATTCTAATTTCAGACAATAAAGTCAGAGGGAGGAGTAGATAGAGGAACAACACCGGAATCATCCAGGGTTGAGTTTGAGCGAATAGTTCACCTTTATCAGAAGAAGAGACGGCAACTGAGCCGTCGGAATGGAAAATAGATGGGAAAGAAGAGGGAAGTAAAGTTGCTGAAGAGGTTCTTAGCTAGATGCTAGAAAGCGCGAGAAGAATTAGAATTGGATAGGTTTTTACATTTTTGTCGGATGAAGGAATTTTTGGCGAGTCGAATAACAGATTTTGCACGATTCCGGGCAGATATATAAGCTGAGTGAGAGTCAAGAATTGTTAAGTGTTGCTAGCTTCGATTATATTGAAACCTGTTTTCATTTCGAAGCTAAAAATCCCTACTTGGAAACTTTAGGTGGTAAACTGTCTGGCAGCCTTGAACTGTGGAAACGCAATGAACTTGAGTTCAGTGCTCAATGAACACTTGAGAAGTGTTATGTAGAGCCTGTTTTTTGTGTTCTGTTAGCAGTTTTTGTCTTTCAATTGTTTTACAAGAAAATTTTAATGTATTTGATGTACTAATGGTATATTTTTTCTGCCTATTGCAGATTTTACATACTTTCATAATCATGGTCAAAAAGAAACTCTTGAGCCCTCGTAAATTGGGTGAAATTAAAGTGTTACTGAAGAATTCTGGACTAAACCGAAAAAATAGCCCCGAAACTTTGTATTTCAACTCAAGCAGTTCGTCTTTGAAGAAAAACATAGATAGGGGAATTTCTGTTGATTGTAAAAGCAAAGGAAAATGTGGTAGACGAAGGATCACTACACAAAGTACTGAGAGAAAACTAATAAAAATGGCTATTAAAGATAAAAGAGCCTCTTCTAAGAAGCTGACAAACCTTTTAGCAGTTAAAAATATTAGCATAAGCCGCAAAAGAGTGAATACTAGAGTGCTGGAGTTTAGGATTGAAGGCCTATCGTCCTCGGAAGAAACCACAACTTACCCAGCGAATGATCGAGTCTGCATATGCTTGGGCTCAACAACATTCTCTGGACTTAAATGATTGAAAGAAGGTAAGATAAGAATTGTGGTTAGTAAATCATAAATAAAACACTTGAAGCACTTTTTAAACATTTAAATGACGAAATAAAGTGAATATGGTTCAAAATATGGAGTAATTCAGGCTTAGTAGGCTTCACCGATATTCCGCCATTCCATTCCACCATTTATAAAAATTAACAAGAGTTCTCATTGTTTCAAGGGTCCCCATTCGTTATCATTGTAATTTATAGGTTGTGTTTTCGGATGAATTGACTATAGCAGTGCTAGACGATCGTGTTCAGACTGTCAGACAACGAGTCGAACAAGATTTTAGTCCAGATTACCTTAAAAAGACCCTAAAGTTTCTTCAGAAAATAGTGGCATGGGGACCCAGTTCACTCCATGGAACTAGTCGGGTGCACATTTTGAAGAAACAATGGCTCAGACACAGTGCATAGAAATGATGAATGAACTGTTTACTACCTCAAGTAAGGGACTGGTATGGAGAGAGGCCATGGATCTTCCAACAGGACTCAGCCCCGTATCACACTGCAAAATCAGTCAAGACTTGGTTTGCACAAAATGACGTCACGGTATTGGCATGAACTGATAATTCTCCAGACATGAACCCGATCGGAAATTTATGGACTGTTTTGAAGGACGAAATTCATCAAGTACCGACAACTAACAAGCCTGAACTGATTGCTCGCCTCATAAAAGTGTGGTATCATTCCGAGAACACACGCGATTTATGTAAATCTTTGATACATGACATGCTAACGTGCGTGAAAGCTCTCGTATTGGCGAAAGGAGAGCAAACACATTACTAGTTAATGATAAGTACCTTACTCTATCAATATATGTTGAAATAAATACGTATAAACTTATAGGAACTTAACACATCTTTCATCCAGAAAGTACAGAGAATTATAAAATCCATAATAATTTGGGCAGTACTGTGTATATATATTGGAGGGATAGATCACATGTACCCGGTGGCATGCATGGGTTAGTTTTTCGAATATGAGGTTAAATCGTATAAAAGCATTGCCTTATCTGTATATATATATATATATATATATATATATTATATATATATATAACAAAAATGGAGTTAATGTGGTTTATACAGTAGATTACCTCAAATATTAATTGGTGTATTATTTCTTTAAACTATGCTTATGTATGCGTCTTAATAAGATGGTTGTGGTGCACTCGTGTCCAGTGTTAAAGGGTACACAGAAGCGTTTGGTATCATTCAATCATTCAAGGGCGTGTATTTTTTCTGTGCATAGTAGTTGAGTTATGGACCTTTATTATAGTAGCCGGCTATGGGTAATAGGAGACAGTGAATGGTAACAACAAATTCTAAAAATGAGAAAAACGTTGCAGATGTGCTCGACGCACACTTCGAATTTTTTTTACGGCTATATAACGATGTTCCCATTAAGCTGATGGTATGAGGTCACACACATATAATTAGGTATGACGAATCACATTTATATATATATATATATATATATATATATATATATATATATATATTAGTAATTAAGCTTTATTAACTTTTAGTTAAACGGGGTAATGCGAGGGGGGAATATGCAACAGGTCAGCACGCTTGAGGTTGGTTCCGCTCTCTCTCCAAATGGTGGAAAGAAAAAAAAGAGAGACGTCCAATTCTAAGAGGATCAGGTGGGAAGATATACTGAAAGTGGAACCATGCACCAGAATTGGACGGAATTTGCAATTCTAGAAGTCGACGAAGAAATTCGCCTCTCTCATCTCGATTTTGGTCGGTGAACGCTGCTCTTCCTACATCCAGCTGAGGGACTCTCTTACTGGTAATAATCAAACGATCACTTCGCCGTAGGCGGTCTTGCGACGAACCTACTCTATGTCTGTATGGACAGTAAAGCCTTAGACACTCGTTCAAACTCTCGTGGTTTGCCTACCGATGTGCTAAAATACATATTTAGCGAAACATCGAGCAGCGTAACCAGCTACTGCCCTAAAAATACCAGTAGACCATCTTCGACCGAAACTGTCCTGTGCCAAGTCCCTGCACATTCGGTTTCTTTTCTCTCACTCTTCTCTTCTCTTCTGAAACTGTCCTGCGCCAAGTCCCTGCGCATTCGGTTTCTCTTCTCTTCTCCTCTCCCTCTCATCGGTGATCGATCACATATAGGGTCAACTAAACTCAATGGATGGAATTTGGATCCAACTTAGCTGCCTCCAAATCGAGCCTCTTAAAATTTTGACCAAAAAAATTATCAAAGTTCATACTGCTACTGATTATCACTTTTTCATATTTAATTTACAGAATTTTCTTGACACTTCACTTCGAAACAATAACTATAATTTACTCTGGCCAAATTCACGGAAGAAAATGACAAATCTCAAAATTTCGTAAAAATTTAATTACGCCTAGCTACCAATAAGATCACTTATGGCAGTTACATCGGAGAAGATAAAAAAAATTCATGAAACGCACGAAACAAAATTGCACAGTAGAAATATAAAAGCGCCCATAATAGTATCCGTTACTATAATTTAACAAATATTATTATTCAAACTACCTTCAGAAATTACATCGATACATTTAAATACAAAATACAAAAATGAAACCCAGAAACTTTAGGTCATCAATTCTCTGAAAATCACGAACCCTCTTACAATTTGGGGGAAGCACACGTAGATACCACAAAAACGTTACTGGCCATCTAAAAGGCTCCATCTCCGGTTAACACTCTAGCTAAAGTTTTAAATGCATTAGTAAACCCAACTGAAGTTTAAAAAATAACAATTTTCCAAAACAGAATCATTAAATATAAAAAATTTAAATATTAATACCGAAAAGTTACTTTAATACATTAATTCTAACTTGAAACGCTAAATTTCATAGGAGGAAAACTCTAAATTCAAAAATTACATCTGAGAGACAACTCTCTCCTGCAACACAAAACCCAGTACACAAGAATTCCAGGGATTTATCGTTTCCAAGTGAAACTAATACAAATTTACATCGTCATTCTAATTAAGAACAGATATTATGAACCAAAAAATACACGCAACCTACTATGTAAACAAAAAATTAAAACAAACCATTGCATAATGAAGTGTGTTCGCTTTGTTTGTAAGTGAGCCTCTATAAAAATACTCCTAATCGAACAAACTGCATTTACATCCGGACCTAATTTGTAATATTCTCAATGCAAACGCGCGAACGTAAAAAAAACCATTTTTTAATACCCAAAATAAAATGTTAAAAAAAAAAAAAAACCACTCCCTAACACAATAAAATTCAATTTCAGAATAAAAAAAATTTAAACAGCCTAAGTATACAAAATATCACTCGGAATTGTCTTGAAAATGAAAGAAAAAAAAATAGACAACAACAATCAGCCCACCTATAAAAATATAAAAATTAATGAATATATAAAAAAGGTCAAAAACCAGAAATTAATTTATCAGAAGAATTTACGAAAACAATTCCTCTATTTCAATTAAAGAAATTTTTATCTTTTTATAACAAATTTTGCTTACTTTGAAGTTTCACACAATTTATATACGGCAAGCATAATAAACTTAAACAGTCCGAATTTGACCCAGTATAAATTAGTCTTTAACAATTATTTTTCGATTTTAAACCTTAAAATTAACTTAAAATTATAAAGAGAACTAAAAAACTACAAAGCGATCCTTAAAAATAAACACATTTGATGTTGATGTGTCAGCCTGTAAATCCATTATATACATCTAGTCAATGAATAATCTTAAAAACTCTACTAATAAATTCTGGAAAATTTTGTTACATGTTCATTCTTTTACAATTCGCTACTATATGCATATTATATACACCTAGAAATGCGATGCGGTACCTATACGCTGAAACATTTTAAACCTTACCGTATAAAAATGCAAGTCACAATCTATTTAAACAACTAAAATAATTTATTTCATATAAGTAAGTGTAAAATTTATTTATTAATCATTATTATTATTATTATTATCACAATTATTACTAATTTCGAAACATAAACACAAAAAGACTTTAAACACAAAATAGGTAGGCTTTAAACAGGTAATAAAAGTGGAAGGAAAGAAAAAAAATGAAACGAGTCATCGGACAGCCAATACCAAATTATTTATTTATTTATTCATTTATGTATTTTTATTTTTTATTTTTTTGTCTCCCTCTCTCCAACTGAATGAAACGAAATCTAAAGAAAACGGACTGAGGAAGGAATCAACGCGAAGAAAAAAAAAAAAAACGACTCGAATTTTGACACTAATTTTTACTCCACATTACAACCGTCTTGACAAGACGACTAAGAGAAATTTTGAGTCAGAACGGTTTGGAAATCTAGACTCCAACGAGAAGAGAAAAAAAATAATTTTTGACCGTGAAAATTACCAAGACGCTACGAGGATTTCGAAAGTGAGACGCCATTTTGAATTACATTTACAATGAATTGTTAAGGAATGGAAATCGAAATTTGCTTGCAAATGGGGTACACAATGCATCTTAATATTTAAATAATCGAAACAGAATATTTATTAATGGTATAATACGGGTAGCAACAATTTTGACCGAAATATAAGGCACGTAGGAAAGCCCCGTAAGTAAATGTAATTAGGGCGACCGCTTGCCACCAAAATGTAGTGGTTAATTTCTTTAAGGGCCCATTCCTTCATTAATATAATTCATTATTTACTTTACTTTTTATTAATTTTTTCTTTGTCCTTCCTCATTCTCTTTACACTCGCTTTCGCTGTACTTATAATTATAAATACGGTAGACGTGACCGAGTGGAGGCCATTATAATTTGAACCAGGCATGGGAGACCGGGGGATTAATTATATTGTGATTACACTTTACTGACTTTTATTTATTCCGAAAACACTGACATAAACGGGGTAATGCGAGGGGG